>OZ023269.1:89415021-89832521 GCA_964006375.1 Tillus elongatus | reverse complement strand
ACATTAAGAGTTGATATACACATTTAGTTCTACTGATAATAGAATAGGGTTGTCTTTCCAGTTTTTCAGTACATACTGTAAAATTAACATCAACCGAGGTTGTGGCGCTGTATTTGAGCAATTTGAATATCTGTACGTTCCACCCTTGGGAAGGAGCGTAAAGCCGTCGCTCCCATGTTCATGCGAGGTTAGGCACGTTAAATACCCCTACCCTCCTTACAGAAAGGCCGGGGTTAGGAAAAAGTTTCAGGATAATGAGGTGAAACTGCTCTGTGGCGTCGGTGATTGGCCATAGTCGCGGAAATAGATCGACGTTAAAGGCCAAAACAACAACAACAGTTCTTTGTTTGTATGTTTGATCTTTTTATTCTTAGAATTAACATAGGGTTGTTCTTTGCTTAGGAATTATTTGGTCATGAACTGACAACCCAGCTCATATAACTACGGTCTTTGTGTAGCATTAGAGATAGGTGTGTTATATAAGAATCCATGTTTATGTTAAATCAACGAAACCCTTGCAATAGCTATTTTCTATTTACAAAAAAGCTTTGGTTTGATTTGTACATTGATTCTTGTATCAAAGATGGAATATGATGGGGCCGGCGCTTTAAAAATCATTGGTTACATACAGACTTGGAGACTACTTCTCTGGCTTCTCTAGAATTCATAAGGGACTCTTGCTCCAGTTAGCTTACGTGCTGGCTACGCCCTTCACCTACAGAAACGAATCCCAACAGTGAAGACATAGAAGTAGTTTCCAAGTTTGTATGTAGTATGGACCAGTTTCACCAAGTAAGGCCAACAACAATTAATGAATCATTGGTTAGTTTTACATAATCTGCATATATGTGTAATATTTTGTTTTCATTAGATCTGTTGAGAAAATATAGCTCCTAGTCCCGAACGTGAGGTCGCTACTGCGATACATTCCACAATGTTATAGCTCAGTCGCTTTAGATGCATTTGATTGTCATTATAATAACAAATTGACGAGCTCTAATGAACGAAACCGGTATGTGTTTCTAATGATGGTGAGAATGCATCTAGCCTAATCTATATCTACATTCACCTATGTATCATGGAGGGAATGTGAAGGTGCTAGAGATTTAAATTTGCATTGGTTAGTTGCACACTGTGTTTTTCTATAACATTTTGCGTTTATTAAGGCTGTTGAGAGAACACAGCTCCTATCAACGAATAAGAGGTCGCGACTGCGATATATCTCACAGCGCACCTTCCATAAATGTGTTAACAAACTTTAGGTGAATATACGCTATCTATATCTCAATTTGATGGTCAATTCTTATCGGGTAAAGTTGGTCAAAATTTTATGAACGGTTGAGATGAAGTTGATCTTTGATTTGATAATATGACGGTCGCTTAACATTACCACCAAAAGAGATAACAAACATTTCGAAATCTCTTAAATAGGTTTCTAGTGTATTTAGCAGCAAATAACATGTGACCACATTATTGAGATCACAAATTTATGCTAGTCTACTTGTCCAGTTCTTGAAGAATAAGGGCCTGTGACACTGCTGGGTTTAAATTCTCAGCAAATAAAAATGGATGTCATTAAACTCCATTTTGTTCTCATTAGATATTTTTAATTATCAATATAGCCTCATAAAAATGGGTATTTGATTGACAATAATATTCAGGTAAAAAGGTTGATTTCCAAAATCTCCAGAGCCTAGTAAATAAATATAGAGTCCATTTTATTATTGTTGGGATCAAGTTATCGATTTTGCAATGGTAGCGGATATTTGACGACAGATTCAGTTTTAACACGCAAGAAATTTAAAATAATTTTATGGTGTTGAATCGGCACAATTGGCACAAACTCTTTTTATTTATTTAGATATTTTGATTAAATTGATTCTCGCCTATCATGATTTTCATGCATTTACATCTAATGGACAAATACATTCCCTCTGCAGAAGTATTATCGCATTGTGTTGAATTTTGTTTATTCAGCATCACTTCATTTTTACAACTATGACTAACTACCGACGACAAGGAACTGTTTAACTTCTCAAACCTATAAATTTTGGCCAGCCCTTGTTTTTCGTATGGAAATTATATATTTTTAACGAACTCAACATTGCATGGTACGCAGCACCGACGGCTTTACAATCTCTCAGAAGAATGGAACGTGTAGGAATTCAGTTGCCTTAAACACGATGCCACTGCTTCAGCGATTCTCATTTTTCAGTATTATTGATCAACTGTCTCTTAGATGTACAGTAAATATCCTATAAGCAATGAATATTAAAGCGATATATTATGTAAGTTAAATAGTTTCATATGCTTGACTAAATACTAAATACTAAATCAATAGATACTTATTTCGTGGTTAGAGAATATGCCATAATATTACATAAATATTCTTACGTGGTAATGGATCATATACATCTGGTTCAGTAGCCCTGTATCTTGAAAGTGGGGGTGCAGATGCTTCTGTTGTAGTTAGAGATGCAAATGTAGTTGCTGGGGTCGTAGTCACATCATTATTTGTATTTTCTTTACAACACGCTTTGAACGCACTATCTGCTGGTTCTCCAAAGCCTAAATTGTCTAAACAAGCGCTTGGCCCACTAGCTCCAGAGTCTATCCCCAATTTGCATGCTTCACAGCATTCCTTAAATATATTATAATTTACAGTTCTGTTAAATTTTCATAGCTTAGAAATTACCTTTTGATAATCTGTTATCCCTTGAGATGAAGCACAACGCCTTCCTGCTTTTGCATCTTGGTTTCCAAGGTCACATTCATTCTGTCTGAAAGAGTTAAAATATAAAATACTTTCTTTTACTTTCAACGTTGAGTTTATAAAAAAGTAAAGTCAGGAGTCTCGAAATTCAAAATATTTGTTTGAATTACGTCAACCGCATAAAGTGCGACTGCGAAGAAAATATTAATTTTTGAGTTATCGTAAAATCGTTAAAATTTGCTTAAAATTAAGTACAGAGTGTTCTGAAGATGATTATATAAAGACATAATATGTGCTTAATAGCAATATTTTTACACGTCGGCATGTGGGGAAAAAAGGTAAATCGCTTTGTTTCAAAGGAACTAAGATACAAATTAGCCTTAGAGATGTACACAAAGGAAAATTTAAATTACCTCTTTAGATTTAAAAAATGGAATAACTTATAAATGCTTAGACACGTCGTAACATACACCTTTGTTTCTAAATATATTAAAAAGTACTGGCAGAGCCTATTATCAGAATGTTCACCAACATAAGCCAACCTCGGGACACCTTTAATGTGGCAATACTAGAAAGCAACCAAGGTCCTTCAGAAACAGCTCAAATTATTTGCGATACCAAAAATCAGAATTTTCACATTTCCTAATAACCAAGCGGAAGTTAAAACACTGGGTTTCATGGATATCAACCAGTAGTCAGTATGAGACTGTCAATAAAAAGAGACACTAGCATGGCTTCCTGGACTGTGGCTCAAAGGAAAGTATGTGCTAAAAAAATTAAGCAGGTTCGAAATATCTGGGCGCTCAACTAGTCTGTACCTTAAAAAATATCAATCTTTTTTGGCAGCCCAGAGAGTTCATAAAATAATTGGTACCAACATTCACAAACTTGATAGTTTTCAGTAAATTTTCGTAGAAAAAAATTCATTAATGACGAGATCGCGACTTTTGAATTACAAAAAAATTGTTTAAATGAGCGCACCAAATTTAATAAAAATCGACCGATTTTTGAGTTATATATATATATATATATATATATATATATATATATATATATATATATATATATATATATATTATATATATATATATATATATATATATATATATATATATATATATATATATATATATATATCCATCTGATAACTCAAAAAATAATTAACCGATTTAGATGAAACTCGGCAAGGGCCTTTTTTTTATTAATGGCTTGGATGAGTTCGTTGGCCAGAAAAATCGGACGGGGTTTTCCGGAAAAATTTTGAGTTTTCTTTCAAAAAAAATTTTTTTCCGAAAATTTCGATAAAATTTGGTCTACATATTGCTTTGGGAAATACCTAACTATGTGCCAAAATTCAGCTTTCTAGGGTTACAGAAAATTGAGCTATTCAAATTTGAAACATTTATGTTTAAATCATAAGTATGTGGTTGCTGTTGGTTAGTCAATGCTTCTGTTATTGTCATTGACTCATGAAATTCATTTTTAACTTTTAGAGAAATGTCAATAATACTGAATTCACTGATTGTTAATCATTGGAAGCATTTACGATTATATATAACCCTATTGTAATTTATTATCATTTATCACCTCTGTAGTATAATTATTTTTTTTCTTACAACTCGCAGCGTTTTTAGTCAATTGTTGTTATTAATAGTCAATAGTTTCTTTGCGAATACACACACCTTCCATTGACTTCTGCTTCTGCCGCTGTTACAGTCCTTTTATTTAGAGGTAGAGTTGTAACCACTCATACAAACAGTGTTTTTTAACCACGTGGCTGGGGGACTGACCGAATTCATTCCCAGTTGCTGTTGATTTACTCATATTCTGTTAATATGTTTAAAGATGTGGTGTCTACTTCATTCCAAGTCACTATTAACCGACTATTTATGAAATCAAATAAGTAAATTAAATCGATTGTCATAAAATATGTAGTGTATTAAGACAAGGGAAAAAGAAATAAAACATATATAACTGTGCACATTTTGATTATATTTTAGGGTGCTTGAGAGAGGTATTGTCACAGCATAATATCTTATTAAAGTTCATTTGTAAATAGGTTTAATTTTTATATGTATATATATATATATATATATATATATATATATATATATATATATATATATATATATATATATATATATATGATAACTCAAAAAATAATTAACCGATTTCGATGAAACTTGGCAAGTGCCTGTCTTTTATTTAATTATCGGATAAACTACTAAACAAGCGAACTGCAGTGGTACGATGTAGGCGACTAATTTGCGCAATTCTCGGTCTAGAGGCGGTAATATTTCCGCTGGTAACAAAGATCCTAATATTCTTTCTGCCATAACAGAGATACTTAGGTTTTTCGCTTGTTTGGGGCATCAGCTTGTTTTAAGTAAAAGTCTGGACGCAGCAAGTGCGTTATGGTAGTGAAGTTTCAAAAAATATTTTTATTGCAAATATGTGTGTTTTCTTTTTAATTGAGAAAGCAGGCATCAATTTTGGTTACCAGTATAACCTATATAGTAAAAACAATGTGCCATGTTTCATAAAAATAACTTTATTGTGTGGAAATGTACAAAAATTTTCAAAAGTAAACTTAAAGTGTTCCCGGAAAAACTCGTTTTTTGGGCACCTTATAGGTTAATAGCAAATTGGGCTATTCAAATATGAAGCATTTGATCAAAATTCGCTACCATAACGCACTTGCTGCATCCAGAATTTCTTTTCTTACAAACATACATTATATTTCGATGGAAAATGAAAAAATGCAATAACATAAGGCGTGTTTCATTAAAAAAAAGAAAATTTGTATCACCAACGACTTATGGGCCAATCTGTGATTGTATAAATATTTTTTTAAGATGTAGCTCAAGACATCCTATAATTAATATATACAAATTTTTTTCATATATTGTATAATAACGGATATATTGAGCTTTATTGATTTTTTTACGAAAATTCGACAAAAATTATATACCATTAAACGACAAACTCTATAGCTAAGACTACTACCAAGCATCAGAGAAAGGGTCTATTTGAAATGAATTTTCTGGAAACATTTTAGTAAAATGAAGGACAATGACGGTTGAAACTTAGACTTTAGGGTTTGTAAAACATTCTTCTTCAAACATTTGATTTCCATAGCCCGTATTATATTCAAGTTATTTGCCTAAATGTTGCAGATTTTGACGTTCTAAATCGCAACTTTGACGTTTTGAGGAAAACCCCAACATATTTTTCTTTAAATGCCTATAAGTTTTTTGTCTTTTGACCTACATAGCTAAATTTTGGTAGGTAGCTTACCTATAAGGATATAAACCCGAGTACCAAATTTGGTTGCCCTTACTTTGTTAATTCCGGAGATATAATTTTTTTCGAAAGAAAACACAAAATTTTCCGGGAAAACCTGGGCAGATTTTCCTGGCTAACGAACTTATCCAAGCCATTTGCAAAAGGAATTTATTTACCAAATTTAATAAAAATCAGCTTTTTATTTTTTGAGTTATCGGTGTGATACATACATATATATATATATATATATATATATATATATATATATATATATATATATATATTTATTTATATATATATATATATATATATATATATATATATATATATATATATATATATATATATATATAAACATATAAAAATTGAAACTGACCCCGGATATATGTTCTGGGGGGCCTATATAGCGCTCATTTGAAGAAATTTTTTCAAAATTCAAAAGTCGGGATCTCCTCATTAGTGATTTTTTTTAAAGAAAATTCACTAAAATAAGTAAATATTCATCGGGCATCATCAAAGAAACTAAGTAAATTTTACGGGCATCTAAAAAAATAGAATTATGACTCATCATTCCATAATTTAATGTGGTCGGCTTATAACAAATCTTCCGTAGTCTTATTTTTCTCATAAATGACGTATCCTGGTTGCAACATACCTAAAAAAACAAAAAACCTACCATACATATATATATACGAGTAGTCGCCGGTGATTTAGACAACAACCTGACTTTATTTGCATTAAATTCGAATTAAAGTTTCAAAAATTCGTGTCACGTATGCTAACTTGTTTACTCTTTATGCTAAGAGATCAAATAAAGAAAATAAAAATATGCATATACAGGCGGTCCAAAAGTAATTGGTGTTAAAATATTACAATTTAGCTAAACTTGTCTCATACTCATACTCATTTATTAGTTGTCAAAATTATACATAATGCTTAACAAAGAAGCTAATATGCTTGTGCTTCTATGAACATAATTTTGTCAAAAACCTCCAATTATCAAACTGCCAAAACAATTTTATTTAATGTCACTTTCTGAATTTTGCTCGATCTTCAAGTAGACTTGGAGAACACAAATCACCAAAACACATTTTTAAACACCTGACAGGTCGTTAAAGATGGGTTGTGGTGATTTGGGTTTTCCAAGTGTACTTATCAGTGCTCATCACACGTTCCAATCTTCACCTACTAGTTTGCTCGATCTTGCTTTTTAGTGAATTTTCTTTAAAAAATTCACTAATGAGGAGATCCCGACTTTTGAATTTTGAAGAAATTTCTTCAAATGAGCGCGAACTAGGCCCCCTAGAACCCATATCAAGGGTCAGTTTCAATTTTTATATGTTTATATATATATATATATATATATATATATATATATATATATATATATATATATATATATATATATATATATATATATATATCACACCGATAACTCAAAAAATAATGGGCCGATTTTGATCAAATTTGGCACATACCTTCCTTGTGCAAATGGATTGAATTCGTTGGACAGGAAAATCGGCGTAAGTTTTCCCGTAAAATTTTGTGTCTTCTTTCTAAATAAATTTATATCTCCTAAAATAACAAAATAAGGGCAACCAAATTTGGTACGCTCATTTCAGTCATAAAGAGCATCATATGTACCATTCAATTCAGATCTCTATGTTAAAAAGACAAAAAAAGTTAGAGGTAAATTAATTTTTAATCAATTAAATCTGATGAGACAAAGTTAAAACGTCAAAATTGATAATTATGGCAGGTGTAGGTACGAACGTGAGTGAAAAAAATACGACACGAAATGACTAACAAGTTCCTAGATATGTGTATAAGTCGTTATTTTCCATCTGTTCGTTCAAATATGAGCAAAAAATCCATTATAAATAAAAATTGTTTGGTAAAAATAGAAAAGACGTTAATACAATTAGTATACTACTGGATATACCTGCCAGTCTTCCATATCGAGCGTGATCGCGTCGGTTAAGTCCTGTCCATCTCCGATAGTAGAGTCCTGCATGACGAGTTATAATCCTAGTTAGTGACTTCACTTTTTATGATTTTTTTTTAATATCTTTTTTCACTTTACCGTTATCTGATCAGATTGTTGTTATTCTGGTGATTTTTTTAGTCAGTTTTTGTAAAAATATAACTCAATAAAGAAGAGATAAAATTTTTTAAAGCTTAATTCAATTTGAATAACATATTTGGTTGTTTGTTCTTGGCCTAAGTTATTGAAACCGTTCCATATTTAATTCAGTCGTAGACTTTTCCCGTGGCTTCACAAGTGCTTGTTTTAATGAATTTTCTTAAAAAAATTACTAATGAGGAGACCCCGACTTTTGAATTTAGAAAAAATTTCTTCAAATGACCCATATCCAAGATCAGTTTCAATTCAATTGGGAGGATTTCCAAAAAACTGTTAATCTACAGTTAAAACTATAGTTGGCTATACTGCTTGCCGCGTAGTGAGATTACTGTCCGTAGACGCTAGCACAACAATAATAACACCTTCTAAAGTATTTGATACAACTAAAAGTTCGTTGGCGTAACGAACCTATAATGATTTTTTTGTTTGATTAATTTTTTGGGGGCCTGGATGCTTATTTGCTCGTGCTACCCTACCAGTGCCAGTCTCTAATAACTGTTTAGATCGACTGCAACCACAATCAATTGCAGGGCATGATCAGCGAAATTAAAAGACATGATATGGTGGGTGGGTGCAGTCGTCTATAGAGTTATTTCCTATTGATCGAAAATAAGCATCCAGGTCCGATAAACCTTCTAAGATTCGAGTGGGTATTCATTAGAAGTGTTTATTGTACAAAAGTGATTTGGAAAACTGCTGCTGCCACCTAGAACAAAACTATGAACTATATTCGCAACAGAGGTTAGAATATGTAATATATCGGATATACTTGCTGCTTATTGCTAATTATAGAGTTGTTAATTTATATACCTTTTTGATTTATTTTACTGTCTTTTTAACAATGGGTTTCTAAATTTTGTGTTTACGTTAAAATATTATTTGTTTGAATATCAAAGTTAACAGTAACCGTTCTCGTGCTTTGTAGATTCCGGGTACACACGCATTACGAATCAAAACCTTATGCGATAACGTTACTCTAACAAAATATTGAAATTACACACATTGGAATAATACATCTAATACTTATACGTACTGTACATTATTTAGAAGAATTAATATATGTATGTAACGTCGTTCGTTGCGTTGCCATATACCGATACAGCTGTTAGGTAGTCTAAACTATAGCTAGTCTGTCACTTTGAGTTTTGTTTGACGTTTTTGTGACTATTGTTATCACTGTGGAAAAACTCATTTGTACAAATTTTCAAGGCAAAACGGCAAATAATTTTCTAGATATTAAAGAAAATCAAATTTTAAATTCTGTATCTATTAATTTTGACCGTTGCATAAAATGTTTGTGGAAGAAGGAAGAGATGAAAAAACTCGGGACGTGAATTTTCATTAAAATGTTTTTAATAGCAAATATGTCTCTTTAATGCAAGCAGACATCAATTTTGTCACCGGGATAACCTATAGGTATAGTAGAAAAAATGTATCATATTTTATCAAAATAATTTATTAGAAGAAAATGTACAAACATTTTCCGAAAAGAAACCTAAAATCTTACCGAGAAAACTCGTTTCCTAGCCGACGAACCTTAGGTTAATAACAAATTGAGTTATTGAATTTTGAAGCATTCAATGAAAATTCGCTACCAAAACGCACTTACTGCGTCTCGATTTTTTTTACAAACATGCATCATATTTCGATGAAAACTGCAAAAATGCAATAAGTAATGTCCAAAAAAATAATTGTAGGTATCACCAACGACTTATGGGCCAGCCTGTGATTGTCAAAATAATTTTATAAGATGCAGCTTAAGACAGTAAGTAACGTATACAATTTTTTCTCGTATCTTGCATAATAACAATTATATTGAGCTTTACCGTAGAAATGCGTTATCTACCTTTTATTGCACAACATTTTCCAAGTGTTAGTGTGGTCGAATGGTCAAAGGCCTTGCTTACTAGGAGTACACTTGGACAGCAGACTTAATTTCAAACACCATATTAAAACTGTTCTAAACAAAGCTCATATCGCAATGAAGTACATGTACCCCCTAATGGCAAGAAACAGTAAACTTAGCAGCGAAAACAAAAAATTAATCTATACGACTATAATAAGACCAGTTGTATCTTATGCCGCACCAGTGTGGTGCTCAGTATCCGATACGACAATTAAACCCATTCAAATATACCAAAACAAATGCCTACGACTAGTGACGAACAGAAACAGATACACAAGAATTAAACACTTACATGACATGACCAACACCCTAACAATCAAAGACTATATTAACAAAACATCCACAAATTTTTACGAAAACAAATTGAAAATAAATTGATTGACAAGACAAATAACAGACATAAGATACAATAACAGTCCTTATAGAATCAAACATAGACTGCCGTATCAAAATCTAAAAATATTTAAAACGCCCATAACCGTTTGACACGAGAATTCACATTAGCCATGGTTAGAAAGCTGTATGTTATACAAATAAAATCAACTTGCAACATAGCAAGTAATAATAATTATTTTAAATAGGTTTTTGTAAACAGTTTTCCTATATACAACCGCACAACTTGTACAATATAATTATAATAACTAAACAGAAAACACATTAATTACTATAAGGAAGTACTCTTTTTAGTGAATTTTCTTAAAAAAAATTCACTAATGAGGAGATCCCGACTTTTGAATTTTGAAAAAATTTCTTCAAATTACCGCTAATTAGGCCCCCCAGAACACATATCCGGGGTCAGTTAAAATTTTTATATGTTATATATATATATATATATATATATATATATATATATATATATATATATATATATATATATATATATATATATATGTATCACACCGATAACTCAAAAAATAATGGGCCGATTTTAATTAAATTTGGTGAATACCTTCCTTTTGCAAATGGCTTGGACAAGTTCGTTAGCCAGAAAAATCGGCCCAGGTTTTCCCGGAAAATTTTGTGTTTTCTTTCGAAAAAAATTTATATCTCCGGAATTAACAAAGTAAGGGCAACCAAATTTGGTACACGGGTTTACATCCTTATAGGTAAGTTATTTACCAAAATTTAGGTCTATAGGTCAAAAGACAAAAAAGTTATAGGCATTTAAAGAAAAATAAATTGGGGTTTTCCTCAAAACGTCAAAGTTGCGATTTAAAATATAAATATAAATTTATTTACATTTTATTTATTTATATATTATTATATTTTATTTATATAAATTTAAAATGTCAAAATTGGCAACATTTAGGCAAAGAACACACATATTTGCATTTAAAAAATATTTTTATGAAAATTCACTACCATAACGCACTTGCTGCGTCCCGAACTTTTTTTTCCTTTGTAAATAACAAATTAGAGATAAGTTATTATATTTTAACAGGAGCTTTATATTTAAGTCGTAGTATATATAAAAATTGTAAATTTTTGTAAATTTGTTATAATGTAATATAGACCTTTAGAATTGAAATTGATTGCCTTGCTGATAAGCCAAGGAACGACGGTTCAAATCTCGCGGTAGGCTGCGTTTCTCTTTTAGTTTTTTAAAAACTTTTTTCGTCTTTGATGCAATTTTAAAGTTATCTGATGTATTTCCAATATTTTTTAGCGACTTTTTTTGAAAAAAATCACTAATGTAAGATACGTAGTTCGAAGACTTTTAATTCAAGTTTAATAGCAGCTGTTGTCCTCAGTTGGTAAAACCGATCTACATTTAACATCGACGTAGATATTTGTGACATCAGAAGAGGTTGTTTTCTTCTCTACAACCGAATTCAATTTTTACAGCACCCACAGGCAAAAGAATTTTCTCTGTGAAGCCCCAGAATAAGAAAATTTGTACAAATGAGTTTTTCCATAGTGATAACAATAGTCACAAAAACGTCAAACAAAACTCAAAATGACAGACTAGCTATAGTTTAGATTACCTAAAAGCTGTATCGGTATATGGCAACGCAACGAACGACGTTAGATACAGATATTAATTCTTCTAGATAATGTACAGTACGTATAAGTATTAGATGTATTATTCCAATGTGCGTAATTTCAATATTTTGTTAGAGTAACGTTATCGCATAAGGTTTTGATTCGTAATGCGTGTGTACCCGGAATCTACAAAGCACGAGAACGGTTACTGTTAACTTTGATATTCAAACAAATAATATTTTAACGTAAACACAAAATTTAGAAACTCATTGTTAAAAAGACAGTAAAATAAATCAAAAAGGTATATCAATTAACAACTCTATAATTAGCAATAACCAGCAAGTATATCCGATATATTACATATTCTAACCTCTGTTGCGAATATAGTTCATAGTTTTGTTCTAGGTGGCAGCAGCAGTTTTCCAAATCACTTTTGTACAATAAACACTTCTAATGAATACCCACTCGAATCTTAGAGGGTTTAAGGGACCCGGATGCTTATTTTCGATCAATAGGAAATAACTCTATAGACGACTGCACCCACCCACCATATCATGTCTTTTAATTTCGCTGATCATGCCCTGCAATTGATTGTGGTTGCAGTCGATCTAAACAGTTATTAGAGACTGGCACTGGAAGGGTAGCACGAGCAAATAAGCATCCAGGTCCCCAAAAAATTAATCAAACAAAAAAATAATTATAGGTTCGTTACGCCAACGAACTTTTAGTTGTATCAAATACTTTAGGTGTTATTATTGTTTTACCAGCGTCTAAGGAAAGTAATCTCACTGCGCGGCAAGCAGTATAGCCAACTATAGTTTTAACTGTAGATTTACAGTTTTTTGGAAATCTTCCCAGTTTTTAGTTTAGGTCTCCAAATCTACAGTTTTTTAAATTCAGGATGCTAGTGCCATCTATTTTATTAGTTCGCGCTCATTTCTTAATGAAAATTCATTAATAGAGAGGTATCGTTGGTAAGACTTTTGGAGAAAAGATTTTCATTTAGAAAATTAACTAATAGAGAGGTATTGATGGTAAGACTTGGCAAAAAAGGCAATGGATCTGAAAAATTGCCACTGTTATCGAATTTGACCAAAAAGCTTCTGTGTCTGCCGCACAGTACTGCTACGGGAGAACGCTTATTTTCGAACATTATTCTTATGAAAATGAAACTTAGAAATAAACTTCTACGATCACAATAAAAGGTACCTACTTTGCACACAAAATCGTAAATTAAAAAGTCTGGACGCAGCAAGTGCGTCATGGAAGTGAATTTTCATTAAAAAAATTAATAGTAAATATGTCTCTTTAATGCAAGCAGGCATCAATTTGGTCACCGGTATAACCTATATAGTAGAAACAATGTACCATATTTTATCAAAATAACTTGTTTGAAAATGTACAAAAATTTTCCGAAAATAAACTTTAAATGTTTCCGAGAAAACTCGTTTCCTAGCAGACGAACCTTAGGTTAACAGCAAATTGAGTTATTGAATTTTGAAGCATTATTGAAAATTCGCTACCAAAACGCACTTACTGCGTCTCGATTTTTTTACAAACATGCATCATATTTCGATGAAAACTGCAAAAATGCAATAAGTAATGTTCAAAAAAAATTGTAGGTATCACCAACGACTTATGGGCCAGCCTGTGATTGTCAAAATATTTTTATAAGATGCAGCTCAAGACAGTAAGTAAGGTATACAAATTGTTCTCGTATCTTGCGTAATAACAAGTATATTGAGCTTTACCGTAGAGATGCGTTATCTACCTTTTATTGCACAATATTTTCCAAGTGTTAGTGTGGTCGAATGGTCGAAGGCCTTGCTGATAAGCCAAGGAACAACGGTTCAAATCTCGCGGTAGGCTGCGTTTCTCTTTTAGTTTTTTTAAAACTTTTTTCGTCTTTGATGCAATTTTAAAGTTATCTGATGTATTTCCAATATTTTTTAGCGACTTTTTTTGAAAAAAATCACTAATGAAAGATACGTAGTTCGAAGACTTTTAATTCAAGTTTAATAGCAGCTGTTGTTGTCCTCAGTTGGTAAAACCGAGCTACAGTTAACATCGACGTAGAGATTTGTGACATCAGAAGAGGTTGTTTTCTTCTCTACAACCGAAATCAATTTTTACAGCATCCACAGGCAAACGAATTTTCTCTGTGAAGCCACAGAATAAGTATCAAGTTATGTATTTAGATCAGATTTTGAGTATTTTAAAATTTATTTCTATTAGCTAATTTTATTGTACAAAATGTTTTTTTAATAGCGAATTTTATTATAAATGAATTTAATGAATTTTCTTTCACGGAAAATTATTTAATTTCTGAAAAATGATTCAATTTATGGAACATTTTGTAAACAAAATTCGTCGAAAATAAGGTTTTAATGGATTTTCGTGCAAACAAATTATTTTATTTTCAATTTTAATTACAGATTAGGTACATGATTTGAATTTTATGTATGCTTTTAGCAAAATTTTCTATAAAAAAATATTTAGTCAGTTTTCGCAGAAATTTTTTGTGCTTTTGTACAAAACATTTTTTGTAAGATATTTTTGTGAAATTTTGGTAATTAATGATAAATGTTTAATAAGTTATTATAAAAAAATGTTTACGGATTTTCTTGAAACAATTGCTTGCGAATTTTCATGAGATTTTTGTTGTCTCGTCGAAAAAGTTTTTGGGAAAAATTATATTTTGGTAAGTGGGTAAATAACTTGAAATGGTTTGTTGGCGAGGAAAGTCGGACCAGGTTTTTTTCTTTATTTAATTTATTTTTTAGCGATTTTTCTTGTACATAATGTTGTTTGAATAATAATTATAAATGAATTTAGTGAATTTTATTTGCAGAAACATTTGAGAATTTTTGTATGAAAAACTATCCAATTGATGGAACATTTTTTAAATGAAATTCATCAGAAATAAATTTTTAATGGCTTTTCGTGCAAAAAAATTATTTTATTTTCAATTTTAATTACAAATTAGGTATAAAATTTCAATTTTATGTGTTCTATTAGCAAAATTTTGTGTAAAAAAATATTTAGCCAGTTTTTGCAGAAATTTTTTGTGCTTCCGTAGAAATCATTTTTTGCAAGATTTTTTTTGTGAAATTTTGGTAATTAATGATAAATGTTTAATAAGCTATTATAAAAAAAATCGGATTTTCTACAAAAAAATGATTTGCGAATTTTTTCGTCGAAAATGTTTTTGTGAATAATTATATTTTGGTAGGTGGGTAAATAACTTGAAGAGGTTCGTTGGCCAGAAAAATCGGCCCAGTTTTTTTGAAAACCTTTTAAGTCCATTTTCGGAAAAATGTTGCACTTTTTCAAACAATAAAGTTATTTTGATGAAATATGGTACATTGTTTCTACTATATTGGTAACCAAATTTGATCGCTGCTTTCATTAAAGAAAAACAGATTTGCTATTAAAAACTTTGTTTTAATCGAACATCTTATATTATCACATTTTTGTCTTTTTCATCGAAATGTAATGCATGTTTGTAAGAAAAGAAACACAGGACGCAGCAAGTGCGTTATGGTAGCAAATTTTCATTATATCTTTCAAATTTCAATAGCTCAATTTGTTATTTGGTTAACGTTTGTTGGCTAGGAACTAGTTATTTGGGGAACATTTTGTGTTTACTTTCGAAAAATCTTTTATACTTTTAAACCATAAAGTTACTTTGATGAAATGTGGTACATTGTTTCTACTATATAGGTTATACTGGCAACCAAATTTCATGCCTGATTTCGTTAACAGAAAAGACATATTTGCTATTTAAAACATTTTAATGAAAATTCACTAGCATAACGCACTTGCTGCGTCCAGGCTTTTCTTCTTAAAACGTCAAAGTCACTAGTTGAAACGTCAAAATTATCAACTTTTAGGCAAAGAACTTGAAACGAATATGGGTTATGCAGAGAAAATGTCGCAAAAAGTGTATTTTACAAAACCTCATGTTTCAGCTTCAACTGTCATTGTCCTTTATTTTACTAAAATATTTGCATAAAATTAATTTCAAATACTCTTTCTCTGATATATATATATATATATATATATATATATATATATATATATATATATATATATATATATATATATATATATATATATATAGATATATAGGGATAGAGTTTCTGTCTTTAATGAATTTCTGTTCCAGGGACCTGGCAACGATCAAAATCCGATCTGGAGGAGCGGATGGGCTGAGGGACATTACTGTCGGGTCAGCCTATCTGCCAGGGGACAGCACGGACCCTCCTTCACCCAAGAATTGGAGCAGCTGATAGTGGGTAGCTGAGCAGGTGGATGGCAGACCATCATCGGCATGGATGCGATGGCGCACCATGAGTTGTGGGGAAGCTCGGACACAAAGTCTAGGGGTGAGGCATTTCTACAATTCTTTATGAAATTTAATTTAGACATATTGAATAGAGGTAATAAACCGACCCTCGCCACAACACGGCGTGAGGAAGTTTTAGATCTAACAGTCTCCACCCAGTTTCTGGGTGACTTTTTTAAGAACTGGGCTGTGTCTGGGGAAGTGAGTAGCTTATACCAGAGATAAATCCGGTTTGAAATCGCCAGATTTGAAAGACAAACGGAATGGTACCGGGACCCCCGCAAGGCAGACTGGGGAAGCGTACAGGGCAGACCTAACAGTGGAACTGCGGGGGGTTAAGAGTACCATAGACAATTCAATAGACCTCGAGATTGCGACAGCCCAGTTGCGAGACGCAATCACCTCGGTCCTTAACGCCAACTGCCCCCTGAAAATAAGGGCGCTCACCAGGAACGTCCCGTGGTAGAACGAGGACCGCAGGCAAATGAGCACGCAGGTTCGTAAGTTCTTTAACGCGGCCAAAAGGTCGGGAGCATGGGATGAATATAGACAGGCTCTAACGACCTATAACAAAAGACTGAGGGACGCCAAGAAGGAGTCGTGGAGGAGGCACTGCGAGGAAGTGGAGAACACGTCCGAGTGCGCTCGACTACACAAGATCCTGTCCAAGGGCACTCAGACCAACACAGGCTCCCTTAGAACAGCCACGGAAGGCTTTACAAGTTCGGAGGGAAACTAAAGAAATTTTACTGCAGACGCAGTTCCCCGGCTGTAGCATAATAAACCAATCACCTCTGGACTGGGAACACTCAGAAATAGAGGCGCCTTATAGACGGGCATCTAGAGTAGACTGGACAGTCGCTAAATAGGTGGTTACTTTGAGCAAAATCAGATGGACCAGCTTTAAGCCACACAAATCCCCGGGTTTTGATGTAATAATGCCCATCATATATATATATATATATATATATATATATATATATATATATATATATATATATATATATATATATATATATATATATATATATATATATATATATATATATATCCCCTGTTGGAGCATGATGGGCATTATTACATCAAAACCCGGGGATTTGTGTGGCTTAAAGCTGGTCCATCTGATTTTGCTCAAAGTAACCACCTATTTAGCGACTGTCCAGTCTACTCTAGATGCCCGTCTATAAGGCGCCTCTATTTCTGAGTGTTCCCAGTCGTCCAGAGGTGATTGGTTTATTATGCTACAGCCGGGGAACTGCGTCTGCAGTAAAATTTCTTTAGTTTCCCTCCGAACTTGTAAAGCCTTCCGTGGCTGTTCTAAGGGAGCCTGTGTTGGTATATATATATATATATATATATATATATATATATATATATATATATATATATATATATATATATATATATATATATATATATATATATATATATATATATACTGGCGCCAGCGCTTACCCCCATTATGAGGGACAGCCTGGCTCTGGGGTACATCCCGAGGGCATGGAGACTGGCCAGGGTTGTATTCATTCCTAAACATGGGCGTCCAACAGACCAGGCAAAGTGCCTGAGGCCAATAAGTCTCAGGTCCTTCTAGCTAAAAACAGTGCAAAAACTGCCCGACCGGCACATTAGAAGCGGTGTACTGGAAGCATATCCCCTACACTGCGGACAATATACATAGAGAGCAGAATTCTCAACAGAAACAGCACTGCACCAACTGGTGCTGAAGCTGGAGAATACGCTGGAGAACAGGGAGGTGGCGCTGGGGGTCTTCCTAGACGTAGAAGGCCCCGTTCAGCAACACCTCATTCGGATCGGTTCTGGCAGCTGTCAGGGAGCGTGGAATAGATGAGACCTGCTGCAGGTGGTTCGGTTCCATGCTCAGGGGGAGGGAGGTGTTCACCTCTCTCGCGGGAGGGACTCTGCTGGCGGTGGTGACGGCGGTGTGTCCGCAGGGGAGCGTTCTGTCTTCCTTGCTCTGGTGCCTAGTTGTGGACGGCCTCGGGAGGGGGTATAAGGTACAGGGCTATGCGGATGACATTGTCATTATAGTGTGAGGAAAGGTTACAAAGTCAGTGTGGGAGCGCATGCAGACACAACTGAAAGTGGTGGAAAGGTGGACGGTTGGTCAAGGGCTCGGAGTGAGCCCCGAGAGAACAACCGTCATACCGTTTACGAGGATGAGGAAGTGGGACAGCCACAGAACTCTCACTCTATACGGTAGGAACATTCCAATGGCCAGGGAGGTAAAATATATTGGGGTCGTATTGGACTCTAAGCTAACCCGGAATGGTCACGTTGAAAAAATATTGCGTAAGGCAGTCATGGGGACTAAGACCTAGTATGGCCCACTGGCTGTACACAAGGGTGGTTAGACAATGGTTAACATACGCGACACTGGTCTGGTGGCCTAAGGTAACACAATTCAGTGCCAAACAAAAACTAGACAAGATACAAAGGATGGCTTGCCTAGGCATCACAGGGGCCATGTCTTCAGCACCAACAGCCGCCATGGAGGTGTTGCTGGATCTACCCCCCCCCCCACACTTAGTTATTATGGGGGAGGACTATACAGACTAGCCTGCAATGGTAGACTGAAGATCAACCCAGGCTTCAGGGGCCACTGCAAAATTCAGGAGATCGTGAAGGAGCCCATGCTTGAAATGAAGTCAGACTTCGCGAGCCCGCGAATCTGCAGGGAAACAACTTTACAGTGGAAATCCCCGACCGGGAGGCATGGCGGGAGGAGACGCCGGGCACACCACGGGACGCGCTCGTCTGGTTCACGGACGGATCCGGCGGGGAGCGTGGGACGGGGGCAGGTGTTTATTCGGAAGGACCGAGTGTAAGTCATACTATTTCCCCCGGAGTCCATGCAACTGTCTTTCAGGCCGAAATGTACGCCACCCTGCACTGTGTGCGGGAGAACAAGAGGAGGGGCTACACCAACAAGCGAATCCTCATAGCCACAGACAGCCAGGCAGCCCTTAAGGCCCTATGTGGCCCACGGGTAAATTCCTGGTTGGTGAGTGAGTGCCGAGGCGAGACGAGCGACCTGGCTGGGCAGAATGAGGTCACCGTCATCTGGGTTCTGGGTCACTCGGGGGTCACAAGCAATGAAGAAGCTGACAGTCTCGCTAAGAGAGGGTCAGCAGAACCATTTATGGGACCAGAAGCGGCTCTGGGCGTGACAAAGTGCACTGCCAGGGAAGCCATTAAGTCTTGGGTCAGAAACCAATACAAGGTGTACTGGGCAGACTGTCCAGGGCTCAGACATGGGAAGTCAATAATTGAGAAACCCAATTCAAAGAGAGCTGTGGAGCTGCTAAATCTTAGCAGAGGACAGCTCAGAAACATAACAGGTCTCTTGATGGGACACATGGCCGTCAAGAAACACCTGCATAAAATGGGGCGGTTCGAGGAAGACCTCGCATGCAGACTCTGCGGCGAAGGGGAGGAATCAGACCAGCACATCCTGTGCGAGTGTAAAGATCTGGACCGCAGAAGATAACTGATCTACGGTCAGTCTAGACTGGAGACAAAGCATTATAAAACTTCACTCTACCAATCGCTGTGCAGATTAGTTCATGGCACAGTGATTTTGGAGTGGGCGGAGTAAAAAGAGTAAGGGCATGCACAATAAACCAAAGGTTGCAGTGCTATCGGAAAGCGAGGCCGGGGACGAGCCCTGAAAGAAAAAAAAAGGGAAAAAATGATAGCATTAATGGTTTTAGAATTATTTTTAATGTTTTGCAACTTTTCATATTTTTTGCATGTATCAAAAATGATACTGCGGAGTCCCATAAAATTTGTGTACTTTTTCAAACAATAAAGTTATTTTGATTAATTATGGTACATTTTTTCTACTATATAAGTCATATGTACTGGTAACCAAATCTGGTGTGTGCTTTCATTAAAAAAGATAAATATAAATATAAATATTTGCTATTAAAAGCATTTTTCTGAAAATTCATTACTATAATGCACTTGCTGTCCTTGCTCCAGACTTTTTAATATTTTATGCACTATTAACTGATATTTTGAATAGCTCTCTTTAACCAGTAATCTATATAATTGCTAAAACTCAGTCTACAGTTCTCACATATCTTATCTGATCAAGTGATAAAGAATTTACCCAGTATCGAACAATTTAAGAATTGATATTTATGCAACATTTTTTCTCTTCGGAAAATTTTATCGTTGTCATCTATTGGTCATTTATTTAACCGAATCTAAAAGCCCAACTTTTATTGTATTGCTGGTGAAAAAATTGTGTTACCTACAATTTTAGTTTTTTTTACGTTTGTGCCATTAGTTAGGTTCTTACCTACCCACAAATTTATTGACTAAGGTTGTATTAATTTGGTAAGATGTTGTCATACCACAGAATGGCATATATGCTTTCCCTCTGACTTCACAATAGGTTCTTATTTTCTCTGCATCCGGTTTAGCATGACAATGCCGTAAATGCGAAAGTGGTTGCAGAATAACCTTTTGGGAAGCCAAAGGTACGCCTCTACGGCTGCATTAAATACCTATCCTCAATTCTCATTAAACAAGCTATGCTATGTAGGGGAGAGTGTTGCCCCTTGGACCGTTTGTACCTTCGACGCATTGGTATTAGGCGCCACATAACAGACGAATATGATATCTATGGTGCACAAACCATACTTGTCCTACTAACTTATTTAGGTCTGTGGTCTGAATCACATGCGAGTTCATTTACAGTTTGTATGAAACATTCTCTTCTTTTCTGTGTGTTGAAATACTTTTTTAAGCCAGGTTAAAACAGTATAGCTGCTAATATAACAGGCGTTTATAGCTGCTTTTGAAAATGTATGTTAACTAGTGTTTTTGTTTCGTAATTCTTGTAACAAAAGTTTGAATAGCCTAATTTCAATTTTCCCACAAACATTTTTTTCATATTTCATGTTTGTTGTACCTTGGACTACCAAGACTGCATGTACCTCGGACCGGTCCAAGGTAAAACACATGCTTAATTTTTAACGAACGGATTCCTTATTTATTAATTGTTGTTTAGATAATAATGCCGAGGAGTAAAATCGGGAAAACTCGAGCACTAGTTAATACAGAAAACCTCAAATTAGCAGTGGAGGATGTGTTGCGCCGCAAACTATGTCTGCAAATAGCTGCAAGAAACAACGATATTTCAAAAACCACTTTAGTTAGACATTTAAAAAGTAATCGATTATCAAATGATAGGGAGTTTAAATATGTAAAAAAATTCTAGATGCTAATGAAGAAGATATTATTGTGAGGTATATAAAGACTTCAGCTAGACTGCATTATGGTCCTCCCAAAAATCAAGTAAGAGTGTTGGAAATAAAATGGAAAAGCACACCTGCATACCTGCTGGTAGGGAAAAACAAAAACGGACTGGAAGAGAATGGCTACGATATTTTCTTAAGCGTCACCCATCCTTGTTTCTTTGGAAGCCCGAGCAACTAGTCTAGCTAGATTAACAAGATTTAATATAAAAAAAACTGTTTCTGATTTTTTTCTCTAATCTAAAGGAGTGTTAGGAAAGTAGTCTTTTAACCCAGACCAAATATAGAACCTAGATGAAACTGCAAATTCGACAGTTCATGTACATACTAAACTACTAGCACCAAAAGGACTGACTCAAATTGGAACAATACCTTCTGGAGAAAGGGGGTTGAATGTTACTATGATAGCAGCTATAAGCGCTGTCGGGAATCACGTTTCGCCAATGCTGATATTCCCCAGCGTTTATTTCAGGGACCATATGCTAAATGGAGCCCCAGTCGGATCAATAGCTGGCGGGATGGTCGAATGAAGAACTTTTTGTCAAGTACCTTGAACATTTCATTAAACATGTGAAACCATCAAACGAAAATAAGGTTCTGATGATTCTTGACAATCAATATCCACATATTCCAGTACCAGCCATTAACTTAGCAAGGAAATGTGGGGTTGTACTTTTGACAATGCCCCCCCCCCCCATGCTTCTCATAGATTGGAGGCACTTGACCGGACGATTTTGGGGCCATACAAGACTTTTTATAATCAAGCGGCCAACTGATGGATGACTGCTCATCCTGGAAAACAAATAGGTCTATATGAGGTGGCTGAAGTTATTGGGAAAGCGTATCCCAGAGCCTTCAATATTCAAAATACTACAAAAGACTTTCAAGTAACTGGTATTTGGCCATTGAATGAATATATTTTCGGGGAAGATGATTATCTTTCCTCATATGTCACAGATCGCCCACTTGCCAATGACAAAGCCACCGAAACAGAAAATAAAGACAATCTGGCCTCAGGAAGCCAAACCGCACATAGTAAAATCATTTCCCCAGAAATGATACGACCTTTCCCAAAGGCATCACCTAGTAAGGAAGAGAATGTTAAAGGAAAGAAAAAAGGACGAACACGTATTTTACCAGATTCTGTGAAAAATAATGAAATAGAAGAGACTGAGTTAAAAAGAGATACTTTAAAAATTAAACATGCAAAGCGAAAAATGAATGAGAGCAGGATGAAAAAGAAAATACAGAAATAATGAGGTTTGTCGACCTGAGGTGACGATAATTACAATAAGAGAAAAAGAGGAAAATAAAGCAAATGTGGTCGAGATGTTGGCACCAGTTAAAGTGGGAAGCTTTATTCTTGTACCTTTAAGAGGGAAGAAAAGCATCAGGAATTTGGTGGCCGAAATTATGAACACAACAGGGGAAGAACATGAAGTTAAATATTTAAAGAGCATTTCTGGCAATAAATTATTTGTTATGAACGACTCTGAATTATCGAAAAAAACTACATACCCCATTACCTACATGATTGTATAAGAGATAAAGCTATCAGCTATCATTTGACATAGATTTTTTCCAATACAATATATGTTAACTTGTAGAATTAAAGTCTACAATACATATGGATGTCCAAGTAATAAAAAAATTGTATTATTCTGTAAAAGTTATTATCAAATACATATCCACACCTCCACAATCCAAGGTACAATCAGTGATTGTACCTTGGACCGTCAAGCACCTATTACAAAAAATTTGAAAGAAAAAACAAAGCAATTTATCGATGTGATCAGTATATTTTTTAAGAGTAAAGATATTACACTTTATTTTGTTGCAACAGATTTAATCAGCAATTATTTTTAGGTGAGAGAAATATTTTTTTCCAAATTTTGGTCCAAGGTGCAACACTCTTCCCTAAGCATATTTGTGTTACTAAAATAACATTGCCTAATTTTCTGCAATTAAAAGTAGCAGTAGTAGTATTTTCAACTGGCATTAAAAATCTAGATAACATATTTCATGTATACTAGTATAAAAATATTACTTTGTCGACGTAAAAAAGTTATCAGGTTTATATGAGGTTACTAATAAGATAACCTTTTATTTGTTGCTAAATGATATCTGCAGTTACATGTTAAAAGACGATTAATTTTTTTATAGTATAGATAGTGATATAATAAACATTTACACACACACACATATATATATATATATATATATATATATATATATATATATATATATATATATATATATATATATAGAGAGAGAGAGAGAGAGAGAGAGAGACAGATAGGGTTATTTGCTGTGACCGCCCATTAGCAAACTAAGAATTCTAAAAATTTGCATTATAGCTTCCCTAAAGTTCTGAACCTAAATTATTTTTAGTTTCTTCGGAACTTCTGTTTATAACAATGGAAAATAAAACATACTGTATTATGTCAGTTTTAAATTCTACACTAAATTCTAGGGCAAGTTATTTACATAATAAGTACAATTTGGAGAACCCAATTAATCAATATACAGCTTTCAGACCTGACGACCTGATGAATAAACATTTCATCCCTCTGATGACGCTAACTTTGTTATAGAAACGAACGTCTGGTCTGAAAAATTTATTGTGATGAATTGGGTTCTCCAAATTGTACTTATCAGCGCTCACCAGAGGCTCAAATTTTCACTCATTTCAGCGAATTTTTATTTAAAAAATTGGTGGTGAAAATAACTTTATATTACACATTAGCAGTGACAATTACTTAATATTCACCATTTCTAACTACTTTAGAGCTACGCAACTTCTTAGTTGCTTTCAAGGTATTAGGAACGTCGTCGTTACTCACAGAACGACTCAAAAGTTCCAGGAACTTGAAGGTAGCAAATGACAGTAGCCGAAGCTATATTATGTTACTGAAATGCTACATTAAAGTTGAAGCCACTTTCAAGTAGCATTAATAGTCGCCGCGACGTTGCCGGCCCTTTCATATTACACCTTATAGTTGTGGAACTTCTTGGTGATATATACTGTTGGCAGTCACGTTTCCGCTACCTGAAGAAGTAAATTTTACTATTCGTGGCGACTATAAGGTAGAAGTAACCTGTCAACTTCACTATAAATTATTTTTCACCCTACAGTCCCACTGATTTATAAAGGATGATTGTTCCATCACAACATGCTGTTGTGTAAGTCTAGTAGAGTGTTAATGTGTGCGATCCAATAATAATGTGATACATTAATAAAAGCAAGTCACTTGAGAAACAAACAAAACTTTATAGACATTCTACAACATTTTACAGGAAAGTGAAAAGTGAAACAGGTGAAAACAGCAGTTTAACACAGTATAATGCTGTTATGAACACGCCATTATTGTCAACAAACATCAGTGAAACATTTAGTATAAGTGAGAAGAGTTGTTTTAAAACAGTATACCAACCATGTTTCAATTACGGTGATGAGGGTGACTGCATCATCCCTCCTGAAGATGACAATGAATTTTATAGTGAATATCGAAAACAAGATTCTATCGTTTCACAGATTTCGCTATTGGAACAACTTAGAAGATGGTATCATTGTGATAAAATAAGCCACAGTGCGTTTACAAATCTATTACAGATATTAAAATCAAATAGCTTGAATTTACTTTATTTAATTTTTCATAAAGCATTTTCCTTTTCAAAACGATAATGCCGTACAAACAGTGATGTTAACCCCGACGGTCGTTTTTCGGTAGAAAGTGCCAATTTTTTCGGTAGATGGCGCGCAAAATCGGTAGATTTTTACATAGATGCACAGCTTTGTAGATTCCTTTAAAAATAGTATATACGGGTTTTCTGTATGCCAGTATATTAGAAATCAAATTATTGCTAATTTCTAAATTAGGTAGATAGGTACTCGCTTTCGTGTAAGATGCATATTTGAACATGCATCTTCTTTGCAAGCTATATTTAAACAGGTGTACATACCCTATTTAATGAATAATTCAATTAAACACAAATCTGGGAAAAAATATTTAATTATTGAACAATGTGAAATAAATAACTTCTCCAACAAGGCAAATTGCTATTGACTATTGACTAATATATAGACATGTAATGAAAAATAATGACAGTAGGCACATTTTGAATTTTCTTATTCGGCTTAATTTGAATGAAATATATTTAAACTTTGGTATTGAAGTTACGGTAATCTAACTACAATAAAATAGTATAAGTGACCGCTTTCTATTACACACATACTTAGGTAGGTAATACATATTGTGGCGGTGGTTCCGACCGCAATGTTTCCGTCAACACTACTCTATGTTTCTGCATAAATACTCTTGACAGTTAAACGTTGCGTTACGTTATGCGACAGCCGGCTGTCAATAACTACGGCATATAAGAGACACCAGGCGATCTCTCTCTCTCTCTGCTCGCTACCAACCGCTACAGTGAACACACGTCCTCCACGCTCGGTCAGTTATCTGCTATGTACTCATGTACTGTTGTAATTGTGTTATAGTTAAATGTATCATATAGTTTATTCAGTTAGTGAAATAATAAAGTATATTAAATGTTTACGTATGGATTTAATATCAACAAGTGCAATTAACTTCCATATATATTATATATTTCTGAAGTTTAGGATGAACATTATGCAGTTACTTTTAACCAATTTTGTTATTATGCGCTCCGGCCGATAGAGGGCAAACTGATAATTTAAAATCAATATTATGCAGCCAATATCAATTTTCTTATTATATTCTTCGGCCGATTGAGGGCAACCTAATAATTTAAAAATTTTAATTGAGAAAGCAGGACTCTGTTAACTATAAGTCAAATTCATCTATAAATGGTTGAAAAGGTAGGCCACTACAAACTGTAACTAGCAAACTGTAACGAGTTTCATTATAAAGCTAACCACCGCTTGTTTTTCGGTAGAATTTGTGTCGAATCGGTAGATCGGTAGACTTTATTGGAAATCGGTAGATCTACCGAAAAATCGGTAGGGTTAACATCACTGCGTACAAAACACAAAAACGAATGTACGCCATCAACTAAAAACTTCAAGTAAAAAATGACAGATGACAGACAAAGCACAGAATGTCAAAAGTATCTGTCTCCATTCGAAACCATAGAGGGCAAAGAGAACTATAAACACCCAATTAATAAATTAAGACGTAGCCGTTACTGCAAAATAACTATACAATGTTGAGTGATAGTCCCATTTGGTACTTTTTAGTGAAAGTCACTTCAAAGTTCCGGATTTTCGGTATTCTTCACCACAGACAAGTTGTAACTACTTTCAAGTTTCATATTTTAGTGAATACTACTTCAAAGCGTTTGTTTTGAAATACGCCATTTTTGTAGATGGAGATCTACGACGCCATTATTACCTCCACTGTTAAGATAAATATCTAAAAGGATACTAAATGCTGTTTGTGTAGTTATAGTCGCAAATCTTTACACAATCAAGTTTCATGTGCAGGAAAGTAAATTAGAATACAATTTGCAGCACTTTGAGTGGATGTGGAATGTTGTATATTACCTCATATATTCTTTTAATTAAAAACTGCAAATTTCGAAGGCGCGCAATTTTTGGATGCACAAATCACTATATTTTGACAGTAAACTTGCATCCGTTGAGATTTAAACACTCAAGGCATCCAAATATAAAGCATCAGAAAGCTGAATTATTCATGTTGACTCGTGGTGTCGCTAATATCAATAAAATTGAAATAAAAGAAATATGGTTTTAGAACATAGAGTGTGAGAGAGATATTTATCTTTAAATAATTTTCAAGACAAAGAAAGTAAGCACAAAAACAGAGGTAGGTAATAATTAGTCCCGTGATAGTGGCTGTTACCGTTTCGCAACGTCGTCCCTACGTGAAGGCTAAGGCGTTGGAACGTAGCCGGATAAGTTCCCGATACCACAGCGTAACGTAGCAACCATTCCTTATTTTGGTGGTTGCTCCGTGATAGGAACGTTCCGATAACGGATCTCTGACTAGCGGCAAAACACTTAGAAGTTATCGCGATAGTCGCTGGCACGTTCCAGCGACCAATTGTGCTAGTTGGGGCATAACTGCGCACCATTTTCCGGCAATGCGCATCATTTCTCAGCCTATGCGTATCATTACCCCACTAGGTAGGGAAATATGCGCAAATGCATTTTTTAGATTTTTGTAACTATATAGTTTTATAATTAGATTCTCGGTATATGAAATATCACTAAATGAAAGTAGAATAACAAGGGATTCTATTAACACTCTCAAAATTTTAGTAACATAATTGGTTTTATTTCTATAATGATTCTTGCTTAGGTGCGCACCAATCCCCCAATTTTCCCTACATTAAAGCATTTTTTACATAAAACGAAATAGACAATGTGTAGAATTAACGAAAAATTCTAAAATTTTCGACCCGATCACGTTCCCACCCTGATCATTATTTATATAAGGATGTAAGGTTAAATTCATTGTGACCTCATTAGAAACACATTACGGTTTCTCTATTATTAGAGCTCGCCACTATGTAATACCAATGATAGTCAAAACGCATATAAAGCTACATGGTTAGTAATAGTAGTAGGTACGTTCTAAAATCAAGTTTGGTTTTTCAAGATTTTTCAAAGTTCACTACAAAGATTATTGAACACTGTGAAACTCATATCGGTAATTACATGGTCGTCGTACACCTGTTTAAGTTTCGTTTCATCTTGTTTAAATAACCACAACATTGACATCGTATGGGTTTCGTTCTTATTAGAGCTCGTTATACTAATAACAATTAAACCACAAAGATTATTGAACACTGTGAAACTCATATCGGTAATTACATGGTCGTCGTACACCTGTTTAAGTTTAGTTTCATCTTGTTTAAATAACCAGAACATTGACATCGTATCGGTTTCGTTCTTATTAGAGCTCGTTATACTAATAACAATTAAACCAATTCGGATATATTTAAATTGCCTTCAAGCACATTTTGGGATGTGTAGCAGTACCGACCTCTCGTTCGTGGCTATAGGGACTATGTTCTCAAAGTCAGAATGCATTAGCCTTATATATGCAATATGTGTCCCTGTGTGTTTCTATATCCAAAATAAAATGGCAAGAAGCTAAGAATTTCCGTAGAATTTCTAATTTCTCTGTACAAAAATTGTTAATGACTAGTCAAGTGTACGGTGTACGTCTATACCACTCTTAATTAGAGTAGGCCCAATCCGTCACAGTTTTGATGACTGCGGCTTTCGATATTACAGTAGACTTGAGAGCGTGCAGGTTGGTTTTATTAAGTATCTTTCTCACCATCCACGATCTACAGCCGACGAAATTGTTAATCTCGAGTTTGGAGCACTTCATTTCTAGTCTGACTTTTAGTTGGACGTCAAAGCTTTGTGCCATGTATGACAATTGTTAACCCAAATTTGTCTCAACGGTATGTTATCTCTCCTGCTAAATATAACTCGTATGCTGAGGTTATCGAATTCACATGGGAAAATACACGTTTCTTATTGTTGAATTCAAAGTGTACTGCAATTTTGCAATGGTAACTTAATGATATGCTACTTGAAAACTACCGTCTAATGGCGGCAGCAACTTCCTATACAATTTTGCACAGTCGAATAACATTCGCAGTACAAATGTTTCAGCCTAACCTCTTGTTACGAATGCCTTCTAGCTCGGTGTGTATGTTGGCTCAGTTACGAACCTCTTCTAGAGGATTACGGTGATAATTACATAATATATTTTAATAATAATTCCTAACATATTCTTATACATAACCCGCATTCGTTTCACAAACTTTGATTAAAATCGTCAATTTTGACGCTTTAAACCGCGACTTTGATGTTTTAGGAAGAAAAATTAAAAAACTTTGAAAGTAATTTTTCTGATACTTCCTGACCTTTGTTGCGTCAAGAAAACTTAATTTTTGTCTGTTATATTCAATAGATTTTATTAACCACGCAAAATATCTAACCAAATTTTTTTTCTCTAATTGCTAATAATATTTTTTTCAATTTGGAGATTTAAATTTTGGTATGTAGGATACCTTTTATACCAAATTGGGTTGTCATAGCTTTGTTATTTTCGACGATAGAAACATTTTTCGAAAAAAAACCTAACATTTTCCCGGACAAGCTGGTCTGATTTTCCTGGCTTTCGAACTTATCCAAGTCAATTACAATAGGTATTTTCAATCTCATTAAAATTGGTTCATTATTTTTTTAGTTCTCGCCACGATATCATATATATATATATATATATATATATATATATATATATATATATATATATATATATATATATATATATATATATATATATATATATATATATATATATATATATATATATATACAGGGTGACTGGTCACTATGAGACAGTGATAGTATATGTCTTTTGCAAGCTAATAAACCATATATCACAATGTACAAAGTCCACTTCCTCAATTTTTTTTTTCTTTCAGATGGTGTAGATATTAACGCTGTGCAATCAGTACTATGTTGAACAGGATAATAGTAAAGAAATGTGAGGGCAAAAGTTATCAGTATCGTGAAAAAATTCAAATCAATTTAACATTTCAAAGACGTTTATTTTAAAAGTTTGATAACAAAAAATTTCTATACATACATGCAATCATGCGACATAGGTACATGTTAATTTGCCATATAGTTTGCAAGTTAAGGATGTAGTTTGCAAGTTATTTAAGGTTGATATGGAAATAATAGCAAAATGTCAATTATAATTTACCGAGACATCTGTCACATTTGATTGTTAACGCGTGAGATACTTAAGTTGTGGCTTACGTGAAGAAGTTGTTTGATTTGATGATGGCAACATTTACGAATGCTGAATATGCAGATATTCTGTTCATTTACGGTTTCTGTACTGGAAATGAGGCTGAAGCTCAACGTGAATATGTACGGCGCTTTCCAAATAGGCGCGTACTTCATTCCACAGTGTTTAGAAGAACCTACAGACGGATTCATAAAAATGGCTCCGGTAATGAAATTCATCGTGAAGTTTCAACCTCGAGGCTCAATTCTAGGGTAGATGAGGAAATGTTGGACTCTTTCTAAGAAGAAAGTATGTTCAGTTCGGTATCGGGAATGACAGCACCCTTACCATTAAACGCCAGTTCAAGGATTGCAGCTAGGTGATCCAACAAGAAGTCTTCAATTTTGATAATGAAGATAAAAATTTGCTGTCTAGAATTCTGTGGATGAACGAGTCAAAATTCACTAAAGAAGGAATATTCAATTGTCATAATTCTTATTAATGGTCTATGGAGAACCCCAGATTAACTAAGGTAACAAGTTATCAAAGACGATTCAGTCTGAATGTTTGGATTGGTGTGATTGGTAACAATCTGGTAGGTCCGCATTTCTTTCCAGACAACCTAAATGGTGAAGATTATGAAAATTTCTTATCACATGATCTTATGGAGTTACTGGATGATGTACCACTAGCAAACGGCTGTGATAGGATTTTCCAGCAAGACGGGTGTTCGGCACACTATTGTCGTAACGTGAGGGCGCTATTAGATCGCTGGTTTCCAAAGTGTTGGGAGGGGAGGACCAATACCGTGGCCGCCAAGGAGTACAGATTTAACTCCAATAGATTTCTATGTATGGGGTCATATGAAACAAATCGTTTGCAAAGTGGAGATTCACACACGAGAGCAAATGATTTACAGAATTCAGCAAGCAGCAGGACATATCAAAAGCAAATTTTCTAGTAGGATTACTAAAACAAAAATTTGCAAAAGAGCTCGTGCGTGTATAAGAAATGGAGATAACCATTTTGAGAATTGTTTGTGAGACTTTTTTAGTTAAATCAAGTTAAGTTTTTTACAGTATTACTAGAATTTTTTTGTTATATATATATATATATATATATATATATATATATATATATATATATATATATATATATATATATATATATATATATCTGTGTATATGGAGAATAGCGCCAAGCGCCATCTCTGGTGTTGTAACGGTTATATTAGGCTTCCACGTACATAAAGTATAACCAGAAGGAATTGTGCGAAAAACTAACGAGCGAAGACAACTACTCCCCTGGCTAATACCGCGACGGTCATTGAATTACATTACTCATTAGCCACCATTACTTCAGTCCTGCCAGGACTTGCGGTAAGATGTAAAGCATGAGAAGAAGTTTGCCTTAGGGCAGGCATTGCGATAATATGCAATGGAGAATAGCGCAAAGCGCCATCTCTGGTGTTACGGTTCTAGGCTTCCACAGACAATTTTTTCTATAAAAATTCGCTGCAAAGCAACTTTAAAAGAAAAGCTGGTTATGGCAGTTATGTTTTAACTGAAAACTAGGTTACTACTTTTGATTAGACATCCTATTATAAGGGGAAATAAAAATAAAATCTACCTAGCCATGAAACAAACTCCCTGTGATGACAATCATTTACTGTCAAATTACTCCAACTTTTTAACGAGTATGTGTCAAATTGTATAAAAATCAGTTATTTTTGTGGTTCTTGTAAAGCTGTAAGCGCGAAAAAGAGTGATCTAAAATCAGAGCAAAGTAGAATGATGCGATGTTTGACAAAAGAAGGTAATCAGCTAAAAACTATACACGAACGTATCACTGCTGTATATAGTAAAAATTGTCCATGATATTTTCAGTTGGGAAACTCTAGTCAAAACAATTCGCATGGAGCAAAGTATAAAATTAGATGAGATAAAAGTGGGCGATTTGTGGAGGCAAGAATGGAAGACAATACCAAAAGAAACTGGAAGAAATGTTGTTACAGGATCTACGTTTCGATTATCGCCCACAAAATGTAAGAATCTACAAAGCACCCGTGTTGTTGCAAATTTTGCATGAAGATTTTGGGATAAATAAATTGTCATCACCCTGGATTCCCGGGGATCCTGACTCTTTAACAAAAGCTGTGCATGCGAGAAATTTGCGAAAAAAACTTGGCGACGGTAGCTCGTGACCAAGAACTTTTTTCCAACATTGTAACGGGCGTTGAATGTAGCTCATGACCAAGACCTTTCTCCCAAAATTATAACGCGTGATAAAACCTGGGTGTTTCACTGTGATCCCACAATAAAACGAAAGTCAATGTAATGATTAAACAGGATCTTCAACACACAAAAACGCAAAGACGCAAGCAAGTATCTGTAGGAAAGCTAATAGCATCAATTTTTTGGAATGATGAGGAAAGTTGCTTTAAGTTAAAAATGCCCTTTGATTTAATCAAAAATTTTTTGCTACACGGCAATTGTAGAGTTCATAAGGCTCACAAAGCTCAGAAACAAATCAGAAGCTACGGGTTTGCTGAATTACGGCAGCTGCTTTATAGCCCCGATACCTATAGCTCTAGCGGACTGTTAGTTATTTGCTGAGGTGAAGAAATACTTGCAAGGACGTCGATTTTTTTACAGATATGAAAGTAAAACAGGCCATTTTCGAATTTCTTGAGGAGTGACCTAAATATATTTTTTACATGTTAAACAAGAAAATTTTGTTTTTTCTCTAAATATTTTCTTTCCTGATTAAATATAGATTTTACTTTGATCTTTCCTGGTAGTATATAAAATTTACTGTTCTAATTACCTACCTCAACTGTTTTTTGCAACACACATCTGCAGATCTAAGACAAGATTGTTCATTCTCCGGCGCAATAGTTACAGGCGTTTTAAATTCACTACATTTTGAACCAGATGATGCAAAATTCGTACCCAAATTACAACACTGTTTTATCACATCAACATTTGAACCTGAAATAAAAAAGTTAGTACACGTGTAAATTTATCTGCAAACGTGATTCAATTCTCTAGATATTCAATAATAGTGGTTATCAAAATCAATATGTTTAAATAGAGTTCTGGAATTGTTCTTGTAAATACTTAATTATGGAATGTTATCTTTCTCAGAAATGAAATTAATGCTTATTTATAGAAATGGTATAAATTGATTTTAACTTATTACCTTCTCACACAACATTAATAATTTCGAGTCTGAACCAAAAGATATTAAAACCATTGATGCATGCAATTTCTTTCTTAAAGGCTGTTTGAATAGTCATTTTAACATATTTTTGATAAGCAGAGACGCAACAAGATGTTATTGTGTAAAAGAGATTAGCATGCATTCAATGAATATAGGACAATAGTGTAATCATTAACATACTAATTCGATTTTTAATAAGGACATAAAAACGCTTGCTCATTTTATAACAAAAAATTAATTTAAATGCTTAAAAATCTGATTTGTATGTTTTAGTTTGATGGTCTTACTCACCATTAGTTAAAAGAATATTGACACAAAACACTAAGAAAGTTAATTTACAATTAAGTATGTTTACAGCGCACATTTTAGGTCTAGTCGGCGCGATTCATTCGATTTACTGGCACAAATTTATTTACGCTTATCACTTTTTCGTTTACTTAGAACCCATGTTACGTTTAAGGGCACATAACATTTATTATCTTAACAACAAATATCACATTCAATTTTCAGACACTATATGCCACAATGAAAACCGCACAAAAAAATTATGTTACTTATTACCGCCTCTTTTTTTACTTGAATTTTTGACGCCACTATAAACATGCGCTAGCTTTTGGCGCTACTCCTTTTATTTGGTCTGCGGTCACAGGACGCGCGGGCGCTTTTAAACGCGTTCAATTTCACTAGGGAATTTTCGTATGTGTACCGAAAAAGTACGACAGTTGACTTATTTGACTTGACGTTATTCACACATGTGTTATTATTAGGTTGTCGTTTGTCGTTGCTTGTCAGTTGTCAATTGTAGTAATTCATAACCACGACCACTTACGTGTTAGCTGAGAAGTATGTTTTGTGTATTGGTGCTCTAAACATTTTTTTTTTAGTTTTATGTTAAAAATGTATCTATATTTACATTATTGGTGTATATTGCAAGCTATCTGTTATTATGCAGCTGTTGCACAAAGGGCCCCCCCTGGAGTAAATCCTCATCATTATCAGGTAACACATTTGGCCGGTCTTATCTGTAGAATTGTTTGAATTTTTGCTCACTTTCTTACTCAGTTTAATTTAAAATAAAACATTTAAATAAAGGGCGGGAATAAAAAACATTGTTTTTATTCAAAATTTCTTACAAAACGTAGTTTTTCATTTAGGTGTTAGACAAATGTTTCTATTTTTCAATAACGTGAACCTTTTTGAGAAAACAAGCCAACCCTTTTGTGTATAAGGTACAAAAAGTAGGCGTAGTTGGCAGTATATAAAACAGAAAAGAAAATTTTATTGAAAAATAAAATTACCAGCATACCTATCTCAAACAGCTGTTACAGTGTTTGAAGATTGTCTCAAGTTTATATTGGATTTTTTGTTTATTTGAATCCTCTATTTAATATAAATCGGTATCTAAAAATTGAAATGGATGTAAAATTACAAAAGTACATTGCATATTATGTGTTTACGAGTATAAAATAAAATATTTTTGTGTAAATGAGGTCTGACGTTCCAAACAATTTTGCTGATGTTTTAAGTTTTTCTTAGGTAATATAATTCAAATTAGGACATACTTAATATTATGCAAGTTTTTGCACTTTTACCTGCGTAAATTTATTTCATATAGGTAAGTAGTCATTTTCTTCTAGTGAGAACATGAGGTAAATAGTAGACATACATAACAGCAGAAGTTTGAAAATTGTATCATTTGACATTTGATTAAGTCAGCAATTTAATTAGCCAATTTTCGAAGAAAAATTCACAAAGGGGAGATCCTGACTGCAAGACTTTAAAAAAATCCATTTAAATCAGCACAATTAGGGCCCTGGAATTCCATATTCAGTGTTGGTTTTAACTTTTATATTTAGACCTACTTATATACACATACATTTAATATATATATATATATATATATATATATATATATATATATATATATATATATATATATATATATATATATATATATATATATATATATATATTTGATAAAAATTGGCAGCTATTAGCTTCCTTTTGTGAATAACATAGATGAGTTTTAATGGAAAACCTTAGATTTTCTTCCAGAAACTTTTTGTGCCTTCGCAAATGACAAAAGCTATTTCATTGTGGAAATTTGGATGCAAGTTGTCGTTATAGAAACTATAGTATATAGTAAGTACATTTCAAGTGTTTAGCTTTATGGAAAATTTAAGTTATCGGGATCAAAGATGGCGGTCAAACTAGGATACAACACAAACATGGGTCTAGCTAATTTGCAGGTTATCAGGTTGGCTGCATGTTAGCAGTAGTGATGGGAAAAACGGTTATTTTCTATTAACAGTTGAAGCCATTAACGTTATTTAATAATAACCGTTGAAAATAACAGCTTCAGTTATTTTTCTGTTATTTTAAACTGGATAGTCGATCGATAGTATCCTACATTCCCAAAGCTGTGAGCGAGAGCGAGCACACTAGTATAAATGCATTGTATTTTTACCCCGTTATTTCACATAGTGTATAAATCTCAAATTTTGTCCATATGAAAATGAAACAAAGGGTTAAGAAATTATAATAAGCGTGTCGTAAATCTTTTGCCACTCTGAAGTGAAACTTTTAGAAATCAGAAAGGAGTCTTATATTAGTATTTACTTAGATGTTTTAGGAATTATAAACTAGTCATTTCTAACAAATTTATTTTATGAGGGGTCTTTACGTAAATGTCAATGCCACAGCAAGAATCAATAAATATCATTATTTATCACGTCTTGGGACGTTAGACGTTAGAACTTTTATTGCAAGGCAGCACTAGCTTCAACAAATAACTGCTTTATACACTACTACACTACACTGGCAGAGGGAGTGTTTCTAAGAACGGTAACGTACTTGATTTTTCAGCAAATAACAATCACTCTGTAAATTCATGTGACATCGATCTGAGTAATATTTTATTTTTTTGTGATGAAACTAACAATTTTATGAGAAAATCTCAAGACGAATATTAAAAAGTTGCTAAATGAATCATTATTTTTAAATCATTTTTTTAAAATAGAAAACGGTACACACAATAAAAAGTAGTGAAAAAATAATGTAAGGGTAGGTTTTTTCACCCTCTTGTGATATTATAGGGTTATAAAATCCTTTTAAAACTGCCATTTTGTTAGCCGTATGCATCTGCAAAATTTCGTTTTTTAAAATTATTCCATAACGGAGAAATTTAATGAAAACTTTTTTTTTGCCAAAATTTCAAAGGGCTGTAACTTGGAAGAGAAGGGGTTTCAAGAAAAACTTAATAAAAAGACACCCCTTATTTTTCGCCAAAGAATCATCCTGTAAAATTGTTCGCATCAATTTAGAAACACCTATATATATATATATATATATATATATATATATATATATATATATATATATATATATATATATATATATATATATATATTCATTTCATTTTTTATATTTAAATGTATATAGATATTAAAAAATGTTGTATCAATATATTTTTTTAACCAATTTGATAACTATTATCAGACAAACGAAAATGACGTGTTAACTGTTTTCTTAGGTAATGTATATAAATTTAAATAAATAAGTACTTTAGTTTCACGTGAAATAACCCTATTTTGCGTTGTCTATAGTGAAAGTAATAACACGTTTTTACAGAAATTCATCTTTTCATCCAACATTTTGTATTATTAAATATTTGGCTTTACATACTAGTGGGAAACTAAACTGTTTCAAAAATAACAGCTTCTCAGTTTAACAGAATAACTCTGTGTAGTAGTGTCCGTATGCCGTATCCCCGTCAACAACCGGTTAAAATTAAAATTAAACTGTTTTATTGTACCGAAGATCCTACGTTCCTAAAGCTGTGAGCGAGAGCGAGCACACCTGTATAAATAACGTGTTAAGTATAATGTTATAAAGTAAACCCGCTCTATACTGTATACCCATACATATTTAGCATTCCCAGTTTCAAGGCTATTCATCCCGTTAAATGGTTAAATAACAGTTGCCGATGAAAAGCGATGTTTATTCATCGAACCTAGTTGCAGTGGAACTGAAACAGATATGACTCCGTTTTCTAGTTTAGTGTAAAAAGCGTTATTTTTTAAGCTGTTATTTTTATCAGTCCATAACTGGTGGTTACCGTTGTGGCTCGGCAACCGTTAAAAAATAACCGACAGTTAAATAACGACCCATGACTAGTTAGCAGGTCATAATGTAAAAACTTTGCAGGTCAGTGCAATTTCCTGCAGGTCATCCCATTTTCTACCTACACATGATATGTTTATATTATAAAAGTACACCAACCAACCCCCACCCCCGTAATTCACGTAAGTGGCTGCAGGTTTGATATGTTACAGTGTATAAACTTTGCAGGTCAGTGCAATTTCCTGCAGGTCACACCATTTCCTACCTATACAGGATATGTTGATATTATAAAAGTACACCAACCAACCCCCACCCCCGTAATTCACGTAAGTGGCTGCAGGTTGATATGTTACAGTTTATAAACTTTGCAGGTCAGTGCAATTTCCTGCAGGTCAGACCATTTCCTACCTATACAAGATATGTTGATATTATAAAAGTACACCAACCAACCCCCACCCCTGTAATTGACGTAAGTGGCTGCAGGTTGATATGTTACAGTTTATAAACTTTACTTTTGTGAGGTATGTGGGTGAGGAAATTGCACTGATCTGCACAGTTTTTAAAATAAAACTTATCAACCTGCAGTCACTTATGTGAAGTATGGGGGTAGGGGTTGGTTGGTATAGTTTTATAATATCAGTATGTAGTCTATAGATAGAAAATAGTCTGCCCTGCAAGAAATTTCACCGACCTACAGAGTTTTTTAAGTAAAACATATCAACCTAGTGCCTATTATGTGAAGTATGGGGGTGGGGGTTGGCTGTATAGTTTTATCATAACAGCATATCATGTGTAGGTAGAAAATCGTCTGACCTGCAGGAAATTGCACTGACCTGCAGAGTTTTTAAGTAAGACATATCAACCTGCAGCCACTTATGTCAAGTACAACGGTGGGGGTGGGTTGGTGTAGTCGTATAATATGAGCATATCCTGTATAGGTAGAAAGTGGTCTGATTTGCAGGAAATTGCACTGATCTGCACAGTTTTTAAAATAAAACTTATCAACCTGCAGTCACTTATGTGAAGTATGGGGGTAGGGGTTGGTTGGTGTAGTTTTATAATATTATTATGTCGTGTATAGATAGAAAATAGTCTGCCCTGCAAGAAATTGCACTGACCTGCAGAGTTTTTAAAGTAACACATATCAACCTAGTGCCTATTATGTGAAGTATGGGGGTGGGGGTTGGCTGGTATAGTTTTATAATATCAGCATATCATGTGTAGGTAAAAAAAGTCTGACATGCAGGAAATTGCTCGGACTTTGCACAGTTTTTAAAGTAAAACCATATCAACCTGCAGCCACTTATGTCAAGTATGGGGTGGGGGTTGATTGGTATAGTTTTATAATATCAGCATATCATGTGTAGGTAGAAAATGGTTTGACCTGCAGGAAATTGCACTAACCTGCAGTTTTTAGAGTAAAACATATCAACCTAGTGCCTATTATGTGAAGTATGGGGGTGGGGGTTGGCTGGTATAGTTTTATAATATCAGCATATCATGTGTGGGTAAAAAAGTCTGACTTGCAGGAAATTGCTCTGACTTGCACAGTTTTTAAAGTAAAACCATATCAACCTGCAGCCACTTATATGTCAAGTATGGGGTGAGGGTTGATTGGTATAGTTTTATAATATCAGCATATCATCAGGTAGAAAATGGTCTGACCTGCAGGAAATTGCAATGACATGCAGAGTTTTTAAAGTAAAACATATCAACCTGCAGCCACTTATGCAAAGTATGGGGGTGGGGTTGATTGGTGTGGATTTGTAATATCACAATATCGTGTATAGGTAGAAAATGGTCTGCCCTGCAAGAAATTGCAAAGACCTGCAGAGTTTTTAAAGTAAAACATATCAACCTGCAGCCACTTATGCAAAGTATGGGGGTGGGGTTGATTGGTGTAGATTTGTAATATCACAATATCGTGTATAGGTAGAAAATGGTCTGCCCTGCAAGAAATTGCAATGACCTGCTGCAGAGTTTTTTTAAGTAAAACATATCAACCTGCAGCCACTAATGTTAAATATGAGGGTGGCGGTTGATTGGGGTACTTTTATAATATCAGCATTTCGCGTATAGATAGAACATAGTCTACCTTGCTAGAAATTGCACTGACCTGCAAAGTTTTTACATTATAACATGCTGACCTGCAGTCAACCTGCTGACCTGCAAATTAGCTACCCCCCACAAACATTTGTGTAGTATAAATAAACTTTAAAAATTTTATAGATAAAAAAAGTTAGGCCAAGGGACTGAAAAAAACTAAAACATTAAAATAAGTTTTGTATCAATCAACAAAAAATGAGATATTAATTCATTGTGGTATTTATTAAATCGAAGCTTATGTTGCTTGCCATAGTGTCATAGTTGAGTGACAAATTTTTACTATTTTTTGATAAATGTCAACTCCTGAAATGCAATGTATGAGTTCTTCTAAATTTATTTCCTTTTGGTAATTTAACGTGTTGTTTCTTTTCATCTTTTATTAACAGTTTTCAATGAAAACTGTTGCATAAAATTCAAAACTATATGTAATACACTTGCTATGTCAATAATTCTTTTTAAATTAAAAAACCGCTTTTCAGAAGAGTCTTAAGTTAGGTGTATGCTCGCAAATAATTGAAATAATGAAGGGAAGAAAAGGCGGGACACAAAGGGGTTGGCATGTATTTTTTTTCATTTTCCTATTTTTAGTTCTTTTTTAATAGGAATTTTTCTAGAAAAGAAATCAAACTTCTAAAATACAAAAGCGACAGTGATGCAACTAGGCAGGGCTAGGAAGTCCCGGTCCCCACTAGAAGACTGTCTCTTTCCCTTAGAAATGTAAATAATATAAATCTAGGGAGACTATATGATACATTATAAGAAAGTGTGGATGCAGCAAGTGCGTTATAGTAGTGAAATTTTCATGGGACCGCTATCTATTGGTAAAAACGCTATATCATAATTTTTTATATGTGCCAAAAATATGGAAAGGTGCAAAACAATAGAAATAATTCGAAAATGATGAATGCTATCAAATTTTTGTCCTTACAAACATGCATTATATAATTCTATGGAAAATGCAAAAATGCAATAATATAAGGAGTGTTCGATAAAAAAAAGATAATTTGTATCACCGACCACTTATGGGTCACCCTGTGATTGTCAAAGTAATTTTATAAGATGTTGCTAAAGACATCGTATAATTAACGTTAGTAATGTATACCTAAATTTTACCCATACCTTGTATAATAACTGACATTTAGAGCTTTACCGTAGCAATGATCACCCTGTACATATGAAAACAGATAAAAACTAAAACTAACCCCGGATATGGGTTCTAGAGGGGCTACTTCGCGCTCATTTAAAGAAATCTTTCCCAAATTCAAAAGCCGCGGTCTCATCATTAAATATTTTTGTCTACGAAAATTCGATAAAAATTATAGACTATTAAATCATAAACTCTTCTAACTAAAACTACTGCTAAAGGAGCAGAAAAGGGGTTTATTTGAAATTAATTTTATGCAAATATATTAGTAAAATGAAGGACAATGAAGGTTGAAGCTGAAACTTAAGGTTTTGTAAAACACACTTCTTGCGACATTTTCTGTACATAACCCGTATTTCTTTCAGGTTCTGTTCCTAAAAGTGGCAAATTTTGACGTTTCAAATCGCGACCTTGACGTTTTAAGAAGAAAAACTATAAAAATTTCCAAGTAATTTTTCTGATATTTCGTGACCTTTTTGTGCCAAAAAACTTAATCTTTGTCTGTATATACAATATATTTAGTTATCCACACAAAAAATGTTGGTTTTGTGCGTTTCTTTGGTCATCAGTGGCGTAAATTTTTTTTTCGTTAAATGCCTATAATTTTTTTTAACTTAGATTTAACTAAATTTTGGTGCATAGTATACTTTTTAGTGAATTTTCATTTTAAAAAATTCACTAATAGAGAGGTATCGATGGTGAGACTTTGCAAACATTTTTTCAAATGAGTGCCAACTGGGACCCCGAGAACCCAGATCCGGGGTTACTTTCAATTTGTATATGTTTATATATATATATATATATATATATATATATATATATATATATATATATATATATATATATGCGTATATGTATCCAATAACCAAGGAACTCGGCAAGTAATTTTCTTTTATTAATAGCTTGTGGATGAGTTCGTTAGCCAGGAAAATCGGACAAGGTTTTCCGGGAATATTTCGAGTCTTCTTTCGAAAATTACAAAGCTATTTTAATGAAATTTGGTGGATATGTTGCCTTGGGCAAGTCCCTACCACATACCAAAATTCAACTTTCGAGGTTTATAGAAAATTCAGTTATTCAAATTTAAAGCATTTAATGAAAATTCACTACCATAACGCACTTGCCACGTTCAGGACCTTTTATAACATAAACCTGCGTACCAAATTTTTCAAAAAAGTTGTTGACGTGTGTCGATATTTTCATTGTTTCGAGTCTGCTTTATTACTGTTATTGTTTAGTTATTTTATTGATGTAATTGTTGTTATAGTTATTTATATACTTATAAGTACAATTTAGAGAACCGAATTCATCACAATACAGTTTTTAGACCTGACGATGTTTCGCTAACAAATTTAGCGTCATCGGAGGAATGAATAAACTTTGTTTATTCATCAGCAACAGTTGATTCATCCCTCTGATGACGCTAACTTTGTTAGCGAAACGATGGTGAGGTCTAAAAATTGTATTGCGATGAAGTCGGTTCTCCAAATTGTATTTATCAGTGTTCATCATAGGTTCCAATCTTCACTAATAGTTATTACTGTTATAGGTGAATTCTATTTTTATGTTAAATATTGACATAAATCACGTGGACATTTTGAAGAAGTCACCCGTCATTTTATTTTATCTTTATTTCTAAAGATTTTTTTTAGCGAAACATCGTAACAGCAACATATTTTTATTTGTAGTTGTCATGAATTCATATAAATCAATTCAATTTTCTTCTGCCTTAGAATGCTGTCAAGCAGCGAAACCGGTTAAAGAAACGAAACTACAGAACGGTTTCACCAAGTAAGGGCAACAACAATGAATTAATTTACTTCCACGTCAATGTGGACGTTATGGTTCAATTTGCAGCATTATCTTTTAAATTTTGGCTATTGCAAATGCAGGTTGACGTTCCATCTGTTTTCGAATTAACACACACTGCCACCGGCATAGATATAAAGAAATAGACGACTACTAGAAGCTTAAAAAAAATATATAAAGCTAAGTTAATTCTGACCATCATTAGAAACACATACCGCTTTTGCTTGTGTTTGAGCTCAAATAAAAATACATCTAAAGCAACTTGGCCTGCCTTAAAGCACATTAAGATGCATTGCTTAATGACATCTCGTTTGTAACTACGAACTTTGTTCTCCCCACAGCTTGAATAAACAGATAATGTTATACACGAGGGGGTACCCGAAATAAACCGAAGGTATTTTTTTTTTTAATTTACGTATTTAATTTTTAAACCAAAAACCTCAAATCCCTTCAAAGTACTCTCCACTGGTACTAGTACATTGTCTAATATTTTATTCTACTGTCCAAAACATTTTTGAAATTTGTTTTCTGTGATGCTCGACAGCGCGTCCGTCGTTGATTTCTTCAACTCATCACCGTCGGAAAAACGCTTTCCTTTCATGTCTCTTTTCATTCGGGGAGATACAAAAAAGTTGCAAGGGGTAAGGTCTGGTGAATAGGGGGGATGGGGCAGAGGCGACATGCCGTGGAATATGAATGGACTAATGCGGAAGTACAACAATTTAAATCGCGATTTGAGAAGGCAATGACACCTGCACACTTACTGGCAAATCTGTTGGAGCACCGATATGTGGGACATAAATTAAATAACTCCCAATAAGAAGAATCATTGGAGTTTGCTAGCGCAAACAGATCAGCAGCTATGTCAGATGTACTGCTATACCAGACAAGCAGTTCTCTAAAGAATCGATGCGCCTTGTAAAATCCTTAGCATAGTGGAAATCTTTACAAGGTAGAATACTTCCAGAAACCCTAGATCTGGTGTTTTAGATTCACACTGCAGTGGTATCTTCTGCGGGTATTGAAAGATTATGTTCAACCTTCAACCTTATTCATACAAAACTGCGGAATAAGTCAGGAGTAGAAAAGGCTGCAAAATTAGTCAGTATTTCTAGAATTTTGAATACGAACCAAATCATTTTCAATGTTGAGTGCTGAATTGGATGACATTTCATTTTAAATTATTTATTTTTCTCGCAATTCCTTTTTTGTTTCGATTGAGGAGACAGTCCTGTGTTCTGTGTTATGTTGCGCAGTCATGTGTTACCTAAATGTGTTTATTAATATTATAATATTAATTTTAAGTTTATTTGTTCAAACAATAAAAAGTATGGACATTTTAAAATTCTGTCTTCAACATCCCACTCCACACTCTACATTCCACATAGATATTAATAAAGTATTAGCCAATATTTAAAAATCGATTGAATATTATATATTAATGGTTGTTTAAACATGTTTCAAACACAGTCTTAAAAAACAAGTTAAAACAGAAGTGCTGAAAACTTGGATCATGTTTAAAACAAGTTTAGCACAAATTGTTGTAAACAAATAGTTTTAAATATTCCAACCCTAACTCTGGCCACAAACCAGGCCTCTTTCCCCGCAAATTGTTGCGCAATCTTTTCAAAATTTCCAGGTAGAAAGCCCGGTTAACTGTCTGACCCTGTGGAACAAACTCTGAACGGACAACTCGTCTCACATTGAAAAAACAAATCAGCATTGTTTTGACGTTTGATTTCACTTGACGAGCTTTTTTCGGGCGAGGCGAACTGGGAGTCTTCCACTGGCTTGACTGTTGCTTCGTTTAAATGGTCCTAACCGTATCACCATGATTTGTCATCTGTGATGACCCTGGAAAAAAGTTTGGATCATTTCGGAACTCTTCTGTCAAAGCTCAGAATGCTTCCTCGCGACCTTGCTTTTGTTCAGCAGTTGGCAGTCGAGGCACGGAATTGACAGTTACCCTTTTCATCCCCAAATCCTTCGTTAAAATTCGCTTCATATAACTCCAGACAGCTCCAACACTTCGTCAATGGTCTGTCCTCGATCTTTCAGGATGATTTCGCGAATTTTTTCATCGGTTTGATTTGTGGGACGACGACCAGAGCGAGGTTTGTCATCAATTGACATTTGACCTCTTTTGAAACGGGAAAACCGCGTAAACACTTGCGTTTTCCTAATAGCATTATCCTTGTAGGCCTTTTGTAACACTTTAAGAGTTTCTGTGCCAGTTGAGAATCGGCCATTGGAAACACGACTAGTACACAAAGCAACTCTCACTAAAAACTTCACACAAGCCGAACGGAATCTTTTTAGCGACGACGTTTGGCTTACTGAATCAGGAATGATAGCTTTATATGTTTATACAGGCAGAACGCTGTACCACGAAAACTCCGCCCATCAGAACATCAGTTTTTGTCTGTTTTCATTTATACAAGATATAGGAAAATATTGTATATGTTAATTATAGGCTCTCTTAAGTTGCATCCTATAAAATTGGTTTTACAATCATAGGAGACTCATAAGTTGTTGGTGATACAAGTTTGCTTTTTTTAAACCAAACACCTTATATTATTACATTTTTGCATTTTCCATCGAAATATAATGCATATTTGTAAGAAAAGAAACTCAGGACGCAGCAAGTGGGTTATGGTACCGAATTTTCATTTCCATAGCTCCATGTGCTAACAACTTAACGTTCGTTGGCTAGGAAGCAGTTTTTTCGGGAACATTTTGAGTTTATTTTCGAAATAAATTTTACATTTTAAACAATAAAGTTTCTACTATATAGGTTATACTGGTAACCAAATTATATGCCTGCTTTCTTTAAAAGAATATACATATTTGCTATTACACAAAAACATTTTTATGAAAATTCACTACCATAACGCACTTGTTGCGTTCAGACTTTTTTATTTTTGTATGGTTAAGGTCCCCCTCGTCGAAGTTTTTTTTATAATACTGACAACACTGCTTATTTCTCAAGGTATTGAATAGAAGTAAATTATTTTTTATCCGATCCTGTCGCCATCTCTGCGGCAGTTGCTGCAGTTTTCCTCCACGAGCGCAGTGAAATTACAGTTAACGTTTTACTGAATTGGGTTGAGGCAGCCTTAGCAAACTTATTATTGCACATTTAATAAAAACGTAGTTTTTTTAAAGAAGAGTTACATATTTAGATTTTATTGAAATCAAATCTTTACATGCTTTTACAGGTAATAAATTATCAAAAAGTCATCTCTTTTGGCACATGTTCGTATATATTATCTTATCCAAATCATTGGAATATTTAAGTGAATTTCAATACCTTGTAACTAATAACCCAAAACATTTTTTTGAATTTTGCGAATATTCATACCTATTTATGGTTTGTCTATATTATATAGCTTTTTAAATTGTTCCTGTAGACCTAATATTTCTTGAGATAATAACAATTTAAGGAGGCTGCGTTTTTCTATACTAAAGTGAGGCTTAAATGTTACTCTTAAAAATATAGAAATGTACAACATTAGCTGATAATTGGTTGTAACTTAACAAATACTTAAATTGTAAAACCAGAAAAAACATATCGATATTTCACTTTAACGGTTTCGCAAAATTTGGACTGAATCTAAACAAAGTAGAATAGCAAAATGCTGCCCTTAATTTTATTAGTGAACACATTACTTATTATTAGTGTTGACAAGAGTATGCAAATAACTGCCACGACTTCATTCGAGAGGCTTAAATTGCGCTTAATAAATAATTTTACTACTATTATTAGGATAATGGCATGCAGTGGTGAAGGCAAATATTCCCTGTTTATCAAAATAATGTTAATGGCACCCGTTTATTGCTCTTACGATTGAAATTAAATTGCATAAACATTAGGAGAGATATGACATTAATTGCTTATAAATGAAACAGTTAAACAGAGTTAAAGACACAGTGTGTCTATTAAAGTATTGCTCCTTATATGTGTAGTTGACATAAATAGGATGATATGTCACTGACACGCTGTCTTTATACAGCTGTCCAGAAATTTAACAGACACACTGAAACCATATATTTAAGAAATAATTTTGTAAATTTAACATTAGTCATCTTGATCTAGAAATGCTTCCTAACGGATAGATCCCTTTAAATATGCCGCCTTTCCAATATCTTAGTAAAGCAGTTATCATTTAGCTTGCTGTCACCAATCGGACACTATAAATACGATTCTTCTATTGCGATTATGCATATTCGCACACAGTGCCGGCCTTAACCACCCAGGCTTCCCGGGCGAGTCAATCATTTGGCGCCCTTTATTATATGATAATGATATAACACTTAATGTATAATTATATATTAAAATAATAAAATAAGTTAATTGGGTAGCACATTTGTTTTAAACTTAAGATAACTCTAAGCTTGTCTAGCAGTTGGTTGAACTGGAAACGTGTTAAAACTTTACTTTTCTAGCTTTTTTGTCAACAAATTCTCTAATAAGACAGGCAAAATCTAGGTTCTCTGCAACTTGATTTTCCATGGATAGTGAGGCCAAACTGGTCAATTTGGTTTGATACATTGTAGACCGCAAGTAGGTTTTTATCAATTTCAGTTTGGAAAAACAGCGTTCACCACTTGCAACAGTCACTGGTATTGTTAACAGAATATGCAACGATATCCAGGTGTTGGGATATAATTCATTCATTGTTGTTGGGATATAATTCTTGAAGGTTATGCTTCTTGATACAGTTGAAGGCTTCAATAGGCGTTATTTGACTGTCTTCAAAATAATGTTGCAGGCGTAAAATTTCATCGCACAACAAATTGCCATCGATATCTGATTTAAAGTTGACAGTTAACTGTTCCTGTAATTTAGCACAATGTTTTAATAATCGTTCTTTATTTTGATTCTTTTTTATGTTAAACAAGAAACTCCACGTCGTAGAAAAATCTTGCATCTGTTCAAATCTTTCTTTTCTAGATATAAGGACAGTATCCAAAAGAGCATTAAAAAATTCGTGGCGCCCTGGGCGACCGCCCGGGTCGACACCCCCCCCCCCCAACCGGCGCTGTTCGCACATCCCACTTTACGCATAGGCAAGTTCATTACTGGATTTGATTGGTTCCCAGTTTCCAGTTCAGCGCGAAAATTGAATGCCACCGATAACCTTACCTGACATTTGTATCTACGTGTTGTACTTCTAGGTTAGAGAAGCTAAATGGGGTCGTAACACATAATCAAAAATCACAACTTTGATGTATAGGAATTAATAGCTGGTGGTAATAATACGAAATTTTTTTGAAGTTTTTCGTTATAGTAATTTTTTATAAAGAAATGAAAATTCACCCGCCAAAATGCCCATTTTAAACCCCATAGATTGCGACCTACTAGCCTCGAAGCATCTGACTGGTCCAGGTTTTATCTTAAAATTATAAATCTGAATTACCAGCAGATTCCCTGCAATACCGTCCTAAACGTCATCAGTCATTTTAGTGAATTTTCGTAGAAAAAATTCACTAATGGGGAGATCTCGACTTTTGAATTTTGAACAAATTTCTTCAAATGAGCGCGAACCAGGACCCCTAGAACCCATATAAATATATATATATATATATATATATATATATATATATATATATATATATATATATATATCACATCGATAACTCATAAAATAATGGGCCGATTTTCCTGAAATTCGGCAGCTACCTTCTTTTTGTAACTGGCTTGGATAAGTTCGTTAGCCAAGAAAATCGGACCAGCTTTTCCGGAAAAATTTAAGGTTTTCTTTCGAAAAAAATTGTATTTCTGAAAATAACAAGGCTATATAGCCACCAAATTTGGAACGTAGGTTTAAGTTATAAAAAGTAAACAACATACATACCGAAATTTGGATCTGTTATAAGAAAAAAAAAGTTATAAGCATTTAATAAACAAATGTTTCTATGAAAATTCACTACTATAACGCGCTTGCTGCGTTCAGATTAAAACTAAAATGGCCACACTCAGCTGTCTAATCACAGGAACACGTTCCATGTGTCATTATGAGTTTTGACAGACGGTTTTGTGATGAGCGTCTCTCCACAGTAATGACCGATTGCATTCATCATGCACTTCGCAGAATATTTTAAGTAAGGAAATGAAAGACCTCCCTGACGTGCTGTTTACATACAATCCTCTCAACTGACCTTCCTGACGTGCTGTTTACACACAATCCTCCTAACTGACCTTCCTGACCTGCCCTGTCATCAGTTTGTCCAATTAAAAGCTACAAGGGGAAGGAAAATCAACCCTGCCATTCATGTGAGCATAATGTACTTTTCCTCCCCCTTTAACTTTTGATTAGGCAAACTGATGTCAAGGAAGGTCAGTTGGGAGGATTGTGTGTAAACAGCACGGCAGGGAGGTCTTTTATTTCGTTACTTAAAATTTCCTGCGAAGTGCGCATGATCAATGCAACCGGGTCATTACGGTGGCGAGAGGCTCGTGTTTTCTGGCACGTGTTCCTGTGATTAGTCGCAAAACTTTCACTAAAACAAGAAAGGGCGCAAATCGCTCGCCCCCAGCGCCATCGTCTGTCGCAAGTGTATTTTGTGACGTGATAACCCTAAGTTTGAAATTCAAATTTATACTTACAATAAAAAATGTGTTACGACCCCATTAATACGAAGCAATAAAATTGGAAACTCACAACTAATTTGTGTGGACATTCTAACAAATATGTCTTATTTTAAATAATAATAATTCCTTCTCATTAATTCAGGTACTTAAATGTCCACATTTGGTACCCATTGTGTTTTCTCGCATCCCGGTGAAATCAGCCAATCATAAAGCCTCGAAATCCAGGTATATGCACTTGCACTACTCAGTGGGATGTGCGAATATGCTGCGATTATAAGCCTCTGGGTGGGCTGAATTATACATTTTTATCTCTCAGTTTTTCACATTTGTGATAGAAAATTTGAATCCTTTGTAAAAAATGCACTATTTTAGAGACCAATTATTTAAATTTTTGTGTTAACTTCCATAAATTCCGAAAAAATCCTCAAATTCAACGAGTACTAATAATGAAATTTGGCTTTGGAAAATCAACAAAATAAGAATTGCAGGTTAATGTCGGGTGATTTCTTTGGAATTATTGATCCTGTTTTCTTTCTAATCTATGGTGTAGTTGTAAATGTTGTGTAAATAGGGATTCCTTCTATTTGGATATTTTGCGGCATACCTACCTGCAGCTGCGCGAGCGTTATGTTGCATTTCAGCATAAATTAAATGCATATCGGCACATTCTTTGTTAGGAATCTTTGAGTGGAAACGTTTTTAGTGAATTTACTTTAGAACCTATATCCGGGGTAGTTTCAGTTTATATATATATATATATATATATATATATATATATATATATATATATATATATATATATATATATATATATATATATATATATATATATATATATATATATATCATGATACATGTATCACACCCATAAGTCAAAAAGTAATGGGCCGATTTTTGTCACATTTTCAGAGTACCTTCCGTTTGCAAGTGGCTTCGATAAGTTCGTTGGCCAGAAAAATGGACCCTGATTTTCCCGGAAAGTTTTGTGTTTTCTTTCGGAAAAAAATTGTATCTCCGGAAATAACAAAGTAAGTGTAACCATATGCGTGTTTCTATTATAAAGGGTGAACCTCTTACCAAAATTTAGGTCTGTACGTTTAAAGACAAAAAAATTATATTTAAAGAAAAAAAAAGTTGGATTTTCCTCAAAACGTCTAAATTGGCAACATTTAGGCAAAGAACCTGAAACAAATGCGGATTATGTAAAGAAAATCTCGCAAGAAGAGTGTTCTGCAAACCCTTAAGTTTCAGTTTCAATCGTCATTGTCCTTCATTTTACTAAAATATTTGCAGGAAATTCATTTAAAATAGACCATTTCTCTGATGCTATGGCAGTAGTTTTAGTTAAGTTGATGGTTTAACGGTCTATAATTTTTAGCTAATTTTTGTAGGAAAAATTCGTTAATGAGGAGACCGCGACTTTTGAGTTTTAAAAAGATTTTTTCAAACGAGCGCAAACTAGGCCCCCTAGAATCCATATCCAGGATGACGCATTTCTATGGTGAAGCTCAATATAATTGTTATTATATAAGATACGAGAAAACATTTTATACGTTAATTATAGAGTGTCTTGACCTGCGTCTTATTAAATTATTTTGGCAATCACGGGCTGGCCCATAAGGCGTTGGTGATCCCAGCAAATTTTTTTCTAACACACTTATATTATTGCATTTTTGCGTTTTTCATCGAAATATGATGCATGTTTGTAAGACAAAAAGGAATCAAGACGCAGTGAGTGCGTTTTGTTAGCGAATGTTCATTAAATGCTTCAAATTTCAATAACTCAATTTGCTATTAACCTAAGGTTTGTTGGTTAGGAAACCAGTTTTCTCGGAAACATTTAAAGTTTATTTTCGAGCAATTTTTGTACATTTTCAAACAATACGTTATTTTAATAAAATATGGTACACTGTTTCTACTATATAGGCTATACCGGTAACCAGATTGATGCCTGCTTGCATTCGAGAGACATATGTGCTATTAAAAACATTTTTATGAAAATTCACTTCCCTTACGCACTTGCTGCGTCCAGACATTTTTTAATTTTACAAAGCAAGATAACTTAATTGTACCTATGTGTCAAAGCTGATCGGACATCTAACAATTTCTATTTGTACCTTCATATAATACTTTTTTTTCTGTAGATTTCTAAACTCAGCTTTCGTTATGGCTTTTTTTACGACTTCTGTAAACTGTGGTCATAAATGACACTGCCAAAGCAACTGATAACAACGGGCGAGTTCACGCGCCAGAGCTGCATTGTTATTTCAAAAAATGTTGACACAATGCAATTGCTGGTTCCTGGTGAACTGGCCCATTATGTAAGTTACTGAGAAATTGTTTTATTTTATTCACAGAATACCTGGCACAATGAAATATTTGAGTTATTTAACGATAGGAAAATTCATTATTCCTCGGAAATCTTGAGAAATAGGTTTATACAGATGTTATATCATTCGGTTCAGAATTTAACTCTTCTGCCAGCTGTAGAATAATACTGGAACTGGATGTTCTATTTGAAAAAGTGAAGTTCTGTGACTCGTTAAATTAGCAAATTCGCTTATACATTTTAAGGGCCTTGTATGTTTCCCAGATATGTCATAATTTTCAGACCTAGCAATGCATAGACTACTATTGTTGCAAAAATCGTAATTAAAGGCATTCCACTGTAATTTTTTCTTAACTTGAAATATCCGAAAAATAACTGAATTTAGCTATAGATAGGTTTGTTTTAAGTTTTAAAATGCGGGTACTACTGATGTTGGTAATAACCAACCTCTTTGGTAATAACCAACATTTGAGAATTACCCTTTACATATTTTTCCTTATAGCGATCGCAGCCGTTACCTGTGCGACATCTGTATTAATTTAGCTTGCTAGATCTAAGTCGCCCTGAATCGTCCAGTTGGTTTTTGATTTGGTGAAAATTAAAAAGTCTGGACGCAGCAAGTGCGATATGCTCGTGAATTTTCATAGAAATGATCTGACAGCAAACATTTTTCCATTAAGTGCTCATAACTTTTTTTCTTGTAACATAGAGAACTAAATTTTTTAGTTTACCTTTTATAACGTAAAGCTATGTATCAAAGTTGGTTACCATAGCTTTTTAATTTTCGGAGATATGATTTTTGTAAAAACACACACACACACACACACACACACACACACACACACACACACATATATATATATATATATATATATATATATATATATATATATATATATATATATATATATATATATATATATAAACATATAAAAATTGAAACTGACCGCGGATATGTGTTCCAGGGATCCTAGTTCGCGCTCATTTGAAGTATTTTTTTCAAAATTCAAAAGTCCGGATCTCCCCATTGGTGAATTTTTTCTACGAAAATTTACTAAAACGAGGTTAATATCAAAATTTCATTTTAAAATTGTCAAACTGCTGTTTTTTTATGACATATTAATTATGCATTCGAATTTACCGCGGTTCCTTTATAAATTGGTACATATGCGTTGTTTATTTTTTTAGACTTAAAAGAACGAAATATATTAATAAAATACACATAAAAAACCTGACAAGTCCGAAAAATAATTATAGTTCTAATAATTAATGTTGACATGCTTCGGTAATGTAACAGTTTCATGAATATATTTTCTGTTTAAAGAATACAATTGGTTTTTCCCTAACTAAATCCCGTTAATATATATATATATATATATATATATATATATATATATATATATATATATATATATATATATATATAAGCATAATAATGCAATAAGTTGCTTAAAAATAATTCCGTGGTAAACGACACACAGTTTTTTGCTTAGGTTGGGGTAATTCGGGAGGCAAATAATACAGATATAATCACAGGAGTGCCAGAATTGAAACAGTCTAGACTTGTGTCATGGCAGACGATTCGGCCAATAGAAACTCAAGCAGCATAGGTTCGAAGACGTGCGAAATTTGAATTCAGATTATCCAAAGGATATGTTTTCTTTTCTGTTGAAAAGAGAAAATAAATCAAATAAATTTGTACAAGCAAGTCTAAAACCAGAACAAGGCCTTACATTTCGTTCACATTAAAAGGTTATTGATAAGCATTTTCAATTTTAAGCACTAACCCATAAAAACATAGTTTTTACAAATATCTAGTAAGTTCTGGAAACAATTTGCGACCTTTTCATAGGCCTACTTTAACAATTTAAATGTAGTGTAAATAATCACACATGATAGATATTTATATTACACTAATAGCTAACAAAGAAGCCAACTTCAAAAAATTCTACAAATTAACCGCACAGAAATAAAACAGTGGAGTAATGAACTTGCCTCGTCAATTACAAAACGTATGTGTCAACGGGACCCGACACTTAGTTTTGTAATTGGCGCGATGCGATTCCTAAAATTTTATTGGCTGATATATTCTCCATAACAGAAGTCTGCAAGTGTACGTTACTTAATAATGGAGTGTCGACACGTATTTGTTCTCCGTTATTTAATAAGAATAGAACTTCGAAACGTATCTGTACTCCGCCGCGGAGGTAGCCACTCATATTTGTATTACCAGTTGTCAGAAATACCTAGGTTATCAAGCCTATCAATTTAAAGTTACATTTGACATTTACCAAAACAATTTGTCAATTATATATATATATATATATATATATATATATATATATATATATATATATATATATATATATATATATATATATATATATATATAATAATAATAATAATAATAATAATAATAAGTACACTCGAAGAACCCAAATTACCACAACACATCTTTTCAAAGACCTGATGATCGTTCCACTAACAAAGTTAGCATCATCAGCAGAGGATGAAAATTCTAAAAAAATCGTTAGGTCTATATATATATATATATATATATATATATATATATATATATATATATATATATATATATATATATATATATATATATATACAAGCTGGTAAAACCAAAACCGACGACTTTTAAAACTTTGTCAAACTTTTAATTTTCATCGTACAGGCTTGAGCATTAGCACAATGTGTAGAGAAACTCAGGAAATTTTATTGCCAAAAGGACAAAATCGAAAGCATTAAGCCTGAAAAACAATATCATTTAAATGACGACCCTTGGTTGCAATGCACTCTTCCAGGCGATCTGTGACGTTTGTCATGATTCTCTCCACTATATCGTCGGGAATCTCCGCGATTTCATTTCTGATGTATTCCTTTAATTTCTGGATGTTTCTTGGTTTGTCGACATATACTTTAGGCTTCAGGTAGTCCCAAAGAAAAAAGTCACATTGGGTGAGGTCTGGGGAGCGTGGAGGCCAGGGAACATCACCATTTCGAGAAATCACACGTCGGGGGAAAATTGTTCTCGGAAAGTCCCTAGAAATCTGTCGTGTGAGCTGTAGCTCCGTGTTGTTGAAACCATAAGTTGTCAGTGTCAATTTCATTTTCTTCAAAATGAGGGATTAACAATTCTCGAAGCATAGCGAAGATACCGCTCGGAGTTGACCGTCACTGCCTGCTCTGTCTCATTTTCAAACAATTATTCCTAGTTTGGAAATTCCACACCTCACTGACACCATTTCACTGTGTAGAGGCCGTTGGTGTAATTCTCGTGGGTTATCAGGTGTCCAATAACGACAATTTTGTTTGTTGACAAAACCGTCCAAGTGAAGGTGGGCCTCATCTGTAAACATTACCACTGCATCATCATCTTCTAACATTTTTAACATGCGCGCACTGAATTGCTCACGTTTATGGTAGTCAGTCGGTAGGAGCTTTTGAACCACCATTATTTTGTAAGGGTGGAATTTCAAATGTCTCTTTAAAATTTCATTAAACTTCCGCCAGGAATTCGGAGTGCTTGAGCGTGGCGTCTGGTTGAGCGGGTTTGACTCTGAATAATAGACGTTCTTACGCATGAATATGTTCTGATGTGGCTATCTAATTTCCTTTATCTTCACACTCCTGTGTGTGTGGAAACCATTCACCCACCTCAGAACTGTGGCGCGGGGTTGAACCGACGACGGAACGCACGCCGAATAGCCATGAGACTCGCCATTGTGAATAAGTTCCTCTATGGCACACACGCAATGCTCGACGATCCAGTTTTCCATTGCTTCTAAGCTGCCTATTGTGTGCTACTGCTACGAGTTGAGGGGCCGAGACCTTGTTCCACCCCACCCCTCCAAGTAGTACCCATTACAAAAAATCCTTAATAATTGGGGAACGTCGGCACGTATCTGTACTGCGCTGCCGCGGTAGCCGCTCATATGTGCATTTTACAAGTTGCCAAAAATACTAATGTTATCAAGTCTGTCAATTTGAACCTTCATCTGACATTTTTTGTAGTTAAGAATCGCCGTGTATGCTCAGTTCTTGGATGGGTGACCGGTTTATGATTTCGCCCGGGTCTGATGATTGTACAACTTTTTTTAGTGAATTTTCGTAGAAAACATTTTTAGGGGACTCTCTGAAAAAAAAAGTTAACTTTTATACAAATGTTGGTAAAATTGCAGATTAGCTCCCGAAAGCTTTTCAAGAAATCGTTTTCAGAAACATTACTAGGATCCCTTGGATACACAAACCACAAAAAACATTGCTTGTTCACACTCCCCAAGGAAGTTAGGGGAATAGGGGTGCTGGGCGGGGTAGGTAGTAAAAAGGAAATATAAGCAGAAAATGCAAAGAAAATTGCTTGAAAGCTGTCTTTTTCACATCTTGAAGCCATATCCCCCTTAAACCCTGCGTACCCCGCACAGCACCCCTATTCCCCCAGGTGCCGTAACTTCCTTGGTAGATATGAACAAGGCATTTTTTTTGTGGTTTATGCAACGAGGGTGGTTGTATGCACACGAGAGGGGAATGAAAATGCCTACGACGAAGTAGACCTCCTCCCCGTTTCAACTTGTGACAGAGGTGGGGTTGGGTTGGGGGGTGGTGGGTGCTTCGTCGTGGGGTTTTTCCTTCCCCACTCGCGTGCATACAATCACCCTCGTTGCATAAACCACAAGAAAAATGTCTTGTTCACACCCACCAAGGAAGCTACGGCACCTGGGGGAATAGGGGTGCTGTGCGGGGTAGGCACGGTTCAAGGGGGATATGGCTTCAATATGTGAAAAAGACAGCTTTCAAGCCCGTTTTTTCGGCATTTTCTGCTTATATTTCCTTTTTGCTACCTACCCCGCCCAGCACCCCTATTCACTCTTGGTCCCGTAAGTTCCTTGGGGGGTGTGAGCAAGAAAATTTTCTTGGGGTTTGGGGGGGGGGGGTGTGGCGCTAGGCAGGTTTCTGAAAGCAGTTTTTTGAAAAGCGTTCGGGAGCTAATCTGCAAATTGACCAAAATGTTTTTTATGGAATTTGAGAAAAAAAGTCTTTTGGTAATTTTTCATAAACATATTTTTGAATGATTTCGTGACATTTCCCTGATCAATTTTGAAGGCAAGCATTTTTAGGCAAATTCAATAAACTCTCATAGTAAACTGTTTAAGCAGGTCTTTGTGTACATTTTTTGGGGAGTTTCGTGAAAAAACGTTTTTGCAAATTTTTGTAGAAACGTTTTTTAAACGAATTTTTGTAAAAAATTGTCATTCAAATTGGATAAATTGTGTTTATCATACAAACACTTTAAATCTTGTACTCTGTTTTGGTCTCCTGAAGGAAAAATAAACGCTTGTGCCTCAATTTTCTGTAAAGTTAGTAACTTAAAATTTGGTTTGTACTAGTCTCTTTTAAAGGCAATTTGTGTTCAGAATTTTACTAAAATAACGTTATTTTCTAAGATTTCTGATATGAAATATTTTAATGAAAATTCGCTACCATAATGAACTTGCTACGCCCAGAGTTTTAATTAATCTTTCTAAATTTGATCAATAAAAATGTAATTAAATAGGGCTTTAGTGTCCTTTTTCTTTGTTGTCTTTATTTCTCTAGCATGATATTTTCAAAATGTGATTGAAATGTATAAAACTAAAAAAGCAAACCTGTTTCTTATGATCAATATTAATTCGTATATTAATTTGTATTCTAATTTACATTTTATTATTTGCTCTCTGAATATATTTTCGACGTCTTAATATACATATTTTCATTACCAAATGAGACACATTTAGTGCATTCCCCATATAAGCATATATATAATTTGATTCTTTGTGCGAATGAAATAATAAATAGTGAAATATTATAGAAAATATGTCACTGTTACGTGAAAATAAATTCGCGAGACCCTCCACGTTTTTGGAAATTGCAATAGCACACAATAAAACGATTTTGCAGATTTTAAACATCAGATGACTGGACTTTTAGAGGATTGACATTCAGGCTTTTGATTAATCAAAATTGCCTTATTTGCAGCCACAAGTTTCATTATTTTGGCATCCGTTAATCCAATTTTGCCAAAATTTGTATTGTGGGCTTTCAAAATATGATAAACTTGATTTTCACCCCTGCCTTGTTTTCAGATCTATAGTTCTCTGAGAAAAATTGCCAATCTTTTTATTTTGAATGGAATACCCTGTATCAGTTTACTTAGTCAGAAAGTGAATTTCAACAAAATTCAAGATGCTAGGGTTGATCGGTTAATTTTTAAAGCAAATAAGAAAAATGGATAAATTGAAGTTTGCCGGCATATTGTTTTTTATAAGGATAGTGACAAATAGCTTTATCTGGATAAATTTTAACTATTGTTTCTGATGTCTACTTAAGGTATTCTTTAATACAGTACTCAAGTTAATTTGGATTGGTTTCTATCCTATTATCTAAAATACCTGAACACATGAATAATTAAATGTAGAATAGAAAAACTCATTAAAATATCAAGTTAAAAAGAACGTATCAAAACATTGATGATGACTGGATTTGCAGATAGGATAAGAACTCAAGAAGAAATCTGTCTTCTTCTCAATGAGACTCATCCAGATCGTCTTTTAATGATCGATAGTGTCAACAATTGAAACAAAATTCACAGAAGTAGGCCATGTTCCTAATTGTCCTCGGAGTATCAGAGTATCAAAAAAGACAAGTTTAAATTTAATTAGTCACTACAGTCGAAAATCTACACTCAGGGGTTAAATAACATGCAAGTGAATTTTACATTGGAGAGGGCTACCTCAAGTAACGTTCTAAAAATATCCATATAAGATTTGTCTGGTTCAAGAACTCCCAGATGAAGATTTCGACTGTAGACTGCAATTGCATGAATAGGTTATGCTACTTGCCATAGTAACCCACATGCGTAAATAATATTTTTTCCTGATGAAGCAACGTTTCCTCTATCCGGTACAGTTTAATAGGCAAAATTGTAGATATTGGTCATATGAACATCCTCACTGAATTAGAGAATTCCGCAGGCAATGTAAAGGCTGGTATAGTTGAAAATTATATTTTAGGGCTATTTTTTAGGGAAAGAATCTTACAGCAGAATCTACTGCAACTATTTAAGCGACGAACTTGTTCCTTTCTTACCCACGCTGTTTCCAAATAAAAAAAAACCAGGTACATTTGACAAACGACTGTGGCATCAGCAAGACGTGGCACTGCGGCACTATGGGGTTAACGTCCGCCGTTAGCTGGGTCAAGTTTTTAGGGGCGATCGAGTGTTAGGCGAGGTATGATTTGAGTATCCGGCTTGGTAACCAGACGTCAACTCTTTAGACTTTTTTTGTGGGGCCATTTGAAAAACAAAATTTGTGCAACCACACCTTGTGATTTAGAAGACCCACAGGAGAGAAATTGAAATAATATACGCCTAATCGTTCAAAGTGTTCAAAATGAGCTTGAAAATAGTTTTGGATATAGCAAATGGTCAACAATTTATACACAACTTGTGGCGACTTATGTTTTTTCAATTATGTTTTTTGTTTATCCAGCAATATGAATAGCAGTTCAATTGTTATCTTATTGGTTTTGATTTTATTTTATAATTAGCTATGAATTTACTATTGGTTGTATAGGAAAACCATTGGGGTAGGTTTTGGTTTACCGCCACCATCACCATTATACCTGCTACTCCCTAAGCGGTGCCATGTAGCACGCTTCTCGAAATTGGATCCTCTTATACTTTTTAATGCGTGCGCAAATAACACTAATGTAAAATGACCAAAACAATAATTCAGTGAACATCTGTTTTGACGGAGCGAGAAAAAATCAATGTACCTACGTTTGGATCCGCCTCTAGTTGCCTCTCTATCGTTTTATAGTCACGTAGAAGCACATACCCCAACAGGCGACGTGAGTCATTGTTTGAATATATATTAGGAGAACCCACCTTTCTAACGGTTAATGGGAGGGAGGTTTAGATCGCACGATCAGCTCAAGATTATTGAGCACCAAAATCTGCCATTCAAGACGTCATTCCGGAAAGGGAGGACTGCGAACGGTACTATACGATCCTATTGAGGGCAGATCTCTGCTGGCACACTGGCGGCTCCAAAACCGATCGGGGCGCAGGAGCCGGCCCATATGGGACCAACACTGATGCAAGAATATCATCTAATATCGGAAAGTATGCAACCATGCACCAGGCAGAAGTGTATGCCATCGAGATGTGTGCGAGGGAAATTATACAAAATCATTGCATACACAAATCGATAAAAATATATACATATAGCCAAGCTGCAATAAAGGCACTTGGTTCCTACCGTTGCAATTCAAAAACGGTATGGACCTGTAAATCTGCTCTCAACGATTTAGGCAGCTGCAATGAGGTGTCGCTGGTCTAGATACTGGGTCACTCGGACCTTGATGGCAATGTAGCGGCCGACGTGCTTCTCAGGGGTGGTGCCCAGGAGGACTTTATCGGACCAAAACCTGTGCTGGGGATACCAGCATGCACACCAAAACGCACCTTAAAGACCGGGACAGATGGAAGGACAATCCAGCAATGGCAAAATCTGCCAGGATTAGCACACTCTAAGGCCTTCATAAATGACCTTTCAGAGTAAAGGGCTGAAAAACTTCTAGAGATAAACAGACATTCACTGAGAACGCTGGTCGGCCTGTATACAGGACACTGCCGCTTCCGTCACCACGTCCACCGAATTGGTCTCGGTCAAGAGACCGAGTGCTGGCTGTGCTTTTTGGCAAGACACAGCTTGCACTAGAAGATCTCCCAAAAATTGCCGACCTCTGTAGGAGGCTGGATTTGCTGCGTGAAATATAAGACAATTAGGCATCGGCCACAATAGACCTTAAGGTCGCAGTGGTGGAATCGTTACGGCCCACTCACAATTTAACCTAACCTAACCTATGGTCACGTAGAACTTTGTGATCTTCCAAGCTCGGCGAAGGGATCATGTCCTCCATGGACACCCCCGCCCCCGAATCCACCATTGACTAAAATTACCTTTCAGACTAAGTAAAAACAAAAACGGAAGAGCACGTGCTATGCTCCTGTTTTGCGGCGGACAGAATCAGGCACCCGCACTTGGGCAAGACCCAACTTGCAGCAGGACATCTGGACGAAGTTCCCCCCTCGGGAAGGAGCTGGATTTGATGGTTGACCTTTAAACAATTAGGTGTGAGCCATAATTGACCTAGGGTGTAGTGGAGGGACTGAGATGGCTCACTCTCACTCACTTTATAACCTAACCTAAGTAAAAACATATTGGTTGTTCCAGTTACAATAAAAGCTAAAAGTCGGGATCTCCCCATTAGTCAATTTTTTCTAAGGGAATCCACTAAAAGTTCGTAGCTTCTCTGAGAAAACTAGGTTGGACAACAATGCTTATTTTGAAACCCACTACACAAACTTTGTCGTAAAATAATTCAACTGACAATATGAATAATGATCTCGTTCCAAACTTTATAAATAATAAAACTGTAGTTTATTACAAAACGATATGGTAATTTCATAAAAATGTTATTTCTTATTTTATTTATTTTTTACTAGCACGAACAAGGTGGATATCAAGTTCCACAACAACAAATGCATCAAGCCCCAGTCCAACAACAACAAGTACAGTATGGTCAAGTACCTGTTCAACAACAACAAATGCAACAACAACAAATGCAACAGCAACAAATGCATCAACAGGTACCTGTTCAGCAGCAGGTACCTGCCCAACAAGTTCCCGTTCAACAAGTACCTGTTCAACAGCAGTATCAACAGCCACAGCAGGGGGGCCACCACCCCCATGATCAACCACAGCTGTTAAATACAGCTAATATGGCACATGAAAAAGAGTAAGTTAATTTATTTAAAGTAAGATGAAATTTAAAGTTGATTCAGGCTCAGAAAATCAGCTATTAGAATTAGAATCAGTTAACTAAAAACTGTAACTTAAGGTTGAGATATTCATTGAGTGTGATCATAATACAGCCTTAATATTTTTTTGTTTGTTTTGGCGCAGGTCGCAATGCTGGTTGCATATACGAGGGTGGATCAAATATAAATCGAAATGAAAATAAATAAATTTATTGACATAGTAAGACAATTTTTGAATAACTACATCTTATTTTTCTATGTAGTTCCCCTTTTGTCAATACATTTTCCCCAACAGATTGGCAGTTTTTTAACGCCGTCATGGAAAAATTAATTTGGTCGTGTCTTTAACCATACAAGCTCTTCCACGTCTTTTCACATGTGACAGTCACATGGTGACAAATCCAGGCTATAGGGCTGATGTTCAAGTGTTGCCTAATGGATTGTTTCTAGTTTTTTTTGGGTCAAAGCAGCTGTATGTGGGCGAGCGTTGCCATTGAGAAGAATCAATGCGGATAGGCAAATCTCGTCTTTTTCGCCGAAAAGACGGTTTTGCTTCAGCAAGGAGCTGGCAGTCGTAGGCGGCAATAACTTTACGCTGCTTATGAAGGAAATCAATGGGCAGTACGCCTCTACAATTCCCAAAAAGAGTGGAAAGGACTGTCCCTACAGAAAGACGAGTTTTGGCTTTCCGAGGTGGGGCTTCTCCAGGTTTTCGCCACTCCACGCTGGCTTGTTTAGATTCCGGGGTATAAGGATGCACCCACGTCTCGTCGCAGGTGATAATGCGGTTTAAAAATTACTCCCTGCTCGATATGACGCCAAAAGCCTTTCGTAAACTGGAAAACGGTTTGATTTCTGATCTTCCGTCAGAATGCGAGCCAATTTTGCTGACACTTTTCGGTAACCCAGGTCATTAGAAATGATCGATTGCGCACTTTCCTATGATATTCCGACTTCTGCAGCAATTTGCGATACTGCAAGGCACCGGTCAGCTTCAATCAGATCACGGACTGCACGAATATTCGCCTCGCTGATGTTTGTCTGGGGTCGGCATGCATTACCCTTGTCTGCCAATGAGTCTCGGCCACTTGAAAATTTGTTATGTCAGTCATAGACTGGGTCTCTGAAAGGGTATTGTCGCCAAACTGTCCAGTCATTCGATCTAAAATTTCGGCGGGTTTTACGCCCTCCCGCAACAAAAATTTAATGATAATGCGTTGCTCATTGAACGTATGTACCTCTTGCTCAGACACGATGCTACTTTTAACATTATCTTAAATGAAAATGAATGAGTTATCAAAATGGTGACGAATTCAACAAAGATTCAGATGTAGAACAATTTATTATCATATTACTTGGGTACTTATTACACTCTGTTATAAAGATTTCTGAGGAAAGAAAAAGTGAGTATACAAGATAAGCCAAACAAGGCATGCTCAGAAAGCGCAGAACGAATTAAATAACATCTGTGGAAAGAAAGGTTTGCAGAAGGTATTTGGCATAAATTAATCTGAAAGTGTCTTGTTCTCACAGGTCATCATGCTACTTCCTAGGTCTCAGATGTTTAAAAAAGTATTTGTATTTGTTTTTGTTCCAAATCTAATAGTATTCAATGAAAGTTTCATTATATTAGACAGATTAACTAAACATTTACACAAACTAGATTCAGTTATTTGGCACGAGGCTGTTTCTGGACGTAAAACAGAAAACATCATTTTCACTTTTTATGCCTTCTTCCTGAAAATAGAGACATTCAGACAGTAACTATTTGGCAAGATAATTGCTCGACTCAAAATAAGAACTAGGCTTTCTTCACGTTTTTCATATATATATATATATATATATATATATATATATATATATATATATATATATATATATATATATATATATATATATATATATATATATATATATATATATATATATATATATATATATATATATATATATATATATATATATTCAAATATTGCCTAGAAGTGAATATAACATGCCTAACAATAAAATACTTTGAACTGGGGTACACAAGTCTCTTAAAAAAATAAACAAGTATTGGGCTTCCATGGTTTTTATTCATGCATTCAGAGTGCGAATTCTGGAAATGTGGATCTAATTTCTGTGAAGATTTCCTTTGCTGGGGAGACTTAAGTTTAAATTTTAAATTGCAAAAAACTGTGCCAAGGCTACTTATACAAGACATTGTGGTGCTTTATTGACAGTTTTAGACTACTAACATTAACATAAACTTTTGTTAGTGTTGTAAAACAGTTTTACAACACTAACAAAAGTTAATGTCATGAGCTTTGCGAATTTGTGCCCAGAAATCTTGTTATTAATTTTGTGTTTACTTTGGTACATCTTTCTTAATAAATATATTACAAATGCAAGCACTTATCAGTGATTGTATTCTTTACCTAATATAAGCTCATTATACAGTACAGATGAGGCATAGAATTCTAGACTTGTTGTCCGCTTTCACTTATTGAAAAATCTCCCATCTTTCAAACTTCAGTTTAAGCCTTTATTCTTACTGGACCCACAGAAATATAATTTCCTTGGCATCAGAGTTCCCCAGTTTGATGATTTTAGCTATAAAGTTATAGATGGCATTTACAAATATATAAAAATGTGTTTCTCCTGAAAGCACGTTTTTGCAGATAGGTCCATCGGATTAAGTAGAGCAAAGCCAACATTGTTAGTGAAACACTTGCATATATTTTTAATAATGACATGTAAATCACTTACCTGTTTTATTGCAATTGTTTAAAAGCTTGGTTTTCGTTTTTGATTGTTTTATTGAGTCGTATAGGCCTCTCTGGGCTGCGACCTCAATGGGTCTTTTGTGCATAACTCACTTTTCTAATAGTTGCCCAAAATGTTCAGACTTTTCATATAGCCTACTATCTTTTAGAGGGCTATTTTACCTATTTCATGGGGTGTTAAAGTCACCCCTCCAAGGCATTTGAGTCTGTTGGAGAACTGAGTCATGCAGTCGCATAGCAAGTGTTCTGTTGTTTCTGATGCGTCAGTACATTATCTGTAGCTTTCGCTGCCTGTCTTACCCATCTTCATAAGGTGATACCTTACTGGGGAGTGTCCTATGAAAAATCCCATGATGATTGTCAAGTCGTTCCCGTTCAAGTCAAGAAACAGGCCAGACTTGTCTGTTGATATGGTGATGATCCGTTTTGCCTGCCTTAAGCCTGGTGTTTTCCTCCAGCATGACGGCATTTGGTTCGTTTCCCAAGTATCATGTTTATTTTACATGGCTTTTTGTTAGTTCACAAAAGAACCACATATAGAATGGTGTTGTTGCTGTCCTTTTTGCAAGGCTATCTGCTTCCTTGTTTCCTTCAATACCTTGATGCCCTGGTACCCACACGAAAGTTACTTTGATGTCCTTAGCTAGTTGCTACAAGGACTTTTTGCAGTCCCAGTTCAGTTTAGACTCGGTTTGGAAGATTTCAGAGTCCCTAGTACTGCTTGACTCTCTGAAAGGATGTAGATCTCTCTATTTCTGAGTTTTTTTTGTAAGCACTCCTGTGCACAGAGATATATAGCGAAGATTTCGACTTGGAAGATGGTGGAGGTTTTACCTAGGGACCTGGCGAGTTAGATCCTCTTATTCACAGACCTGCTCCCTCCATTTGTTTAGACTCGTCTGTATATCATACAGATGAATTGTTTGTCAGCCTTTTATTGTCTTAGCGGTGACTTATGACCATGTCAAATGTAACTATAAAGTCCAGTTTAGCTGACATTTTATTTGTTGGTTTAGCGATTCACTCCAATGGAAAAATTTCCAGGATCTCCAAGTGGCCAACCAAGTCTCCTGGTTAGAATCTCTCTGCTTGGAATAGTCTTGAGGCACTTTCCTCTTCACGCATATCTGCAGTGAAGTAATATTCAACATTGCCTCTATTGCAGCTGTAGGGCATGATGCCATAGCTCCTGTTATTCCAAGACAGATCAGCCTCTGCAATTTTTGCAATTTGCTTTGTGTGGAGGCTTGTTCTGTTTTTGACCACCATAGTATAGATGCATATGTGACCGGGTTTACCATCCTGGGATTCAGCCCCCATGTCTTTCCTACGAGTCTACGGCAAGTCCAGACCGCCATTGTCGCTCTCGAAAGAGTTTTTTCCAAGTGTGTGTTCCAGTTAAGTTTTTGGTCGAAGAAGATCCCTAAATATTTAACTTCATTGGAAAATTGGATCTGTGTTTCATTCAGAGTGGGAGCTTTTAAATTTAGTTTCCTTCTGTTCATGAATGGGACAAGAACTGTGTTATGAGGGCTACTTCTTTGGCCACACAAGTTTTTTCTATACCCAGAGCATTTAATGTGGATTTGGCAGCCTGATATATGTTATATATTGTTGTACATGGAGCGGTTTTCTTCATAACGTTTCGCTGTTCATGTATTGATCTAATGCCCTTCAAAAGCTTAGTACTTCTACTATAATCAATTTAATGTAACAGTGATAAATTCTCCTTTCAGGCACATTGCGGAGCATTTAGATGTACCAATGGACACCAGCAAAATGACTGAGCAAGAATTACAGTTCCATTATTTCAAAATGCACGATGCTGATAATAATAATAAACTTGATGGTTGCGAACTTATCAAGTCCCTTATTCATTGGCATGGTAAGTTTCATAATACCTCTGTCCAACGCTTTAGTTTCATGTTACTTAATGTGCTTGGGTCAAATGTGCTTATTGTGTTTGTTTATTGTCTGCAGAACAAGGGAGCCATGACAAACAAGGACAAGTAGAGAGCAAAATTTTTAAAGATGAAGAACTGATCACCCTAATAGACCCTATTCTTAATGTTGACGATGTAAATAAAGATGGATTTATCGACTACCCTGAATTTGTAAGAGCTCAGCAAAAAGCTGCTGCTCATAAGCCTGCTTAATTGTTGTTGGGATTTATGTGTTTGTAAGTCTTGTAACGTCCATTTTCATCTAACTTCATTCTGGTTCAATCAATAGATCTTCATAATTAATTGTGACATTTATAATTAAAACTTTATCTAATTGTAAAATCAATAACAAAGCCTAACTAGAGATCTGTATGTCTTTTACCTTATCAAATCTAAGTGGTATTTATTTAAATGTTTTGAACGAAAGTGACTTGTTGTAGACACTTTGAGGAAGCTTCCTTGATTATTGTTATTAAATTTAAGTGGGCATGCTACTTTATACTATTTATAAATTTTACAAGGTGTGATCGATAATTTCTTGATAATTTTGAGTTTTGTGGTAATATTTTTATGCAAACTTGTGTAAGCTTTTTAGTCAAATGTAATAAATTGGTCTTAATATGAATCACACGTTTTGAAAATTCGATGTGAATCTTAATTAGCAGCACTGCTTTCTTGTTGATTTTACCCTCGATTTTACCTTTGGGTAAATGGCGTGTAAGGACTTTATTTAAGCTCGAAAAGTTAGGTCAAAGACTGAAATAACTAAAATTCTAAGTAAAACAAGCATTCCATGAGTTTCTTTAGAAAATTATTTTTGGGTATTTTAGTATTAAAACAAAAATATTAAATAAAAACGAAAAGTGCCTTTTCTAGTTAGGTACCTACACGTATCAGCAGCAACAATTTTTAGTTACATATTTACATTAAAAACCCAATCTTCCTATTACTAAGTCAGAATCATATTTAGTTAGTAAATAAACATTAAAAAATCATAATTTACATAGCAAATATTTGAAAATATTTATTTACAATGTATAAACTAAATTTATAGTTAATTATAAATATGCTAGAAATTTTTTATTTATAGATGTATGTTTTTTTAGTACCAGTCATATAATATATCCCTTTTTTTAAGCCCATTAGGACCAATTCGCCTTTTTTACCTTTTGATACATGGCTTGATAATATGCCTGTTGTGAGCACATGGAACTAAAAATAATAACACATTAGAATAAATCTTGTTCAAAAAATTATACTGCAAGATTCAGTGTTATAACATTCTATCAGTATGCTAATCATCACTACTGTTTTTTGCTGGTACATAACAGCATATACAATTAGTTGGCAGATTATTAGAAACACTTGCCAATTTCACTTTTTTTTAGTCCTGTAAGAACAGACCAGTGTATCAATTATTATAAGACTATTTATTTACTTGAATAACAACAAAGTAAAATCAGTCATGTAATTTATTGATAACATTGCAAAAATTATTCAAAAAATATAAACATTCTCAATATTTTGTCACGTTGCCTCTTGCTGCAATGACTGTCTGGATCCTACATGGCATGCTTTCTATGCACCTTAGAGCATTTTCTTTGATTTTTTCTTCATGGTGCCACAAACTGTCTAGTCTCTCAATAGCTGCTGCTTATTTGTTATCATCTCTTTGGAGACTTCCCGTCTTGTCTTCCAAGAATTTTCTATTGAGTTGAGATCTAGAGAGTTGCCAGGCAAAGGCAAAACGTTGATTTTTGAGCATCCAGGTAGGCTGTTCCCCTTTTGACCTTATGGCAAGAGGCTGAGTCATGTACAAACCAGAAATGTTGCTGATTCGGGAACCATTCCCTTACTTGAGCTAACATTCTGGTTCTGATAACGTCGATATATTGGTCTTGCTACATGGTTCCCTCTACAATGGAAAGACGACCAGGGTTTTCCAGATATAATGTACCAAACCATAACTTTTAATGGAAGTTTCACTTTTTTGATTATGAAACATCTCACCATGTCGTCTCCGAATAACAGTTGACTTATCTAATAGTATTTCGAGAGTCATCTCGTCTTAGAAGCAAACCTGAAAAAATAAGAGAGCGATGCGTTTTCATTAGTTTTTCATTAGAGTTTTCATATTGAATACTAACAAGCATTACGTTTTTCCAGTCATCTGATGTCAAATGACGATTCGTGGTCCATTCCAGCCACTTTTTTTCATGGCTTCTATTATTCTGGCCTGCAGCTTGTGAACTCCTGCTCCACCAATCGTCTTCAAACTGTTCATTCAGAGAATTGATTTAAGCTTCCTGAACTAGCTTGGTCCACATACCTTTCTACCTTTTTTTTCGGTCCTGTAGTTCTGTCTGTAGGTTTTTTGCCACCTCATGGTGTTGTAAGGTTGCCACACTTGTCAACTTGATTTGCTCCCACAGTCTTTTTTTTCGGACTTTCCCCAAATTCGATTAACAGTGGCAACAGAGTTAGGGCAGCTATTTTTTTTGTTGAGAATAGTGTACATTTTTCAGAGGAGCCAAAATTTCTGCAAATTTTGATCTCAGAATGTTTTTGGCATTTCCCATCTGGAAGAAACTGCCTGTGTTAGGAACCAAATATATTTTTCCAACAAATGCATGTTTATAAAAATTACCCACTTTTGCATAAAATCACTAAAAATAACACAAAAATGGAGCTACAGTAACTATTGTAAACTAAATGCCTTTCAAAATAACAAAATCCTCACTCCTCACAACCAAATTCACTGAAGGGTAAATGACACATTAATGCAGCATCTATAATGTTTTTTTTGCAGAATCAACTACTTTTCTCTCCTAAAATAAACACAGAAGGAACAGGCAACCTGTTATGCAACAATCTATAAAAGCAGTTGCCTATATCCACCTTGAAATTGACTGAAGCGTAACTGACACATTAATGCAGCATCTGCTAACAGTGTTTTTGCAGAATCAACAAATTTTCCCTTATAAAATAAATATAGAAGGAACATGCAATCTGTTATACAGAAATCTGTAAAAGCAGTTGCCTATATCCACATTCAAATTGATCATACCTTCAGGTATTCACCAAAACTCGAGGTGTTTCTAATAATTTGGCCACCCACTGTATATTTGCTTACCAACTTATCAATCTGTGGTGGACAACGAGAATTTCCAGTCAAAATATAGACGTCTAATGCAATACTTGTAAACAGTGATTCTCCTGTATTCTGTGTTCTAAGAACTGTTATATCCATATTGTTGCGAATAGTGCTATGTCTTGCACACATAACCTAAAATATTGGATATATTCTTTGGTTACCTGGAAAAATGCAATCACATACTTTTTTGTGCTTTCTGTCTAAAACCTCAGGCATTCCATCCTTGGTATTGCCTTTTAGAAATAGTTTCTATAAACTAGAAGATCCAAAAAATAGAGATCATAATATGGCCAGGACTGGTTATGATCTTGCTTTTAATTAGGTGGTGAAGGGTTTGAAAAAATACACCATACAATAATGAAACAAATAACCACAAAATTTATTTTTTTATCATCTAAAATAAACTTACTGGATTTAGTAATATAATGTGAACATAACACCTTTTGCATTGTGTTATCTCAGTTCTGATTTCTAAGTGTACCTATTTTTTGGTGATTTTTGGGTTATGGTAAACATTAACGATAACTAGAAGTTTAAAAAATGGCTTTTTCATACAGGGGATCTACTGCAGGTATACATTAATAAACTGTGCATATAAATAAGGCAACTATTTATATATGTACTTGCGGCGGCTCTGCATTTGACTGGAAAATTCTTAGGTTTGGTAATAAATTATTATGTGGTTTTTATATAATTTTCTATTATGCTGTTTTAATTTATTTATTTGGGTTGACTTGATAATCTTATGCTAAGATAAAACTTTATTATTGATTAATTCCTAAGAAGTAAGAGTTTGATATAGGGAAAAATTGAGTACTTGATTGGTTTTGTTTCTAAACTAAACTTTCAGTGGTTCATAATAGATTTCTGAAGTTTTAAAAAATATGGCAATTAGGTGACTAAAATTATGAATCCAATTCAAAGTGATGATTGTGCCAATTAAGCAGTCTGAATTATTTTCACCTAGTACACAATAATAGCTGGATAAGTTATGTATTAATTATTATATACTAAGCTCAAATCTCTAATACATGACTTGTGCACTTGTCCACACAAATTGTTTATAGAAAGTAAAATAAAAACGGTGAAAGTGTTAATGAGAGAGTGAATGATTTGGTGAAGGCGAACAGTAAGCAACTTTCTTATATTTTTAAGACTTTCTAATATAATACCGCCACTACCTCAGTTTTTGTTTGTCTGTACCTGATATACCACTTAAAGTTAGTTGTTTTACTTAAAAGTGTGATTTTTGAATATTTGATTAACATGTACTTATACATTTTGTGGAGTAGAGGCAACTTGAATCTGTAAAATGGATTTTCTAAGATACTGTTCAGTTTTTATTATTTTATTTGCATCCTGTTTAATAGAATTAGTGTTCACAATAGAATGCTTGGTTCAGAATCAATCTTATAATTTTTACCTGAGGTTCATTAAGTATCCCAAAACTTAACATATTTTATAATTTGATATGCACCATTACTACTGATGATTTTAGTGTTGATTCGAAAACTACCCTGCAGATATAAAGGAAAAGTTTTGAAGCATGTAATTCATAGAAATTTAATGTGTATTCAACTTTGACAGGAAGTTTTAATTTGGGCTTCTAATTTGTTTTCCGAGTCATTACTTCAAATCTCATCTGCATACAAGGCTTCACTTTGTAGAAGTTATCCCACATAAAGTTTCTTCTATATCTGAATATTTTTATTTAGATCATAAATTAAAAAAGAAACTTTAGTTAGTTACCATATTATATTGTATAATTTTGCTAATTACGTTTTCAAATAATAAGGTTACGGTCTATAAAGGCAATGTAGGTACATCATATCTCTTTTCATATGCTCCACAACGATGTGTTCATTAAACATTTAGATTTGACGTTAATACTACATTTTAAATATGTTTTTATTTTACAAGATATTGTTCAGATTTATAACTCAATGTTTGTCAGTTCTGTTTTGGACTAGTAATGAAAAATGTATTTTTAGCCATTTCAGTAGGCAACCACCTATGTTACATTATTTCTGCTCGGTAATATACATGTTCCCCTCATAATTACCTCAAGTTTGTAAATGAATAATGGCATTTGCAAGTTCTTTCTTTGGTGCTAATACCACTTGTGTGTATCTTTAACTTTATTGGAAAATAACCAAGTAATTTTTTGTTGTTGACCCATTCAATCAATTTATTAGGTTAAGAGGTTATTAAAAAAAGTTTTCGTGAAAGCTAGGTCAGTATAATTGTTGAATATGAGAGCTGACAGAAGGGAGCCATTTGTATTTATTTGCCTGGCGCTAGGCTCCCACCACTCATACTGAGTATCATTTAAAGAAACAAATTTGGAACTTGTTGTGTAGACTGTTGGTTAACAACAAAATTAATTTTTAGGTTTTCTAAAAATACGACATTGTCATTAATCTGCATTCTTTTCATCTAAACTTTTATGAGTGTAACGATTCAGCAAGCTTTTTGCAAAGAGTTTTTTACACTCTGTATACAGACTCAAACTTGCGACCTCTCCTTTAAAATACTGTTACTCAAAATTGTATTTTAGGTAATCTAAAAAACAGATGTAATTACATACTTTAGTCTACTTTGTTTTGGTTGATTACTTTTTTACCTGTTTTAATTTTTTTGCATAACTAATGAAACTGGTGACCTCGCTTTATATATGACCACTGGACAAAGTTGTTTTCAAGTATTGACAAATTTGTTTTCAAGTCATCTATAACAGATGACATTTTGTGCATTAGTTTGCATTATTCTGTGTGATTACACAATTTACAGCATCTGTAAATGCAAGAGTTTACCGATTTCATTATTATTATTATTATTATTTGTGGTAAAAATAATTACCAGATCCTTTAGTTTTATACACAGTTACTTAACAATTCAAACTGAAGGGGCAAGTGGATAAAGGTGTCATGTACCAACATTCACTTTCTGAGATAATTACACTTTTCCATAATTCATTAGTACTTTTTTATTATTTTCTTTCATAACGAAAGTGTTCAATAATCAAAGATCTATTTAAATATTACCAAGTGAATATGAATTGACATTAATTACCTATTAAATTTGTATTTTATTTTACTGTCAAATGCACATTACACATTCAGCCTTTGTAATTTAATAATGTAAACAATTTAAGAAATAAAGTGTTAAATATTTAGAACAACCTTTATTTGTAAAACAACGAAAGGATCAAGGATCTGCTGAAATAATATTAAATTTGAAGTACCAACATTAATAGTAATCATGCAAAGCTCAATTATTTCTCACTATGTGTTCCGTAAAACTTCGCTAACGCGTTTGAAAGCTTTATTCTTCAATATTTCCACTTCTACAAATATCATATAGTCATCCAATGTTGACCTGTATAAGTGACGTCCATATTCTTCTGTTCTAATCCACTTTTCACCTTCCCATTCAAGATGTCTTCTTTTCTTATTCACAAAGTGTAATTCCTTTGGCAAATCATCAATTTTTTAAAACGATTACCATATTTATCACAACTGAATTTTTATTACTGGCGTTTTTTATATATCTGTATTGATATGGAATTTGTGTCTTCATATTTTCTAAGGACTATTTCTATTCTGTCACGGCAGCGTCGCAGCTGGGGGTGAAGGGCGTCCTTGGCAACATTTGAATCTGACTCAAGACTTATTTTCTAGGAAGAGAAATGACACAATAACTTTAAAAGTGTAATTTAAGTTACATATACATTTAAGCATAAAATTAGTTCTTACTTACTATTATGTAGGAAGGGAAACATTACAATATGAGTTCGTTAATTAGGCATTATAAGATCTCTTAAAACTTTACTGTTGTGGCATTTTTTGAAGCCAATTTGTCACAATAATGGTCTACATTCTTATTTTTTGCAATGTCATTCAATTGACACTAGCAAGATTACTCAAATGTTCTTGACCAATCTTCGATGGTAAATAGTGTTTTATCAATCCTAATTTGCTGAAAGATCTTTCACAGCTGGCAGATCTCACAGGTTGTGTCAATGTTATGCGAAGTGCAGTCCCTATATTGGGATAACTGGTCACATATTCTTCATGGCAATTAAGAAGTGCAATGTGATCTGTATTTTGTAAATCAGGCAGTAATGATTTTATTTGGTGATTGTAGCTATCAATCTCTAAACACAAATCATCTTTCTATTTTAATGTAAGACCAGCTGCGGATTTCTTTAGTTCTTCAGTGGAGGTTTCATGTTATGAAAGTCCTGTTAGGAAAACAAAATCAGAAGCTAAGGCAGCTAAACTCCGAAATCTCCATCACATTTGCTGAATAAGTATCTAGTTGCACAGTAAAGCTGAATTTAAAACTTTTGAAGTGTAGTCATTATGGTCGCATCATCCTTGGCCCTTTCGTCAAACATTGTTTTAACCTTTCGTTTATGCTTTTCTGAAAATTCCGGTTCTATCGATAGCCTGTTTGCTAGGTTTTTTACTGAATCAATACACAGCTCTATTTGATTTTTTTATAAAGTCATTCAAAAAAACCACGAGGATGCAGGTCTTTTGATGCAACCTCAATGGAAACGGGTTTTTCTTGTAAAATGCGATTAACGTTGTCAATACTTCTAAGAAGATCATTTTATATGACCAATAAACAAATAAATTCGAAATTAATCATTTTAAAAATGATTTTAGCTAAAGATACAGAATCAGCTGTATATGTCCTCCTTTCATCAGTTCCTTCTGCAATGGTATGTAATGTTTTCATTACTTACAGTGGTTAAATATGTAATGCGCAAATTAAATTATATTTCGATGACCTTTCACATATCAGAATGACCCTTCAAAGTAAATTTTAAATTTGATAAACCTTGCCAACATTCAATCGATCTGACAAAATAATTAAAAATATTTTGCATTGGTGTTACACAGGACGCATGTTGCACAGTCAGTGTTCAAATACTCCCCACTAAGTGCATATAAAAAAGGTTTAAAATAACCAGTTCAATAACTGACTTAAAAAAAATTGTTTAACAAATGCTTTACACAAACCACATATTTATAAGCATACATTTTTAATTTTCCCTAAATCAAACTATAGCGGAGGTTGTTTTCTAGTTGCAGAATAGTTGGCAAATTTGTACCAGCTTATAAGTTCAGAGCCTTGTTTAGTTTATTGCTAACTTGAAGTGTAATCATGAATTAATTGCCAATGAGGCTTTGATTGATGGTGGGTAGTAATAAGCTGTTACGAATTCATCAATTATGTCTAAAATGGGGTAGTTGTGTTTAATTTATATGTTAAAGGTTATTATATTAAACTGTTATTAATGTTATTTTGTTTAAATCATGACATTTAGAAAATATATGAAGAAACTTATTTTATTGTAGTGAACAAAACTAGGAATAAATTTTTTTACCTATATACATATTTCATTTCACTTCCATTTATTCATTTAAAACTAAAATATGAGTTAATGTAAAATAACAGCAGCTATACAGGGCTAGTAAAAGTATGGAAAGGCACTTGTATTTCCCGAGATATTCATTATTCAAAAAAAAAGTGTTAAAGGTTTTTTGACATATTTTTTTGCTATAAACTGGAAATATTCAATTTTTCATGGCGTAAACAACTTCATTGCTATGGCAGCTATTTTTTAAGGACAATTTCTTTGCATTTTCAGAAAGAGTCATTCTTGATACGGCACTATACAACTTTAATCGGAGCCCATGAGAAAAAAATTGAGATGAAATTTACTTTTTTAAAAATCACATTCGGTTGGACATTACTATTCATTTCTTATCAAGTTACCCATTTAAAAAATGTAAAGTATTTGTAGCTGTCAATTGCAAACATTATTTGTTATCAGTTATCTGCAGTTTGTAATACTTTTTGGAGAGCTTCACATCAGAAAATTGAGTACATTTAAAATTGAATCATGATTATTATAATGGCAGATATGAGCGAAAAGGTAGGATTTGACTAACAATAGTAAGACAAAAAACGACTGTATCTGGTAATAGGGCATTATTGGTATTGTTGTATTTTTATGAAAACATCATTTCTGTATAAATAAACTAGGGATGCGCCGAAGCGGATTTTTCTCAATTTAAAGCTTGTTTAGCCATTCTGTCAACAGTTTCGTTATTTTTAATCACAAAATGAGCTTTGATCCATGTAAATTTGACATCAATCCTCGTCTGTTGTAACTCTATTAAAGTGCAGATAATCTGAACCATTAAATAAATGTTTTTATAGTTGTAGTATAAGTACTTTAGTGAATCCTCACAGCTTTTTCTGTCAGTCAAAATTAGAATATTTATATTTTGAAGATTTTTTGTATATTTTTGGGCATCTATTATAGCTATTGTTTCTGCTGAAAAATTACCCATCTTACAATGTAAACTGTATTTAACATTTGTATTCAATTGAGGATCGTAAACAGCACGGACAGTTCCCTCGTTTGATTTAGAAGCATCTGTAAGCAACTGTTAGGATATTTTATGAAACTCCTCTATATCACTATTAAACATAGCGTTTCTTATTTGTGCCGGGTACTGAGAATAATCTTTTAAAATTGTGACTGTAATTTTTAGAAGAATTATTATTATTATTTATCATTTGATCTTTTATAAATATATAAATTCTGTTTGCTATTGTTTCTATAGTAGGCAAGTCTTTTTGGCTAGTATGGTTGCTGTGACCGAGATTCGATGTCTGAGATATAACAGATGTAGACAGTGATTTTGGAAAAGGTACAATGTCTTTGTGCTGTTGCGACATGCCTGACCTATTATATTAGATGCCTTCTGTTCTTTTAAATTTTGGTTGTATTTTTGTAAAATAACTATATTTTGTGTGTTTGAGTTGTATTTGGACCTATTATATTATTTGTTTTAAGAGGACAGGAATAACTTGTGTTATACTTTTCTATGGCAGATTTAAATGAAATATTTTCTAGGCCCATCATATGTTTAACAGCTTTTTGGTTGGCAAATTCCGGACAAACATTCCAGTCTGCAGCAAGATGTTAGCTACCACACAATGCTCACTGAATTTTTTCGGATTGACATATACTAAGTGAGTGGTGAGACACGAAGCAACGTGCCGCCACCTAGTTGCGGAACCAAGTAGTATATTGTCACGCCAGCTCCAAATAACACAAAGTGTTAAAAAATAGAGACTCTATACAACCAACTAACAATTTAGTAAATTGTCAGCCCTGGCCCATTTCTACCTCAATATAGGGACAAAGTATGTAAGGATAGATGTATTCTCGCCACAATTAGAACCGTGACCGGTTTCACTCTGATTAGAGCTCTTCAGTACAGCATACTAATTGTAGCAAAAATACACCTATAAAGTAAAACGGCTATGGTAGCCAGCCTTCCAACACTAAGTGAGTGGTGAGACACGAAGCAACGTGCCGCCACCTAGTTGGGGAACCAAGTAGTATGTTGTCATGCCAGCTCCAAATAACACAAAGTGTTAAAAAATAGAGACTGTATACAACCAACAATTTAGTAAATTGTCAGCCCTGGCCCATTTCTACCCTAATATAGGGACAAAGTGTGTAAGGCTAGATGTATTCTCTCCACAATTAGAACCGTAGACCGGTTTCGCTCTAATTAGAGTTCTTCAGTACAACATACCAATTGTAGTGAAAATACATCTATATAGTAAAACGGCTATGGTAGGCAGCCTTCCAACTCAAAGTGAGTGGTGAGACACGAAGCAACGTGCCGCCACCTAGTTGCGGAACCAAGTGTGTGTTATCACGCTAGCTCCAAATAACACAAAGTGTTAAAAAATAGAGACTGTATACAACCAATAATTTAGCAAATTGTCAGCCCTGGCCCATTTCTACCGTAATATAGGGACAAAGTATGTAAGGCTAGATGTATTCTCGCCACAATTAGAACTGTAGACCGGTTTCGCTCTAATTAGAGCTCTTCAGTACGGCATACTAATTGTAGCAAAAATACACCTATAAAGTAAAACGGCTATGGTAGCCAGCCTTCCAACACTAAGGGGTGAGACACGAAGCAACGTGCCGCCACCTAGTTGCGGAACCAAGTAGTATGTTGTCACGCCAGCTGACAATTTACTTAATTGTTAGTTGGTTGTATACAGTCTCTATTTTTTAACACTGTGTTATTTGGAGCTGGCGTGACAACATACTACTTGGTTCCACAACTAGGTGGCGACATGTTGCTTCGTGTCTCACCACTCACTTAGTGTTGGAAGGCTGGCTACCATAGCCGTTTTACTTTATAGGTGTATTTTCGCTACAATTAGCCTGCTGTACTGAAGAGCTATAATTAGAGTGAAACCGGTCTACGTTTCTAATTGTGGCGAAAATACATCTAGCCTTACTTGACATATACTGTTATTGTGTTCTTGAGAGCATTTTTTACATCGTTATTTTTCCTTACACTGCTGACTTAAATGCCCGTATCTCAAACACTTGAGGCCCTGGATAACTTTTTGTATATATGGCTCGACGTGAAACACAATTTTCTCAATGAAAACTTTCTCTGGTAATGTTTGGTCTGTAAATGAAACTAAAATAGACTGTGTGGGCAAGTAATCGCCTTTATAATTTTCAACTACTCTGCGTTTTAGTCTACGAACTTCTATTATTTTAAAATTATTAAAGTTGGTTTTACTAAATCTCTCAATTCTGTTTCTGAAATATTGCTATCTACTTGTCGAATTACGCCCTGTCTGCTAACTAAGTACCTTGGTATGTAAACATCATACTTACTTTCTAACAATATTTTAGAAGTTACCAGAGCATTAGCACTATTTTTTGTTGACAGTTCTACTTTTAACTCATTTCTACCTATACTATTTATACTTACTTTATCATTGTGTGCTTGAGGGACGCTATTAGGTATTAGTCTTGAAGTGCCAATGCTATGTGATCGCCCTATATTTTTATTTTCATTCTCGATGTAAATATTAAATGGACTGGTATCATTTTCATCTTATTAAATTATCTCTTTTGGTAACATATTTTTACTTTCGTCTTTTCGGTTATCAATAATAGTTTTAGCATTTATCTGCATCCACTTTTATGTGAATAAAAACTTGTATTGCTTATTTCTGATCTGTTTAATAATATTTCCCCTAATTAATTACCCTGATTTTCATTTCGTTGTTGCAAAGAATTTAAAATTTGAGTATTACTTACAGTATTAGTAGTATTGATACCTGACAACGTTCGTGATCTGCTAAAACTACCATAGTCATTTGATATATCAGTCTCTAAGTCATCTAAATCCATATCTAATAATTTTCCCCTATCAGGTGGTTCCTTTTCTTTCCTCAATGACGTTTTCAAAGGTTTTAAAATATATATTACTATCCTAAAATCACAATAAATTAATATAACTGCACACACACCGTATCGACGTCGCAGAAGCGAATCAAGTTATGGTAGATGAATAGAAACTTTTCTGCATCTCTCGGAAGCAGGTTGCTTCTACTTTCATTATAAATAGTTCCTACCTCCAAAAAGGACCTGACACTGTAAACGCTAGAAGCAGGGTTTGAAAGAAATTTTATAGCCATCTCTTTTAATACTGGAAAAACTTCTTTTTTTTTCTTTCCACCAAATAGTTGGATCGTCGGTTCTACTAATTAATGATAAATTTAAGTACACATATCAAGTTCTTCTTTAATGTTACTTTTATAAAGATTCTTTTTCCAAGCTATTTTCATTGTAGAACTTGTTGCAATTTCGTCAAAGCATTGTGATAATTTACTTTTTGTTTTTTCCCCTTTATCTTCACTACCTTAATTATTTTTGGAGATAATTATTTTTGCCAACAGTATATCTTCACCTTCCAAGTCACTTAATTGTTCTGGTAAATAATAAGAATGCTCATCTATTATCAGATGTTTGATATATTGTCTTTTTTAAAAAATGCTACCTTAAATCTAAGATCCAAGACTGTTAAATTTATGTAAGATTTATTTTTAAATAAAAAATGAAATTACTTTAAAATCTGTTCATAAAGTATGTCTTTCATTTCGCGAACGCCATTAAATGTACTTTCCTTCAAATATTTTTTAAAGTAACAATAGTTGGCAGGACCTCAGATATAAAAGTTAAATTTGAGCTCATTTTTTGGTAATCTCTTCGAAAGGTTGTAATAAATTCAATAATGGTTGCATTAACATCCACTGATTTGCTGTAAAATTTATTCAAATTGTTATCTGCTGTATATATATTCAAAGGTCTTTTTTGCTCTTGTATCCTTTTGATCATTAACTAGGAACAATTTCACCTTGTTGAGCTTCTGTCTGAATTTCTATTAATTTGGAACATGTAGCTTCAAGTCCCACAATTTTTTTGCAGGTTGCTATTAAATCTGAAACGGATCTTTGGCTGTCAATAGCTTCAGTTATGACTAATTGTAGAGTGTGAATAAAACATGATACACTGGGTATTCCCGCATCGTTACGACCCTTTACAATGTTAACACCATTGCCTCATACCATTAAATGAATTTGAGAAATGTTTATACCCCACATATGTAACATATCAAAGAACATATTTCTGATCAACTGATCAGTATGACTACTAGGAAAATGTTTACAGTTTAACACTACATGCTTTAGCTTGTATTGAGAGTCAAACCAATGGCCCGTAAAACTTATAAAACTGTTATTAGTATGTGGACATGTCCACCAATCAGACGTTAGGGATACCTGATTGACACTAACTTGTTTTCAATTACTATCCGTAAGCGCTCATAAATGTCAGGAATTATCTATATATATATATATATATATATATATATATATATATATATATATATATATATATATATATATATATATATATATATATATATATATATATATATATATATATATATATATATATATATATATATATATATATATATATATATAATACTCTCTTCCAGGTAATGTATATTAAGGAGAAAGTTTGATCACTAATCTCTTGAAACCCTGATTTGGGACAATTGAGTATGGCAAGTTATCTAAAGCTATCATTTCCCCTATCACATACTGAACTCACGCGCTGGTCGTCAATCCCCCATTTCGAACACGATTGTAGAGCTTCAGCAATTGTTGGCTGCTTTAATCTTTTACTTAAACTTTCGCCTTGGAATTCCATATATTCTTCTACGTGTTCTCTTTTTAAATGATTAATCATACATGTGGTAGCATTTTTACCAAGACCACCCCAATAAATCTCACATTTACATTAATTGCACTCTGCATATTTATTATCTTCACATAATATCACTGGTCTTTTTACTCATTTTTACGGCTACATTGCTTAAGACACTACTCTATCGGGTTTAAAACGTGAACTAAAAACAATATCGGCCGAGACCGTTTGCCTGGCTTCTATCCGTCATGTATGTAGGTAGTTCGGTAGTTCCGCTGACATTCCGACCCCAAAGCACTTACAACGCGATTTAACACAAGTCTCGGCAAGAAATTTTTGCCGCTTCGCTTGCTTTGGCCAAAACCGAATAGGGAATAGATATGCTGAAGCGGCCGATACCGACGCCGAATCGATGGTTCGATGCATCCCCAAAATAAAGTTGCTAGATTACACAATGTTTTAAAAAAAATATGTGGTAAATTTGCTAAAAAAGAAATTAATACCAGCAAATCTACCAGAATGTTTTTCTCGAAAATTTGTTAGTTTTATCGGTATGCAACAGGAGGACCTTTTTTTTAAGGATTTTATGATTCTATTCAGGGTATTTGAGATGAAAATTCAAGCAAAAAACTTATGAGTCAGATTATCTGTTGGTCATGTGCAATTTCGACCTTTAGTTCCAAGGGATCCACACAAATTTGCAACATAAATATAACATTTTATTATATACGAGTGCACCAAATTTAAAGATCATAGATTCTTGACAAGAAAAGTTATCAAAAAATTGAATTTTTTTTGAGGCCCTGTAACTCTGTTATCTTTCAGTTTTCAAAAAAATACTATAGAAACTGGTACTAATTATTCGAATAGCATAACCCCCTCAATATTTTGCTCATCATTTCCGGATACCTGTTTAATCCAAAAAATTGCCTTAGAATTACGTGACATATAAAATAAAAAGTTCTTCCAAACATTGGTGCTTCTTATTATTATTTTAAAATATTTAATCTTTTATCTTCTGCTTAACACGAATTTAGAAGATGCAAATTTACTGATATAGCATTGCTTAAGTTTCTCTTATATAAGGAAATTGATCTTTAATCTTACTAAAGCTTTTAACATAATTGGCCATGGAACATTAATGATGAGGCTTGAAAGGTATGGATTCACAAAATAATGTTTTAGGTCTTATTTAACTTACAGATCAACCTTTTCACAAATAACAGGCTCTGTAGGTGGTATAATTGAAGTAGGAGCACAATCACCTGATGTCGCTATTGCGTGTGGTATACCACAGGCAGGGGTACCCCTTTCTTCATCCTTTCTGATGATGAGTCAAGTTATTTAGATTTTGCTGATGGTGTAATGTGGGTGCACTGACGACACTGCCACAGGGAGAGGGGGTTCTCATTCGAGTTCTTTTTCTCATCTTTTGTAATGATGAATTAAGTTATTTGCATTTTGATGATTGGTTAACTATATGTCAGTGAATTAACCGACTTATTGCTGGCATTGTGCCATAGTCCTTTCGGTGGTCTCGTCTGATTGTGCATGGGATTAATAAATAGTGGTCTGAGAATGCCCTGCTTTTAAATTCTAGCAAGTTTGTATTTTGCAGTTTTGAAATAATAATAATAAAGCCTGTGAGATTTCTAGTATCTTTTTTTTGACGGGTGAGGAAACTCATGTTCAACCTTTGCCCTTGGATTCCATCGCGACAGAGAGTGTGGAACTCAGAGTGCTATAGATGCAAGTCTGCCTACCCATCAAACCTTACCTTATTTCTTCACCATACCTACCCGAACCACTTTTTGTATATCTTCAGTAGATAAGCTGTCTTTACAATTTGTCTCTTTCTAATCCGCTTGTGGTCTCGCTTCTATCTATTTAGTTTTTAGGACATTTCAGACGTAGCTGTGAATTTTCTCACATTTTTCATAATCTCCCATCAGGGTGTCAAGGATGTTATATATGGTCAGGCCAGTTTTCATACCCTCCCTTAGGGTTTCTCTCTCGTTCTTCAATCTTGCGCAGTGAAATATGGTGTGTGTTATAGTAGCGGCTCGACAGATGACGCAGGTGAAGCGCTGCTCCACCTATATTTTTCGGTTAAGCTAAACTTTTTTATTCAAAATTCACCATAATTTGAATTTTTTCTGACCTGACCTGACCTGACCTGATCACCGAATTCAATGTATACATGCCCCAACTAGCAACGCTTACGTATTGCGGACCATAGACTACTATAGAGCATCAAGCAACTGCGGACTGACTGAGCCAGATTCGTTCGTATACAAATGCTGCGCTGCTTCGGGACGCTTGCGAGACGGTTGCCATGGCAACGGCAGGCGCACTGGTAGGTTGGTATTTATTAGAAACACAAAAGTGATGCAGCCTTCTAAGCCTGTTTCAAAGCTTAATTTCCGTCACTTGTTTGTATTGGGTCGGATCGTCAGAGGCGTATTTTTATTTTTACTATGTTGCCGTTAAATAATCTGGTATGTGTCACATTTACAGACTTTGGAAAGCTGGATTTTTCATGTTTCTTTTTGGTAAGTGGAATTGATTTGTTTATTATCCGCTTTAAAAGAATAATTTCAAAATAATAAAATATTAGATATAAAATGTCAAGTTGTAAAAAAGAGAAGGGCCTTGAATTTGAAAAAAAATATGCTTGTAGCTTTTCCCTCTATAAACATATTTTTATAGGTAATACGCTCCGTATTATATTATTGTATGCGTGCGTGTACAGTGTCATCTCATCGAATATTCCTGGTCATTATTCCGAAAATTATTCCTTGTGCAAGTCTATGTTTTTGTAGAAATGGATTTTTCATTTAAATATTGAAGTGCCAGGAGAACGCGTGACTTTGAAAATTAAAAAAAAAACCGTCTACTGCGCAGGGGGGTCTTTGTCACCCTGGACCCCCCTTTGGGTCCGCGCGGATTCTGCTTCACCCGCTTCCAAAGTCATGAGCCGCCACTGGTGTGTTACCGTTTCTGCAATCCCACAGTACAAACAAACGTCGGTTTGTCTCTTTTGTTTGTTTCCTTTTTCATATGTTCACACCAGATATGTGATCCACATAAAAGAATTTACTGGACCACGTTATACAGCACCTTCCTCTTTTTGAATACATGACCTTTTATATTTGGTGTTATTCTGGTCAACGCGGCCACCTTTTCCTCCGCTTTTTGTATTGCTGTCTTTATGTGTCGCCAAAGTTGAGATTTACCCAAATATAGAAGATTTTGTTTGGGTGATATCTCTGTTCCCCCACATATAAACCTGACTTCTTTCTTTGCCCTTCCTCCTCCAAATATAACTGTTTTTGTTTTCTGAGAATCTATTGTTGTTCAGCCTCTTGCGGATCTGCAGTTGTGCTGGATTCTATTCCCTGCTGGATTTCTATTCCCACTCTTCCTTTATTTTCGCCGTGATGATAACTGCCAGGTCATCTGCCTAGGCCATCATGATCACTCCTTCTTGTGTTAGTACGTTAAGCACTTTATTATATATAATATGGTCCAGAGCGGGTGGGTCCTAGGACCACCCCCTGTGGTACTCCCGTTGTAATTTTTAGGCAGACGTTTTTATCTATATGCATGGATCTATCTTCTAAGTAGCCTCTAACAGATCATCTTCTATACCTCTTGTTTTGAGGTTTTACATTATTTTGTCTCATGATGCTGTTAAATGCGTTTCTCATATAGAGAGTTGTAAGCGCCGCCCGTTTGTCGTTTGTTCGTTCTCTGAATATATCTACCACTCTGTCCACTGCCTGGATGGTTGACTTGCGTTTACGAAAACCGAGTTGGCGATCTGAGAGGCTTCCTTTTTCTTCTATATCATTTTCGGGCCTGTTTCTTTTTAAGCCTATTCATAAACTTTACTAATAGACTTCAATAATCAGATGGGCCTGAGCTTCATTTCCTCTATTTTGCCTTTCGGTATTAACACCAAATTAGCTTTTATTTTATTTAGGAAATCTTTCTCTAAGAAGGCCGTCTAAGAAGGCCAGGATTACCTTTGGCTTGGTTTCGCCAAATACTTTGATGACTTCCATGGGCATGACACCAAGGCCAGCTGCCTTTTTATTCTTCATTTTTGCTAGTAGGTTTTCTAGGTCTTCTCTTGTAAATTGTTTAAATTCTTCCGGTAGAGGGAGTTTTTTTTCAGGTCTTATTTTTCATTGGGAACAAATCCTTTGCGATCCTATATTTTTACTCCACAGCCCGTTTTAAGGGTGCACACCCAACCAAACTCTGTCACTATCATATACCCTTTTCCCCAGATATCGTCCTCGAGTTCTTTACATTAGCTATCCCAGTGCTGTCTTTTCGTTTTGTTTATTAGGAGTTGCAACTGTTTTTTTACATTTTTCATATTCATGGTGAGTTTGGTCTGCACCCATGTCTCCTTGAGATCCCCTACCTACCTTCGTACCAATTCTTCGTAGTCAGAGGCATCCTTTTTTTCCTCGCGATTTCATCCGCCCACCAGAAGGGTAATCGTGGTTTTACTCCACATACTCACAGCTTGCTGTAATTCCGTTGTGGAGTCCACACCGGCTGATATTTTCCAAGCTGTCAGTTCCTTAAGTAATTCCCAGCCGCAGTTCCAGCTTTTGACGCTTTTGTCCTTAGCCTTATGTCCCTTCGTTGCTCAATCAAAACTGAATGTATCTATGTTCAGTAAGAGTCTCATCGTCCAGCACCTCCTAATTTCTAATATCTCTTTGCACCTCACTTACAGTTTTTCCTCTGACAAAAGTCGCTTTCCTGCCATCGTTCAGGACATTTATGTACAAAATGGCTAACCAGTCTGACCAATACTCTTCTCTTTTATCCTGAAATGGAGAGCCCCACATGAGAATTTGGCGTTTACGCCGCCTATATAAATTTTTCTCCTGCTCTTCTCGTGACATCGTTCATGACGTCATCTACTCGCTTTCTGTATTCTTCGAATTGTATATTCGGGGAGATATATACACAATAGAGTTGGAAATTTCTTAACCTGGTCTTTTTAACGCCATTCTCTGGACTTGCTTGTGCTACACCCCCCACCCCCCCCCCATGTTAGAATAGGATAACCACATATTCTCTTTTGTCCTTGATCCATCGTTGATTTTTTACGATTTTTTTATTTGGCTCGCCCACTACACAGATATCCAGGTTTCTTTCTATAGCTGTTGCATAAGCTGCGTCGTGTGCAACCTTTGCTCTTCCTAGGTTTATTTCTAACTGGCACAATTAGTTATGTTCTGAATTACGGATATTTTGTCTGGTCCATTCTATGACCTTCCTCCCTGCATGATACGCAGAAAGGTAAGTTATTACATTTACTAGCCTGATATAAAGTCTTTAGGCACTTTAGGCCTATTTTAGATCTGTCTTCTCCCTCTCGGATGCGAAGCTCTGTCGTTCCCATGTGAAATGCCGATTCAGCAGTTTGTACACTTGTGCAGTGATGTGGACTGCAAAGTTCCAACCGTCGTTCCCACATGAAATGCGATCTCAACTGATGATTTATGCATTTTTGTAAGATGGCAGTTCTCATGGCTGGCGGCTGTAACTCTATACTATGTTGGTTGGTGTGGAATGTAACATGCACGTTATTTTATTTTGATTTTTAATTTTTTTTACTGTAGCACAGTAATCATACCTTCAGTGTGCACAGAAAAGTATTATACTTGTGTTGGTATAATAATATTTCTAAATAAATTCGTCTGGTTTATATGACAGATTAACATAATAATCTTGACGTGAAAATTATATATAATTTTACCAATACTGTATCCAACTAATGTTTCAAACCAAATGCATGATTTTACAGCCTCTGCATTATTATTTTTCTACCATATATGTTCAGCCTCACATTTTCTGCACTTTATAGTGATACTTCTTACAGCATTCTTCTTCTACAACTTCTTTCACAGGAGTCAAAGGTTTGGCTCAACAGTTCTATAGATTTGCAGTATTCTTGCACTTTTGAAAGCGTAATATCAGTTTCCCTAAAAATCCTTTGTTGTACTTGCTTGTCGTAAAGGCCCGAAATTAATTTATTTTTGATCATTCGATCTGCATATGAATATTTGCAGTTATCATTTCACAGATAAATTCAGCACTAGCAGCTTGCTTTTTAACTTTCGTTATAAAAGAGTCAATGGCCGAGTTCACCATACGCTAACAGTTGAATAGTCGTGTCATCGTTTATGGGTTCACCAGTCTGCTGAGTTTCTGCTGGAACTCAACTCAACTGCTGCCGATTTGTCAAACCAGAATGACAGACAAACGTCACAAAATAGTGTTTGAAGTCAACAGTCGTTCAACAGTCTCCCACCGCTGAAATGTATCGGTAGTGAGCAGATAAGCGCTTAAACTCAGCTGTAGGCACCTGGTGCACTGTGCTATTGATCTGGTCTTCTTTCTGATAGATGTTATTAAATTATTTAAACGTTTTCATAGTAATATATGTCTCTGAATTTTTTTTAAATAAAAACTACCGAGAACATCTTTAAGTTTATTTGTTTCATCTACTGGAAAAGTATTAAAGACAACTAATCTCGTTTCACCTATGATTTGTAAAAGTAGAGCTATTTTCATATCATCTGAACTGTGTTTTCCTGAAGCTTTTAGAAATATATTAAAGTTTTGTTTCCATTAGGCCAAAGTTCCAGTTAATCTACATCAAACGGTTGTTCCACATAAATGGTGGTAGATGTTTCTAATCCATGACTTACTATCCAACAATACATTTTAAAAATTAAACGAAAGTCGATCAATAAGTACTCGTGTTTGAAGACAGGTCGCGTTGTTAAGGGAAGTTGGCATACAAGCGTCTTACGACAGTAACGTCGGGAACAGTGTATCAACACAAAAGGAGATTGCGTTGAAAATTTTAAACAAAATTGTGCTAAACTTGTACCTTCATTCCTAACAGGGAAATTTGCTGATTAACCCTCGTATATATACTATGTGCGTGTACCTAATTCTTAAGATGATCGGATGATACAGTCACAAGCAAAATTTGGCGGATCCTTCGTCGGCGTAAAATACGAAAGATCTTTTGAAACTTGTTTCTTTAATGGGTGCGTTTCAGTTCTTCATAACCTGACACCATGCTTCTGTTTTACTTGCTTCTGTACCTATGTTTGCAATTACACGCTGTTTTCCTTGTTCACATTATCTTGAATAATTCGTATGTGACAATGTAAACTTAAACAAAATTGATCTTACACTTACACTACACTAGTCGGCCATCCTCCCTTCTTCCTCCGACAATCCGACAAAGACATACTCTTTGTCCTACGTCTATAGAAGGGAGGTGTCTAAATAAACAATTTTCCTATGTGTCTCAATATACAATAGGTATCAGAATCAAACTCGAACATGCAAAATAGTTACCATTAGAATGCTTACCGCTATAGCGTAATCATATCAATTTTTTTTTCATTAAATTGTAAAGTTATATAGTGTGAAATAGCCAAATGAAACAAATCCAGTATCTCGGTTATTGTGCATATTTATAAAAAATCTCGAAACAAGTCAATTTGAGATTAAAAAATGACATCCTGCGACGTGAAAACTTCACCCATACATTCAACCCATTTCGAGTGACAGTTATAACCACCAAAGTTTGACATAGGAAGTAGGGGCTTGTGATACCTCATTTGAAAGACATCTTCATTCTCTATTAAAAATGATATGGTTTTAAAATCTGTTGCAAAAATTAACAGTAAAAAAAAATTCATTTGATTGACGAAGTTCATTAAAACAAAGTAAAATATTAAGAACTAATCGCGTTTCATTCTTGGTAATGAGAAAGCCAGCAAAAGCAATTGTAGTGTCCTTTTTGCACGGTATCAATTTAAAAAACTCTGGACGCAGCAAATGCGTTATGGTAGTGAATTTTCATAAACATGTTTTTTTGCAAATATGTGTGTTTTCTTTTTAAGAAAGCAGGCATCAATTTTGGTTACCAGTATAACGTATATAGTAATAACAATGTGGCATGTTTCATAAAAATAACTTTGTTGTGTGAAAATGTACAAAAATTTTCAAAAGTAAACTTAAAGTGTTCCCGGAAAAACTCGTTTCTTGGTCAACCTTATAGGTTAATAGCAAATTGGGCTATTCAAGTAGGAAGCATTTGATCAAAATTCGCTACCATAACGCACTTGCTGCATCCAGAATTTCTTTTCTTACAAACATGCATTATATTTCGATGGAAAATGCAAAAATGCAATAACATAAGGCGTGTTTGATTAAACAAAAACGAACATTTGTATCACCAACGACTTATGGGCATCCCTGTGATTGTAGAAATATTTTTTTAAGATGTAGCTTAAGACACCCTATAATTAATATATATAAATCTTCTTCATATCTTGTATAATAACGGATATATTGAGCTTTATTGATTTTTTACGAAAATTCGACAAAAATTATATACTATTAAACGATAAACTCTATAGCTAAGGCTACTGCCAAGCTTCAGAGAAGGGTCTATTTGAAATGAATTTTCTGGAAACATTTTAGTAAAATGAAGGACAATGACGGTTGAAAGACTTCAGGGTTTGTAAAACATCCTTCTTGAGACATTTGATTTCCATAGCCCATATTAGATTCAAGTTATTTGCCTAAATTTTGGCGATTTTGACGTTTTAAATCGCAACTTTGACGTTTTGAGGAAAACCCCATTTTATTTTTCTTTAAATGCCTATAACTTCTTTGTCTTTTGACCTACATATCTAAATTTTGGTAGATAACTTACTTATAAGGACATACCAAATTTGGTTGCCCTTACTTTGTTAATTCCGGAGATATAAATTTTTTTCGAAAGAAAATACAAAATTTTCCAGGAAAACCTGGGCAGATTTTTCTGGCTAACGAACTTATCCAAGCCATTTGCAAAAGGAAATTACTCACCAAATTTAATTAAAATCGGCCCATTATTTTTTGAGTTATCGGTGTGATACATATATATATATATATATATATATATATATATATATATATATATATATATATATATATATATATATATATATAAACATATAAAAATTGAAACTCACCCCGGGTATGTGTTCTGGGGGGCCTAATTAGCGCTCATTTGAAGAAATTTTTTCAAAATTCAAAAGTCGGGATCTCCTCATTAGTGAATTTTTTCTAAGAAAATTCACTAAAACATAAAAAGTTATCAACATTCTTCATAGTTGGCAATGCTAGTTTTCTTTAAAACGCCTCAGTACCTCGCGGTGTGATTGTAACCGCATGCAAACAGTTTTCACTAATTGTTAACTGCAATTCAGAAACATGGTTTATTAAACAGAAATGCATAAAATAATAATTCTACAGGTGATTGGTTATGGAAATAAAACACAATCGCAGATTGAAGTTGCTCACCTATTTCAAGAAAAAGTTCTCAATTTGTCATCTATAATCTCGAGGGACAATTAGCAAAATTGAAAAGCAATTTCGCGAGCTTGCACATGTAAGGCATATATAAAAAATGCACTAAGTAATAACACCAAATTGTATGTAATGCTTGAGTTCGAGGAAAACCCACATACTTCGAGTCGACAAGCAGCCACGACGTTAGCTGTTAGCCATTCATCGATTGTTTGAATATTAAAATAAAATAAAACGTATCCTTATAAATTGATACAATAACTCCAGAGCTCATGGAAGACGATTTTGATAGAAGAACGTCTATTTGTGAACGAATAATGGAAATGTGAGATAACAATGTTATCCAACTAGAACATATGTTTTATTTTCTGATGAGTGCAGTTTGACATTTCATAGCCATGCTAATCGTCAAAATTGGCGATACTGGTCTAACCAAAACCTATACTCGATAAGAGAAGAACATACGCAATACCATGAAAAGGCTAGTGTTTGGACACGAATAGTTGAAAACCATGCCATTGGTCCTTTTTTCATTGATGGCAATTTGAATGTAAATAATTATTTAGCACTGCTCCAGAATAATATCGTGCCAACTTTGGCAAACTTATATCCTGATAGCACAAACTCACAAGATCGTTAGAATGGTCAGTACGATCACATGATCTTACGGTATGAGACATCTCCTCATGGAGATATCTGAAAAGTACGATGTACAAAACTATACCAAACAATCTAACTGACTTAGGAAGAAGAATAACTCTTGCGATTAGATTGGTCACGCCTCTGATGTTGATTAACGTTAGAAGACATTTTAATTTAGGTACGATTAGGATTCTGTCAAGACGTTCAAGGCATATATTTGAATTTGAAACGTCAAAATTGGTAACATTTAGGGAAAGAACCTGAAACAAATACGGATTATGTAAAGAAAATTTCGCAAGAAGAGTATTCTGCAAACCCTTAAGTTTCAGTTTCAACCGTCATTTAGGTACGATTAGGATTCTGTCAAGACGTTCAAGGCATACGTATTGAATATCTCATACATTAAGATTGATGTTTTTTAAATTTTTTGTCTCCTTATCAAGAATAAAACTCGAATAGTTATTAATTTTAGTGAATTTTCTTTAAAAAAATCACAAATAAGGAGATCTCGACTTTTGAATGTTGAAATGAGCGCGAACTAGGCCACCTAGAAGCCATATCCAGGGTCAGTTCCAATTTAAATATGTTTATATATATATATATATATATATATATATATATATATATATATATATATATATATATATATATATATATATATATATATATATATATATATATATATATATATATATATATATATATATATATTTGAATTTGAAACGTCAAAATTGGTAACATTTAGGGAAAGAACCTGAAACAAATACGGATTATGTAAAGAAAATTTCGTAAGAAGAGTGTTCTGCAAACCCTTAAGTTTCAGTTTCAACTGTCATTGTCCTTCATTTTAGTAAAATATATGCAGGAAATTCATTTCAAATATATCCTTTCTCTGATGCTTTGCCAGTAGTTTTAGTTAAGTTTATGAGTTAAGGGTCTATAATTGTTTGCCAATTTTCTTAGGAAAAATTCGTTAATGAGGAGACCTCGATTTTTGAATTTTAAAAAGATTTTTTCAAATGAGCGCAAACTAGGTCCCCTAGAATCCATATCTGGGTTTACATTCGGTTTTTATCTGTTAACATATATACAGGGTTACACATTTCTACGGTGAAGCTCCATATAATTGTTATTATACAAGATATGCGAAAAAATTGTATACGTTAATTATAGGGTGTCTTGAGCTGCACCTTATTAAATTATTTTGACAATCACAGGCTGGCCAATAAGGCGTTGGTGATCCCTACAATTTTTTTTTCGAACACACTTATTGTATTTTTGCATTTATCGAAATATAATGCATGTTTGTAAGAAAAAAGAAATCGAGACGCAGTAAGTGCTTTTTAGTAGCGAATTTTTATTAAATGCTTTAAATATTAATAACTCAATTTGCTATTAACCTAAGGTTTGTTGGTTAGGAAACCAGTTTTTTTCGGAAACATTTTAAGTATATTTTCGGACAATTTTTGTAAATTTTCAAACAATACGTTATTTTTATAAAATATGGTACATTGTTTCTACTATGTAGGCTATACCGGTCACTAGATTAATGCCTGCTTGCATTAGAGAGACATATTTGTTATTAAAAACATTTTTATGAAAATTCACTTCCATTACGCACTTGATGCGTCCAGACATTTTTGAGTTTGTTGTAGCGAGGTTCATCAATCAGATATGTATATTTTTTTACTTTTTTTTTGCAATGAATTTTAAAACCATAGCATTTTTCAATAGAAAATGAAGAGATATTTTAAATGAGGTATGACAAGCCCTTACTTTCTATGTTAAAATTTGGGGGTTGCAACTGTCACACGAAGGGTAAATGTAAGGGTAAAGTTTTCACGTCAGATGTCGCCATTTTTTAAAATTTAGGATTTATATTTTCCAGGATTTTTTATGTATATGCACAATAATTGAGATACTAAATTTATTCCGTTTGGCTGTTACATACTGTATATTATATGGACATTCCAAGCATCTTCTTAGCGAATATTCTAAATAATGATTTATGATATAAATATAAGTTCCAATATTCTCAGTGTATTGATGAAGATATTTCTCAGGACATGATTGAATGGATGTACTAAGAATATTCAAGATGGCACTTTGAAATCCCGTAAATGTCATTAGAACGTTTCGGAACAGCTATTCTAAAAAAAAATCTTCTCATATTGTGACAATGTTCTGAGAATATCTTGTGCTCCATGGGCGTTGTGTCAATGATGCTGTTACTAGGTAAAATCGTTAAATATTAAACACATTATGTGCTGACTGCCGAGTATTTCGGTGCAGTTTCACTTTTTTTTTATGAATGTTGTAGGTATAATTGCTGCTTTTAAAAATTGCCCGTGGAGTATAATCGACAATCAGAACAAATAATTTCACAGGTTTCAAATTTGAACTCATATGATGTTTCGTAATTGGTGTTTAAAAAGGCGGTATAGTTTCAAACTAGAAAATAAATGAAACAAAAAAGCAGACGCCACACAAAATAATAACAGAGAGTTATGCGCTAGATACGTATTTCGACAACGAAGTTATCTTCATCAGTAGCTGTTGCTAAACTGCATGGACCAAATTATCCTATTTATATACCCGTCTACAGTAAAAATGATGTAATACTGGTGATGCAATACCGGATGATGCAATACCGAATTATGAAATACCGGATGATGCAACACTGGATATCGTAACACCGGTAGACGTAATCCAGGGACTATTGTTGTGGCGGTGGTTCCGACCGCAGTGTTTCCGCCAACACTACTCTGTGTTTCTGCGTTAATACTCTTGACAGTTAAAAGTTACGTTATGCGACAGCCAGCTGTCAAGAACTACGGCAACTATAAGATACACTAGGCGATCTCTCTCCCTCTCTTCTCTACCAACCGCTACAGTGAACACACGTCCTCCACGCTCGGTCGGTTATCTGCTATGTACTCGTGTACTGTTGTAATTGTTATTATATGATAAAGTTTATTATAGTTAAATGTATCATAAAGTTTAACCAAGTGAAGTAATAAAGTTATACTAAATGTTTACGTATGGATTTAATATCAACAAGTGCAATTAACATCCATATTGGTGACCCCGACGTGCAATTAACATCCATAATTGTTGTGTCAGTGGATACGATTAACCGGTGTTGTGTCGATGGTGAAAGCAACCAAGGATTATTTTCGTGCCATTCCAAAAAGTGTTGAATGCACTGGGCCCATGTCTAAATTAATTAAATTTTGTGGACCCACTTTGCGGACTTCCAAACTTCTTCTCCAAAGCATCTAACTGGGCCCATGTCTAAATTAATTAAATTTTGTGGACCCATTTTGCGGACTTCCAAACTTCTTCTCCAAAGCATCTAACTTACGATCTCAAGATTACCATTGCCTACTTTTTATGTCCAGAGTCAATCATATGTTGGGCGACGCTAGATTTTTCTACACTATTGAATCTGAAGTGAGCTATGTGCTCTTTGAATTTTGTTGTTATTGATCTCAGAGTTTACCTAATATAGATTTTCTCCCAATTATTACAAGATATTTGATAAATGCCCTATTTTTCAGAAGTCAATTGGTGCACCCAAAAGGCTCTTCGAATTATCAACTTTATGAACAACTCTCAAGTCATTATCTTTGAATATTTTCTGTAACGCTTTTGTAAGAAAAGGATAGAAAGGTAGCATAGCGAGCTTTTTGGGTGGCTCAACGGATTGGATCAACGTCGTAATATTACTTATCGACATTTTCCATCTATATGCGTAGTAACTAATCTATAAACAATATCTGGAGAGAAATCGTTACAAATCGCAATATCTATAATTTTGTTAATTTCTGAATTGCATCGGAGTAATCTCCGGACAAAAAATGTAATCTCGAGATTTTGTGACCGAAAGGTTGATTTAAATCTTATAGTATAAAGCGATTTGTAGAAGTTTTTTCCTATAAATCTCAAATTCTAACTTATATATGATAAATCTATATTTTTGATGATACAAGTGTCAAGGAAGGGTCATTGTTCTCCATTTCGTAAGTGAACTTTTGATTTGATTGAAGGAAATCTACTGTTCAACTTGTTAATAAAATTATGGATGTCATCTTTACTGAGGCCAAATATGGCAAAAATATCGTCGACATATCTCAACTCTCGGAAAATATTCCAGCGCTCCAACAAAGTCACTCTCGAATTGGCTTATGAAGAGTTTGGCAACGAAGGCTGACGTATCCGATATTGCATCATGCGGTGTTGCATCATCAAATATCGCATCATCTGGTGTTGCATCATCTGGTATTACATCATTTTCAGTGTAGATAGTAGTAGGTATATAAATAGGATGATATTGCCCATACAGTTAGTTAGCGACAGCTATTGATAAAGACAACTTCGTTGTCGAAATACGTATCCAGCGCATAATTCTGTTATTATTTTTTGTATTTTGGGGTGATTCTGATTTTTGTTTCAGTCTACCACCACAATGTCGAACCTCGATCTTTTAGAAATTCATAGAAAATTGGGGTTTTGTTAGGTATCCACAAAATGAAACTAATATATAATAACATTCATCTTTATTAACCCGATAGAACAGAGCTAATACAAAAAAAAATCTGCAAACAAGTATAAGAACAACTATACATACACATATATACCTTTACGGCAATGATTACACAATGATTAAACAGTAACACCATGAATTGCGAGTGGAGCTAACAAAATATTGAATAACTTGCTTCAACGAATCAAAATTAGTATCAGATCTTATTACTATTTAGTCTTATAGTGCGTGATAATTAGGCAAGGTTTTATTAATATGTTTCTGTGTGCATCTGTATAATAAGTTAAATGTGGACAATTACGGCTAGATGGTCGAGGATATCAAGGGAATATACTCTATTCAAATTCCTAAAAGAAGAGACTGAATGTCAAATCTTTCAAGAAAAATGAAATATAATAAAATTGTTGACAAAGACTTGTGATTAGCTGTACCATAAAGGCATATAATATCCATTAATTTCGTCAGATATGTAACTTTATCAGAGTTAATTCTCAAAAAGAAGAGTCGTCAGATCTTTTAGATTTCCTATAACTAAATTGAAAAATGCTCTAAAATCATCATTAAAAAATACACAAAACTGGGTATAAGTTTAACAGTTGTAATTATTTCGAGAATGGATTACTGGTTTACCTAACTTTCTTTGCTTAGTGGAATAAAATAGATGTCACTGGTTGAACATAGAACATAATAAAATGTGCCGTTGTATGTTATCATTAAAATAATAGTTTTGCCTATTGTTTAGTTTATAAGTAAAAGTAAGGATTCAACTCTTCCAATAATTTCCCCAAAGAGAAAAAATCCTATAAAAATTAATTCGGTACGCTAGACTTTGCAACAGTGCACTTCAGATCTGATAGAGTCAGACAAAATGATTACTAAAGATTTGTGGAAAAGCTAAATTTAGTAAAAGAGCAACTAGAATTATTGGTAATGAGTGAGCCCATATTTTCTCCCAAAATGTTTATCTGGGATTTTTTTTCTTCAGTTTGCCTAGTCATAGTCTACTTAGCGATTTTGAAATATTAACTTTACCGAGTCGAATGACAGCCAAGATTAAGATCAAAGTACGCATCAAATAACACAAATTGAATATCTTCTAAATAACTGTCTTAGTTTGGATCCTAATCAGAGAACATTGATAGTTTTATTCGATAAAATTAATCTCACCCCCAAAATTGAGTACAGTAGCAAATACTGGTCAACGTGAAGTGGCAAATAAAATTTAAGCTTTCATGCCTACTTCCCTTTTTTCAAACAATGAAGATATTTTTGCCTTATATCTTGTTAAGCAAAACTCACCCATTTTCCAAAAGACCCTTTGTTGAAGTTTATAAAAATTTCAATTTGTGATAATCACCAAATCAGATCAGCATACACACTTTAAGTAATAGAGTCAAAAACCTCTTCAGTGACACAGAATAACGTCAGCCGTGACATAGTTAAACCTTAAAAAAAAAATTAAAAAAATTCGTTTTATTGAACACTGCGCATTTGTTCAAATCTATTATAAATATTTGGTTGAATCAGAAAAACAAAGAACAGTATCTTGTATTTTCAGATATAGATAATCCTGCTCTGATTTTTTGCAAATTAGCTGGTTTAAATAAACTTTATTCGGAAAGTAGCAAAATAGTTAAGCTAACCCCTACGCTTCTGAAAATGTCCTTTAGAAACTTGCTAAGATTAAATCTTCTTCTAACTGTAAAACTTTTTGATAAAAAGAACATAATAGCTTTATATTTATATTCTTTTCAAATAGTACCTACCGCTGAACTCATGGACATTATGTTTGATCTCCAAAAACCGGCCAATGGGAACGTGGTATTTTTAACTTTGCCTTTACAAGCCCAGCTGATGATAGTGTCAGATTTCTAATTGGGTTTTCAATTATTTTGGGCCTTGAATTGACAGACATTGCTGAAAATAAATATCTGTCGGATTTATAAATTAAGCACAGTTTGCTTGTAAAGAACTGGTTTATCATAAAACAATTGGAATGTGTAAGGCAGTGTTGTTGTTAAAGGTAGTTTAGAAATGTTGTTGGCTAAAAAACAAACGGATATAGTTTGGAGTTTTAGATGGAGCCAGATTTGATCAAAATTAGAAGCAATTATTTTAGAAACGTCAAAATGACATGGTGAAGCTCTAAAACTTTGGAGACAAATATAAAGGGATCTAATTTATATTAACTGTGTATATATGTACAGCACAAGTGTTGAACTTCATTGTACTTACACACTGTATAATTGTTTAACCACAATAAAAAAAATAGATAAATAAAAATTAACTACTGATACGTTCTTTGCCTTAACACACACACACACACACACACACACACACACACACACACACAAGTAAAGACATAATACATAACTACTCACTTTGGTACATGTTTGAGACTATCACCAAAACTAGGTTTTGATTGTTGGACATAAGATTCTGACTGATAAATTAGAAGGAAGGTTCGGAATATCTAGTCAGCAGTTCGAAATATAGTGGCTCCGTTATCATGTTTCAGTAACTTATGTATTATAATCCGAAAAGAAATTAAAAGTATTAAGTTTCCTTCAACTGGAGTCATTAAAATCTGTATCATTTATTGATTTAAAAGGCTCATCCACTATTTATCATGAATATAGTAAATGACGAATTTTGCAAATGTGTATGAATTTTAAGATATTTTTGGTCTTTCAGATCAACTGTATTTAGATTGTAGTGAATGTGCGTCATTGTTTAATGTTTCAGATTACCAACTGTGCACATTCCAACATTAAGTCATTGTTTCAGGTTACTGTGCAGATTCCAACATTAAATTTACCAATATTGTAAAAACCGTGTCCACAATACCTATAACATTAAATACAGATTTTTATACTCAGTTCCTAGATAAGTCAGTTAAAGTTAGTGAACATTTTGATAGATTAACAAGATTTAAAGCACAATCACAATTAATTCTCGAAACAATATTGAAGCTTATGCAGTTTTCGGCAATTCTTCTTTCGGAAAATTGTGAATCTGATTTTCTCAATAAAGTTAATCAAAGAGAGAGTTGTCACTTAAAAAATGATGGTCTTCTTGACAAATAAGATTCCAAATATTCTGCCTACAACAAAAAATTGCGCATTGCTCATTGTAATAATTGCAAAAGTCATATCATATAATCAGCAAAATATTTTTGAATAATTGCTCTAAAATTGTCAATTAGAGGGTATATCATTCAATTATAGTTGTAATAAATTTTAACCCATAACTAAACAATGTTTAGTTACGTATGTAAATTTTCCATTTGGAAGAATTATTATTATTATTTTTAACTTAAATGGCCTCTTTAGGTTCACAAAGTACTGCTGTTGACTACAATTAATATCACTGATATCTTTCTGGATAACATTTACAGTTTAATTCGTCGGCAAACAATAATTTATTCAAATCATTCTCCACAATTTTAATCCCCGGTCTTCTCAGGTTTATTAAATATTCCTGGCGGCTTTTGTTAATATCGCTGACATGTTCCTGAATAACATTCTGGCTTTAATTTGTCAACAAACAATGCACTTATTGAACATATTCTCCGTCATTTGTATTACCAAGGGTATTCATCGTTTATCGCGATGTGTGACTAAGACTAAACTCAAACTCCTCACATCTCACATCACATCGCGAATTTACGGTTCAGGCATCGATTGTTGCGATTGCTGCGCTACTGCATCTAAAATCTTAACTATTCTTTAACCAAATAGACAGGAGTTCAATAATCGATATCCTTGTTGCATCTTCTTTTATATATGTCAGAATCACATTGGTCTTATTTTTTCCTATGAGAATCTGATAACAATTGTTAGTCAATGAATACGCTAAGGAGTTAGATCCTAGAGCATACCTTTGTGAAATGACAGTATCTAAAAATTGAAAATGAATTATAATCTGAAGTGTTGTGGTATATTTTGTTACCTAAGCGATTAGACAATTCAGTCCAGTTCACAGTGTTGGCTAAGAGTTTGGACAGAAAATAATACAGCGAAGTAAAGCACTAGCAAATTATTAATTCAAAAGGAGAAAGTGAAGCGACTTATGTGTTACTGAATTCGGACAAATAATTATTAGCATCAATGAGTTTTTTTTACTAAAATATAGGACCCAATCGACGTAACAACTGGTGGTTATATCAACAAGTAGTGTCGGCAGTGTAACATTGATTGAATTTATGTTGATGGAGAATAAACTGGCACCCCAATTTTTGGTGACAAGCTGATGAACGTATGAAAAAACTTTAGCAGAAGTTTCCAAGGAGTGTATTCATAACCGGTGGAAAATAGACGTGACAACGGGGGAAAGTAATCAAGTCCCATTTAACGAACACTAAGGGTACCGTGATGTGCGAACTCTAATTATTCCCCTGGCATACCGCTCAGTCATACATCAGTACACCCCAGATGCTGCGATTTTTAGATGAGGTTGATATTTCCATCACATCTTATATTGTTATTGTTACAAGACATGGAAAATAGACTGTTATTCAGATGCGAATACATATATCTGAGCAGAAAGCAACTGCATATAAACCGCTATGATGCGATGTGCAAGCTACCTCGGCTGGTTTTAAAGAAGATAACGTGATGTAGAGAAAGGTGGTCCATCTATATATAGTTTTTCATCCTACAATGGTATGTCATAATTCGACCCAGGTGGTACAATGTAAGAAAGCGTTTGTGCTACGTTGGTCATGTTCTTTCTCTATGAGCATATTGTGATTGTTAGTCAACGAATACATCAAGTGTTACGTTGGTTGTTCTTTCTCTATGAGAATATTGTGACTGTTAGTCAACGAATACATCAAAGAGTTCGTTCATAGAGTATGCTCAAACATCCTGAAGTAATAATTCAATTTTCTACGAGTCAGAGTATTCTGTGGTTCTATATAAGCCAGTAACCGATTTGGTCTAGTTCAGATTTCAGTGTCCACAGCGTTGACGGTTTGGAAAGCAGATGATGATACAAGTGCAAGTGGGGTAATAGCACATTGTTAGTGCTTTCTTAATTTAAGAAAATAGTTGGTAGTAGTTAAGTACCACTTGAGAGTTTTTTAGTTTTAATTATTCAAATAAATCAATAAATAGACTTTTTGCTTGTTATTAAATTCCTTCTCTATTTATTTTAATAGGTTGATAAACGAGGAAGGCAACGGGGAGGGCACATAGAATTTGGGCTTTGACGATGATTATAAAATGTGCTTTGATGTTTCAATTCAAGTATTTGCTTTTACAGCAAAGCACACCACGTTGCTTTAACATTTTTTGTTTTTTCCCTTTTTATGAAATGGAAGTGTTTCGAAAAAAATCCATGACGGTTGGATAAAAACTGTTGCCTGGGGTCAGAGCTTGGCAGTAGTGGTAAAAATAGACCGGGGTTTAAGAAACAAAATACATTCATATGTTAATGCCTAACGCGTGAAGTTCTGGTTCTACCCACAAATCCCCTTTTAATATTGACCCTTTCATGGTGTTATATGCAGTTTCTTATGCAATGAGGATTATTGTATAAAGAACTTTTTCTCAAGAGGCCTAAGGCCCTTTTAGTGTATGAAAAGGGAAGTAGGAACCTATATTGTTCTATTTGTCTTTGTTAATAATATCTCCAAGGTATCTAAATATATTGTTTTGCAATAAATGCTTGATTTTTTAGAGTATAACAGTTATATATTAAAAATCAGTATGCCTTGCACTTAGAAGGTGTACGATTGTCACTAAGCCGGAATTATTTTCGTTTACTTTATAGACAGTTAATGTTGTAAAAAGTCTAACCTTACTCAAACTTTTGAATGCGTTCGTTATGATATACATCTTAAAAAATACATAGTACGTATGGTATTAGAAATGTTTCTTTGGAATGGTTTGAGTCATATCTGTATGACAAGAAACAGTTATTCGCGAGTTATAAAGATAACTGTATGTCAGGTTATAACCTGTATTTAATAAATGTTATGCTAAGGGTGTCGCGGTGATCTTGTCTTAGCCTCATACTATCCTGTTGTTTAAAATTAATTTATAACCTGGGAAGAGTAATTTTGTGTGCTGACATTTCAACCCTTATTGCACATGAAGACTGCGACTCAATTTGGAATTTTGTAATGTGTGTACAAACCATTTGGGAGGTATCGCGTTGACTTAAAATGGTAATTCTATTTATCTGAATGAATTCATAAAATAGTTCTATGGAAGACGGAACTTAACACAGTTGGGTACAAATGTTGACTAAATATAACACAAAAAAGAAGTCTATAAACAGTGTTAAGCGTGTTACCATTCAAATATGTTACATATTTAACTATCTAGGAACATCCAACTCACTCTTTTATTTGATAAGAATTTAATCTGTCTTTGATCCAAGGTATTCACTGCCCGTATATTATGATGCCCAAGTGTAGAGTAGGTTATTGTATGGTGTTACCGTGTGCGGTTCATCCAGAGTGGGGTGATTATATGCTAGAAGAAATTAGTCCTTTGTGTTGTTACGATGCCATTTGCTTAAGAAATCTCGAAATTCTACAATAGTTCTTTTTGTACACCCTTTCTCTAGTTACTCCGAACACTAGAGAAGAGACAGGCTACAAAAAATAATCCTAGAAATGAACAATCTCAAGTCTTCGTTTCAAATGGTCGGTTAGGAAAAAGTGTTAATTCTTAGCACACTAAACAGGCCGAATAGCTCAGTTCGCGAGTTAAGTAACCTCTGGAATTGGACTAGGAGGTCGCGGGTTCGAGTCACGTATTCAGACAGTCGGTCTTTTTCACTTGAATGTGGAAAGCGCGACTTCTGATGAGTTATCGGTGGTGTCCTTTGTCTATATGTGTATGTATGCTCCCCCCGCACAAGTCAAAAACTGTGGTGTTATTGTTATTATTACACTTGTTTCTATTCTATGGAAAAGTGTATTTCCACCTAAATGTATATCGACGGCCAAGAAGCAATAGAACGTAACTACAATTTTTGTGATTTTGCGTTTTACGTTGTATTGCCTTCTTTATCAATAGGCACACAGTTTGAGCATATAGAACGTATCGTTTTAGCCAATAACAACTGTTTAAATCGAGTAGGCGCAATACAGCGTATCTAAAAATAGATGCTTTATGAGGTAATAAAGCTTATCTGCAGAGTGCGCAATAGAACACATCAAGAATGGAATATTTTGAGAGGTAATAGAACGTATCTTCAGTATGCCGCCATAACAAGGTGGTGTGAACAACAGTAGTAATGCATGTTTGACTGTTTTTATTTATATAACAGCATTAAATCATTACTTCACGTAAGTACAAGCTGTCTAAGTTGTTATTAATTTGTTTTAGTATTTGTCGATTTTGTATTTTAGTGAATAATTAACAATTAGACCCGCTGAGTTCATTATTTTAACGATACGTCGTATTCGCACTGAAGAATTCTGTAGTGAATTTGCACATAGGTTCTATTGCGTAGCAATATTATCTGATAAGTTGATTTTTATTTCAGGATGAATCCAATAAGTCGGTTGAGTAGAACACAGAGGATACTAGATTTGGCAGTGTCTGCTAACCATAAAGCTTCTAGACAGCAGGAAAACGAAGTGCATAATTCTAGACCCTTGGCCTTGGCAGAGCCAGATATCGAGAACAACTTTCCATCAAGTTGTACTTCCTACAATAGTTCTCGTTTTCCTCTACCATTGACTGAAATCAACGAAGAAAGTCTACTGAATATTGATTATTCTGATCTAGAAAGTCATTTAGAAGTACCCCTAATGTGCACCGATCCGGAATCAAGAGACCTTATTCTCGATGATAATAATATCTTGATTCAGTGTGATACAGTTCTAAAACGACTCAACGTCATAGTTGAAAACGAAGCAAAAAATGTTCCTTGCAGTAATGAAAATGAGGATACCCTCGAAACGTCAGCACCACAAGAAAAATCTACTAGTGTAATTAATGTACCTGAGAAAAGTAATAACGAAAAGTCTGACAGTATTAGTAAGCCTTATAATAGTGAGGAAGATGATGATAATTATTTGCCAGAATCTTCCAGTGAAGAGAGTGATAGTGCAGAAGATGAAGGGATAATAATCAATAATGAAGATAGAGAAGAAATTAAAGAAAACAAGCGAAGGAACAGAAAAGCGAAGCCTGGCCAGTGGAAAAGAAATGAAACGAAGAAGAACAGAATGGAAGGGAAAAACTATACCGGTTACACACGTAGCCGACTAGGCGTTATAAAATCAGGAATCCCACGGCAGGCGAGGAAAATTGGACCGACTTGTGAGTCAAAGATGTGTTACAAATCCAAAAAAAGGCACTGCCAAGAATTCTCTGAGGAGGATAGAAATAGTTTGTTTAAGCCGTTTTGGGAATCCATGAACTGGGACCAGAAAAGGATTTACGCCATGTCTTTGATAAAACAAAGCGAAAAAAAGAGGAGTTCTACAAATTCTAACGAACCTTCGAGAAGAAATTTTTCTTGCGAGTATTACTTGTATCATAAAAATGACAAAAAGGTAGTGTGCAAAAAAATGTTTCTTCATACCCTGGGCATCAAAGAAACAATGGTTCGGAAATGGATGAATAAAACAGACAACGGTAAAATGATTGCCAGCAGTGATAAATGGGTCAAAAAGCGATATCAAAAAACTGAAACAAACCGGAAACAAATTTTAAAAGACTGGCTAGGAAGCATTCCAACTATGGAATCCCATTATTGCCGCAAGGAGACCTCAAAAAAGTATGTCGAGCAGCAATTTCAATCAAAGGCTGAAGTGTATAGGGCATATTGCAAAAATCGCGAAGAATCTGGTGATACCCCACTTAGCAATTGGACATTTTACGAAACATTTCACGAACTAAATCTTGCTTTATACCGACCCAGAAAAGATCAATGCGATTTGTGCTGCTCATATGAAGTTGGTCAAGTAACGGATGCTGAATATCAGCTACATGTTGCAAGAAAAGATAGAGCCCGAGCAGAAAAAGAAACGGACAAACAAAGTGCAATAACTCATGAAAATTGTTATATTTTCACAATGGATCTGCAGGCTGTGAAGCAATGCCCGGTGTTACCTGCTAGTGCACTATATTTTAAAACCAAATTAACCGTCCACAACTTCACTATTTATAATTTGGCCACTCATCAGTGTTCCAACTACTGGTGGCATGAAGGAGAAGGTGATCTATCAGCTTCAAGTTTCGCATCGCTAATTATCAATCACTTAAACCAACATTGCCTAAATAAGAGTCTACCAATTATATTGTATTCAGATGGCTGCTGCTATCAAAATAGAAACCTAGTGTTAGCAAACGCTTTGTTGCACTATTCAACGACCAATAATGTTGTTATTACTCAAAAGTATCTGGAAAAAGGTCACACAGAAATGGAATGCGACAGTACCCATAGTATAATTGAAAGGAAGCTGAAGAACCGAAAGATTAATCTTCCTAGCGATTATATTCGCATAACAGAAGAAGCAAGAAGAAAACCATGTCCTCTTGATGCTGTATACGTAACACATGATTTTTTTTCAAACTATGCCGATGACTCGTGTAAGGTGTATGAATCAATTCGCCCAGGAAGAAAAGCCCACGACCCTACAGTAACCGATATCCATGTTTTGAAGTACGAAAACGGAAGTATAAGTTATAAATTGTCTTTTGATGATGAGTTTACAGAATTGCCTAGTAGGAAGAAAAAAAAATTGTCTACTAATCAACCATTTGTGCTTAAAAAACTACATGCAGACAAATTGAAAATTCCTGAGAAAAAGTGGAAAAACCTTCAAATTTTGAAAAAAGAGCTACCCATTGATACACATTACTTTTATGATCACTTGCCACACGAATAGCCTTCTTTGATTTATTTGTCTAGTCTAATAGGCCAACATATTTTACTCATTATTTTTTTATAAACTAGTAGATACCTAGTTTAAGTTTATTTTTTTCTTAACTTGAACTTTGAGTTTACATGTGTTATTTAACTGCGTTTAGAGCCAGTTGATATTTCTTTATTATGAGAAAATAAATCTATGTTTTCTTTATGTTTAATTTTTTTTTTGTAGTTGAGATATAAAAAATGCAGAGAGCGACAATGAAATGAAACTAAAATAAAATATGCACGCTTCTATTTGTCAATAAGCACGACTGTTCTTATCTATGTCTCATTTCTTTGTGACACATTTTTTCGTAAAATATAGGTAGTGCCGTTATTGCTAAAAGCATGCACATTGTTTTATGTTGCTTTCCGCTTCTAAAATCTCAGCTATAATAATGTTATTGTTGGAAATTCAATAATTCTTATAATTTCCAACAATCAATAAGTTTTGTGAGAATAAAACGCATCGTAAATTACCTCACTTAAATCAAAAGCAATAAAACCTATGTGCGACAAAAAAACAAACAAAACGTTACTTTGTATTCTGGTTACTTTCAGATGATGTAATTATGTCTAAAAAACGTGTGATAAAATCCTTATGTCAAAAAAAATGAATGTTTCTGTAAAATAATGTTTTTTCCCCCTCCTGTAAAATCGTATTTTTGTAGTTACGTTCTATTGCTTCTTAGCCGTCGATATATTTAAATATCTTTTTATTACGTTGTTCCGTTTTTCTAGTCAAAGTGATTTTATTACTGTTTCTCCTCATTATAACTGCAATAGAGATTATGTGAGGATTGGAAACTGTGATGGTCACTGATAAGTACACTTGAAGAACCCAATTCACCACATTTCAATAGACCTGACGATCGTTACACTAATAATGTTAGCGTCATCAGAGAATAAAACAGAATGTTTGATGACGCTAACATTGTTAGTCAAACGATCATCAGGCCTATAAAATGTGTTGTGGTGATTTTGTTTCTCCAAGTATACTTATGCAATATAGACTTAGACATTTATAGGGTGTTTATATAAGGGAAAATTGAAATAAAATTTCCTAGGCATGAAACAAAGACGCTTGCCCCGACAATTTTCTACTGGTACGTTGCTGCAAAATTTTAACGAGTATCTGTCAAGTTGTGTGAAAATCAATTAATTTTTGTGGTTTTCTAAAAGCTGTAAACGGGCGAAAATTTGTGATTTAAAACTGGAGCAAAGAAGCGTGTGACAAAATAACGCAGTCAAAAATTATACAAGAACGCATGACTGCTGTATATGGTGAAAATTCTCCATCATATTTTAAAATAAAATTAAAGAAGGTTAAGTGGGACAGATAATCCATTCGAGATAACCATAAAATTAGACGACTTATGGAGGCGAGGACCGAAAACAACTAGAAAGTGGAAATAATATTGTTACAACATTAAAGTCTAGATTGTCGGCCATGAAATAGCAACCCGCGAAGCATCTGTGTTAACAATTTTACATGAAGATTTGATAATGGAGTGCTGGCAATAAATTTGCGAAGAAAACTTGGCGACTTTAGCTTCTAACCAAGACCCCTTTTAAAATTTGTAACGGGCAATGAAATATGTATGTTCCACTGGGATCCCCGAACGAAATAACAGTCAATGCAATGGTTGCACAATTATATAGTGTATACAATTTTTTGGGATAATAGGGGCATTGCCTTGTATAAGTATAGAGAAAGTTCTACAAAGAAACAATTAAAAATTAAAAGTTGCTATTCGCTACAATAGAGTCAAATTTTGCCCAAAAACTTTCTGCATGATGATTGTCGAGTTCACTCACAAAGGTAAAACGAAAGTAACAACTCTGGGTTTGTTGAGTTAAGACATCGAACTTAGAGTCCTGACTCAATGGGACCGTTGTTATCTCTTTCCTAAGTTGACAAAACGCTCGCGAGGAAATCGATTTTAGATAAAGAACACATCCATTTTGACATAAGATACATAAGCGCTGGACTAAGTGTGTAAAGTATACTAGGTGTCAAAAAATAAAATATTGTTTGGCCTTGAAATCTTTTCTTCATTTTTATTTCTAATTCATTTTAATCTTCTCTCTAATAGACGAAGATATTATTACACGTAGGTTCCAACAAATGTTCCAGGCGGGCTTGATTACAAACAATCCTGAGTCAGGTGTTTCAAAACGTCCTAGAGCTAATCAATCTATTTTGTTACAATTATTACACAGCTTAGGTCGTCATTAAAAAAAAATAGAACACTCTGTGTATTATTACGTAGTATGGTAGGCTGAACAACATTCACGGTAAGATTAACACTAATTTAACTGTCTTCTAAACTGATATATAAAACTCAATCTTACAATGTACGAATTTATGGAATGGTAATAATTATTGATTTACAAGAGGTTATTATCATCGGTTCTAAAATAGTTTGTTGATCAGCGAGTCAATTTATTAATAAACGTTACTGTGTATGATATGTTGGTTCCGGTTTGTGACAGTTACATGTTTCTTTGACTCTTCTTATTGTTTTTATCAGTTTTCTTTAACGAAAGGCTATACCTTAATGAACAAGAGGACATTAGATTGCTTTGATAATTAAAGAAAGACGTCGATAATTTTGGAAAGTTTGTGTTGTAATTAATATTAGCTATTATAAAGTATTACATACTGACATTTAGACGAAACATAAACGAATGTATTATTAGACGAATAATATATCTCGTTTATTTGTTTTAATGGAGAGCTTTTGTTTTTACAATCATCCCATCATTGTCATCTGTCATATATATGATATGTGATTTGTCTTGTCATTGTCTCTCATGCGTCGTCTGCCATCAGCTCCTACAACGTTGCCACATTGACTTACAACCATAGAACATTCACTATTATACGCAACATCCCTCTCTTATTAAAATCAAAAAGTAATTCTAACCATAAGTAAAACAAACTTAACAATGCACTAATTGTGCAGATTGACATTATAATTATGTATAATAGTCTTCCAGATATTTTGATCTCTTCACAGTTCGTCCTGATCTTGTGTTTGAATTGACACTTTGCGCTGGATTAAACGTTATATTTGCATCTGATCCACAATCATTGTTAGTTACATTTTGACTCATTTGGCTACTAACACCAAGACTGTTGCTTTCACTTTCTACGTTTAAACTTAAATCTACTTCCCAATCGGGGTTTACAGCTATTTTGTTTTTTGTGTGCTTAAGAAAAGACGAATATCTTCGGTAAATATTGCTTTCTCCATCCACAACTTTATATGACCTTGGTGAGGCATCAGTCTATACTATTTTTCCTCTGGCTCAAGATGAATCTTCTTCTAGTGGTTTCACTAGCACACCATCTTTTACAAACTCGCGTCTTGACTGTGCCGACACATCATAATGGTCTTTTATTTTGGCTTGTTCCTGACGCTTTGTTTGACGAACATCAACAATGTTTGGTTTTAAAAGATTTACTCCCACAGGTAGTCTTGTTCGTAGCATTCTACCACACAATAGTTCAGTAGGTAACACATTCATACCACAAAATGGGCTGTTTCTATACTCTAGCAAATAATTATAAAGATTATCTTCATATTCACATTTTCTTAGCATCTGATTATATATATATGAACACTTTTTTCTGCCAAACCATTACTTCTTGGATATCTTGGGCTCGTGATCACAGAGTTAATATTATTTATTTTCAAAATTCTTTTCATTTGGAACTATTATATGGGACATTGTCAGAAACAAACTTTCTAGGAAATCCATGTGTTAAAAATATTCCTTTAAGTTTTTTAATTACCTCTATTGATTTGTTTTTGATTTTTTGTAGTTCTATCCAATTACTATGGTACTCAACTAAAACCAAGTAAGAATGGCCTCCAAACTCCAAGATAACTGAAGTAACTATTTCAAAAGAAAGTTTAGGTATCTCATGACAAATAAGTGTTTCTTTTATAGGATTACTACTATAAACTTCACATGTTTTACAATTACTAATAAAATTTTCTACATCTACAGACAAGCCAGGTCAGTAAAAAAGTTGTTTGATTTTGCCTTTGTTTTCTCAATCCCTAAGTAAGTTTAATGTGGCTGATTTAACATATGTAACCTAAGACTCTTTGGAATACAAATACGATCATTAGAGAAAACTATTCCACGCCTAACCACTAAATCTTCTTGTAATTTTAAATATTGTTTAACCTCACTGGAGGGTATTAACTTTTGCTCACATTTGACTTTCAATTTAATGAATTTTTTGATCAAAACACCATATCATAACATAGCAACAGATCTTTATTTGTAGTTGTCATGATTTCGTACTAATTCAATTTTTATCTGTTTGAGAATGCTGTCAAGCAGCGAAAGTAGTCACAGAAACGTTGAAGAACACCCTAGAACATCTAGAATTCATAAGGGCCTCTTGCTCGAGTTAGCTTACGCGCTGGCTACGCGCTTCACCTACGGAAACGAAACACAACAGTGAAACCAGAGGAGTAGTCTCCAAGTCTGTATGTTGCATCTATATTATTACATACAAACTGTGACTTAATGTGAATCTCTCTTCGTTCAACATTTTCAACAACCCTCATTATTAAATTCAGCCTTCTACATGCATTGATACCAAAAAGTGGCTTACCCTTGTTGTTTACAATTATATGCTTTGTTCTTCACTCAGCAGTTTAGTATAATAGATACTACAACATCTAGACTATATGAAATGAAAAACATATGAAACTAGGGCATGATTTTCATATTTCACTTCATCTTGTTTCTTTAACTCTTTAACATATTGTAATGGTAAAACATTACATTGTGCACCACAATCTAGTTTGATTTACAAAAATTCATTTCCAATAGCTACGACTTGATACCACTCTTTCTCAACAGTAGCATTTGATGGGCACACACGATTCACTTCAATACTGACAACGATTTCATCCTCACTATTTTCTTGTAGTTCAACACCTGGATTTCTTGGTGATCTCTTCGTATTTCTACCATCTCCCTGCTGACGTTGATTCCGTGTCATTAAGCACATGGTTCCAAAGTGACCCACTTTACCACAGCTATTACATTTTTTTCCAAACGCAAAACACCTCTCTTTGTTGTGACATTTTCCACACTTATAACAGTCATACGTTTTTTCTCTTGGTTCATTATTTTGGTTACTCCTGCTTGTGCCACTTTTTTGATAAGTTGGGATATTTTTATCTGCACAGGTCACTACTGCAGCTACCTGTTAACCTTGTAATCCCCTAACCTGCATTTTTGTCGCTTCTGTTGATCTGCATATATCTTCAGCTATGTTCAAGTTCAAGTCTGTTTTGCTTAATAACTTTTCTTGCGATGTCAAGTCCAGAGTCCCTAAGGCGATCCTGTCTATGATTAGTGACTCTTCTTGTAACTCAAAAGCACAATTGCTTGCCATCATTTTGAGATCTTTGACAAAGTTATCAAAACTTTCCGCTTCCAATTGAGACCGTGAAAATAACTTAAATCTTTGATATATTACATTACCATTTGGTTTGCAATATTCGTCAAAGTTTGTACCACCTTTCTATAATATCACTTTTCCTGCTCTGTCCATTTTAGCGTATTAAACACCCCTATTGCACCTTCTCCTGCTGCAGTCAAAAACAGTGCTATTTTTCCTTTATTCGGCTTGTCTACTAAGTCTAGCGCCAACAAATAAATTTCCAACTTTTGTTTAAACCCTTCATAATTCTGCGTTAGATTATGGTCGAATATTAAAGTCCTGGTAATTTCACATCCATTTTGTTCTTTATGTACACACACCACGCCGTCTTTTCTAGAAATAATTCTGGTTCAGACTCACTCTATCCAATGTAACCAGTTCTATTTGTTGTTATTAACACCTGACACCATGTTACATATTGGTATTTAGACGAAATATAAACGAATGTATTATTAGACTAATAATATATATATATATATATATATATATATATATATATATATATATATATATATATATATATATATATATATATATATATATATAGTTTATTTGTTTTAATAGAGTGCTTTTGTTTTTACAATCATCCCAGCATTGTGCATCTGCCACCAGCCCCTCCACAATGATGCCACATTGACTTACAACCACAGAACATTCACTACTATATGCAACATAAAGAAAAGTCTACAGTTGTAGATAATTTGAAACCGGAGAAAATCGTAAAAGTTTATCGAATCCAAAAACAGCTATATCAAATGACATACTTGTGAAAGTCTTGCTTTCGCTGTAAGAACAATCAAAAGCTTTCACTCGCCAAATCAACAGACAAATGCCAGCTAAGCTGGATTTTATAGTTCAATTTGACGTGGTCTTAAGTCACCGCCAAACATGGAGCATGGGACAGAGGCAGTGAAAGGCCGACAAAGAAGTCATCCGTATAGTATAGAGATGGGTCTAAATAAAATAGACGAAGCAGGACTGGGCTAAAGAGGACATAACTTCAGACCCGTCCTCAGGAAAAATGTCCACCATCTTCCAAGCTGAACGGCTTGCCATAAGTCTCTGTCTCCAAGAGTGCATACAAAGAAGACTTAAAAAATCAGAGGCAGTAATAAAGGCCTTGAAATATTTTAAAACCGAGGCGAAACTGACTTGGGACGGCAAAAGATCCTTGAAGCAACTGACTGCAAACACCAAAGTAACTTTGATGTGAGTATCAAGGCATCAAGGCGCTGAATGAAATGAGGAAGCAGATAGACTTGCAAAAAGTGCAGCAACAACACCATTCTCTGGCACAGAGCCCTGTTGGGGATGAACAAAAAGCCATGTAAGAAATTAACTTGATGCTTGGGATATAAAGCAAGTGCTGTCATATTGGAGGAAGTTTCTGAAGAAACTTCACATGAAGAAAATGTTTTTATGATGATAGCGATTGCGCTTGCATCCAAAAATACCGTCTTTCAACTTGCCTGCATGTGCTCTACAAAAGCAACAATGAAACACAGCAAAAAAAGAAACAGTCACAAAATATCGACAACAAACAACTTTATATAGTATAATCATAATAATAATAGAAATGGTTTATTTGCAGAACAGTTACATATAAATGCTTATCCACAATAAAAATAAAGGATATAACTACTTAGGTATAAATAAACAATACACACATTTTGGCATGAGGCATAAGACTACACAAACATTGATCAGATAACTGCCAGGAACGAAAAACATAACAATACAGTAACACACAAACAAGAACAGAATGCAATAAGATAATATAAAATAAAAACAAATAAAATAAAATTAGTTAAAACAAATTAGAATAGAATGGAATGATATAAGAAAATGAAATTAACAACGTTAAAAGAGTAGAGATTCATCAACTATTATTACCACTCAAACACAAGATCTAAGTTTTAGGTCTACCCTTTGATGTATTTCTCTTCTCGGGATTCCACCTTTACAAGCCTTTAATCTTCTCCTAAACGCAGTAAAAACATGTTCATTCTTTAGTTTATCCGGTGGGCTACCAAATAACTAAGGACCAAGATAAAAGTATGCCCTCCGACCAATCGTTTTATTTGCTTTCGGAACAACGTATGACATTTTACGAAATCTTGTATCACGAGGGTGACAACTTACCACCAAGGAACGCCTATTTGTAAACTGCAGAAGATTAACCTTTGGAAAAAATAGCTGCCGCGGATCCATAACTGTCGCTTCCTTGTTTAAACTATCTAATGGATAAGTCATTTCTCTGCCCAACATACTCATCAAGAATCGTTTGTGTATGTCCTCCAGCTGCTTCAAATGATAGTTGAAGACACAATCCAACTCATTATACCATATCTGATGTGAGACTCTACAAGTGCATGCTGGACAGTTCTTATTTGCCTCAAGGAAACTACATCACGAAGGATTCGGAATCTATAAAGAATGGTCCGCGGGTTCTTTACAACATTACATCATATCCAATCTAACATGTTTGTCGATTACCACACCCAGATACTTTAACTCCGTTGATGACTTTAGCACATGCTGCTTTACCTGTACAAATAGGCCAATCTCCGAAAAAGATGGATGTGCAGTTGCGGAGCTTGTAAATGGAAGGTATTGCGTCTTCTTGAAATTCATAGTCAGCAGTCTATGACCAAACTATTCAGTCAAATTACACATATATTCCTCGACCATAGATTTTAATTCTGTCCAACTATAGGCCTGATATAAAACTGTGGTGTCGTCTGCAAAACCCAGTACACTTCCCTTACTTTTTGTTGTTATTTTGTTATTTTTGTTTGGCTTCGGAGCGGTAGGTCCATTAGCCACATACTTTTATGATTTATATTATTTCTAGTGGTGTGTATATGGGCACTATATACACGAAATATAAAACTTCGTTTACTTTGACAGGTCGAATAGGCCATTGATGTAGATGTAAATAATATTGGTCCAAGAATAGTCCCCTGTGGCACCTCATATTCGACGGATTCATAGCAACTACTCACCCCATTAACTTTAACCCTTTGAAGCAAAGTGGTTTCACACAGAAACCACTTACCTAATGTTTTTTTTTCTATATGTAGACTGGTTTTACAGTGAAACCACACTTCCTAATTGGGTATTAGTACGCCATCTATTGATCTCCATCGCAAGTTTGCAATTGGCGAACACTGTATTGCTCGTATTCGTTAGAATTTGCCAAAGAAACCACGTTTTATGACTGATTTCGTTTTTTATCTACATTTTCGTAAAAAGTGTTATAACTACTCCGTTTTTTTTTGGACGATTGTGTTACTGAGGCACTAATAGAAAGGTAAGAATACTTGTTTTACATAGTTTGTTGTTTTTTACTTTGTCAATCGGATATGGTTTTGCGGCGAAACCAGTGTGGTTGCAGTAAATTAAATTTGTTTTTGTTGACCGGATATGGTTTCGCGGCGAAACCAGTGTGTGCACAATGCACTAAAGTAAATTTGTTTAGGTTAGGATGGAAAATCAAATTGATTTGTCCCAAGTGATGAAAAAACAAATCGATTTGTCAAAACTAACCTCGGATGAAGCTTACGCTCTGCTTGATGAAATTCCTTCTAATGGAGAGTCAATAATAAGCGAATACGAGGAAGAAGAGGAAGAAATGATTGAAGACATCATTGAAAATAATGAAACTACCGAAGCGATTGCTCAGGACACTATTTTGAGTGACGACGATTTGGCAATTGGGAGCGACATAGATGACGACCCAGGCGATTTAGAAGATGATATACCACTTATCCACTTTGTGAACTGGAGAAAACAAGAAATTGCTCCGAATCTAAATTATTTTCAGCAACTAACTGGTCCCAGCTCTGAAGTACCACCTGATGTCACAAAACCTATAGATTTCTTCTTGCTTATTTTTGGCGATGCTATTCGTCTGGTTATAGAACAAACAAACTTGTATGCCACCCAGGAAAAAAGAAACTTTATTCCGACAACTGAGAAGGAAATGAAAATTTTTATAGCGGTAAATTTGCTCATGGGTATAAAAAAGTATCCCTCCTTTCGCGATTACTGGTCTTCGCGTCCAGAACTACGTCATGATTTCATAGCATCAAAAATAGGCGTAAACCGTTTTGGCTCCCTGCTAACTAGCTTCCATTGCAATGACAAAGCCAAAAAAAGGGGAGCCCGGTTTTGATCAATTTTTTAAAATCAGACCATACATTGAACTCCTAAAGAAAAACTTCCAGAAATATTATTGCCCATCAAAAGAAGTGTCAGTTGAGAAAAGCATGGTGAAGTTCAAAGGCCGAATAGCTTTCAAGCAATATATGCCAATGAAACCTGTAAAAAAGGGGTTTAAAATCTGGGCGTGCGCCGATAAAAAAGGTTATCTAAGTAATTTTGAATTATATACAGGAAAGCAACAAGATAAATCTGAGAAAGGTTTAGGTGAACGGGTAGTGCTTGACATGACTAAGGGTCTCGAAGGAAAAGGACACCACGCTTACTTTGATAACTATTTCACAACAACTGACCTTTTACTTTCTTTACAAGAAAATAAAATCTACGCGTGTGGAACTGTACGCGCAAACAGAAAAAATCTTCCCACTGGATTGAAAGGCGATAAGGTGATTTTGATTGGGCAGTTTATAGAGACAAAGTATCTTGTATCAAGTGGAAGGACAAAAGAACTATTCAGATGCTCTCTACTATACATTCTCCTACAGATCAAACTAAAGTGAATAAAAGGGAGAAAGATAGAAGTATGACTGAAGTCAATTGCCCTAAAGCAGTTGTAGACTACCGAAGGTATATGGGTGGAGTTGACAAAGCTGATATGATGAAATCTTACTACGCCATCGATAGGAAATCCCGAAAATGGTACCACCGTCTATTTTGGCATTTTCTCGATACATAAGTAGTCAATCATATATAATATTCAAACGGAGGACCAAAAGTGCTATGAGCCTCAAAATTTTCCGATGTGAAGTAATACTGAGTTTGATTGGGGCTTCCGTTTCAAGAGGCTCTTGTGGAAGTCCATCTTCTACTAAAAAAGTTGTATCCAGATTCAAGCCTTATGTACCAATAGATCAACGGCGTGATCAAGCAAAACATCTACCTGTCCACGGAACATCGAGACGCTGTGCTCAGTGTAGTACGGCCGAAAAACCTCATCGAACCAGATGGAGCTGCATACAGTGTAAAGTCGGGTTGTGTTTACTGGCAGAAAGAAACTGTTTTCTAACTTATCATCAATAATGTAAAATATATGTAATCTTGCGATTTTGTATGTGTTCACTTGCATTGTGGTTTCATATCGAAACCACTTGCAAAAGTTAAAATAAATGTTTTTTTGCAACAAAGAAGTGTACTACATCATTTTTCTACACATTAAGATGATATATACCAAATGTCATTGGAATTGGAAATAACATATAAATTCGTGCTTCAAAGGGTTAACTGATTGCGTTCGACCTGTCAAGTAGCTCTCAATAAGCTTTAGTATATTGTTTCTGAAACCCATATCCCACAGTACCTCCAAACGCAATGGATGACTCACTGAATCAAAAGCTTTTTCCAGGTTCAAAAATATACACAGACTTCGCTTGTTTCCATTCAAAGCCGAATACATCTTTTGTGTCAATTTTAGAATGTCAGTAATAAAATTAAAAATTCAAATAGGAAAACTAAATTTGATATTGTGAAGGCAGATACTTGCTGTTCATTGTCAACTAAGCCCAATAAACAAATTGATTTACACTATTTTATTGTATGTATAATTGCAGTTTCGCTGAAGTCTTCAGCTTTGTCAAATACAGAATGACAAAGCTGAGAACTGCAGCGAAACTGCAGTTATACATAAAATAACATAGTGTAAATCAATTTGTTTATTTATCTAAGAAAACGAAAAATCACAGAACATTAAACAAACTATAGCAATTATACCGCATACTCAAGTAGTGATCAAAATGCAATAAACAAAGTCAGAGTGAGTAATCTCTAGCAATAAATACCTATGTAAAATTATATGTAATTATGGTTAAAATATAAGTTAACAAAAAGATTTCCTTTTTGGTGAATTTTTGTAGAAAAAATTCACTAATGGGGAGATCACGACTTTATTTCCTTTTTCAGTTATTAACACAAAAAAAAGCGATAGTATGTCTGTATTTGGGGAAGCTTAGCCAACCAAAATACATAATAATGTTGAGGGTGTTTCATTTGACAAAACGGTCATTGTCGTCACAATTTTGAATGTGATGACGTAAGAAAAATAAAACAACTGTGATGAACTGGTACTAATTGGCTTATTTTCGGGCATTTGACTTTAGTATGACGTCACATCGCCTATAAAACCGAGCAGTACCGAAATATCTGCAGAGAACTGTATACCTTGCATATTTCAGATTTGCAAAAGAATATCTCAATATTTTAAACCTTTTAAATGTATCTAAAAGTGTCCGTTAAAAGTGTTTTAAACATAAATAGACGAAAAGTTCCTTAGCTATCTAAAACTTTTAATTACGGAGCAATGGAGTACAAATTTAATTTAATTTATTTGTGAAACTGCTAGCGACTTTAATATTATTTTAGTTTGGTGATTTTGTTTTAAACAGAAGGTACCTAATAGACAAATGTATAATTTTTTCCCTGTAACAAGAAGAATAACCGCAAAAACAACAACAACAATAACAGAAAGTTATGCTTTAGACACGTATTTCGACAACAAAGTTGTCTCCATCAGTAGCTGTTGCTAAACTAACAGTATGGGCAAGATTATCCTATTTATATACCTTTACTACGAGTGATGCAATATCGGATGATGCAGCTATGGATGATGCAGTTACGGATGATAAATACTGGATGATTCAGTACAGGATATGCAACACGAGATGATGTAATACCGGGTGGTGTGGTCTAATGACTACTGTTGAGTCAGCTTGGTCGTAAATCCTTTCATACCACAACGAAAATAAGTTACAGCTTTAGCTTGGGAGTAATCGGACCTCACATGTCCTGGGCGCTTGCACTTCCAGCAAATCATCCCTGCGGAGGTGAGCTTCTGAACAGGTTGGTCGGAGCTCTTCTCGACAAATGCTGTTCTTGGTTGCGTAGGGCGTCGAATGTTGGCTGTTGTGTTGATGTTGAAGGCAACCATGGATCATTTCGCGCTATAACAAAAAGTGTTAGAATTAACTGGATCAATCTCTAAATTCAGTAAATTTTGTGGGTTTACTTGGCGGATTTCTAAACTTTCCAAAATATCTAACTTGCAATGATGTTGATTATTGCACGTTAGATGCTTTAAAATATTTATTGCATAATCTGGTATTGCATGATTTGTTATTGCATCACTCGAAGTATAGGTATATTATAATTTTGCTCATATAGCTAGCTTAGCGAGAAGTTTAGTATTTTTACGACAATAGTGGAATGACGCTATAAAGGAAAGCAATGTAACGTTGTCAGATTGTCAGATATTTTCGAGTTTGCCTGTATTTTAAAACCAAACCTTTATAGTAGTTGATTTTAGTAAATTTATATTGATTTGACTTCTAAGCCTCATAATAAGTTTTTCTGTGTCCAGAAAAGTGATTACTGATTGTGTAGATATTTATTTATTTTTGCTAACAGTATATATTATTTTGTTAACCACAAGGTGCTTATTTAAATATATTTCAATAATAATAAAGCATTTTCAAGTTTAAAATTTATAGTAATTTGTATAGGTTGGTAAGGGCCTAGGCATTGTAACAGTTTATACAACAAATAACGTTACTGAAACCTTAATCAATCCTAAAAAGAACAGTTTAAAATGTTTAACGAGACATAGATCACAAATAAACAAAGAGCTTCAGTGTTTCAGTGGCAAGAACGTGTGCCTCTGAACCGAAGGGTACTGGGTTCGATTCCAGGGTTTTCCTTTAACTTTTTTAGTACATACTGTACAATTAACATCAGCCGAGGTTGTGGCATTGTATTTGCGAAAGTTGAGTGTCTGCACGTTTCGCCCTTCGAATGGAGCGTAAAGCCGTCGGTACCGCGTCCATGCGATGCTGGGCACATTAAAGATCCCGATCCCTACCCTCTTTACAGAAAGGCAGGGGTTCGACAAAATTTCCAGGATTGTGAGGTGAAACTGCTCCCTGGCGTCGGTGATTGGCCATAGTAGCGGAAATTGACCGACGTTAAAGAAACAAAACACACACACAAATATCAATTAAGGTCAAGAATTTAGATTTGTATGTTGTCTACCTTTAATTACTAAAAATGATGTCATTTCATTCTTATTGTAAAAATAGCATACTGATAAAGGCAACTTCGTCGTTACAATACGTATCTAGAACTGTCTGTTATAATTTTTGGGTCGTTTCCGATTTTAGTGAATTTTCGTAGAAAAAAAATCACTTATGGGAAGATCCCGACTTTTTTAGTTTCAGTTCTGATATACAGTGTCCAATATAGGTTCTCTTATCGTATATACTGAGCTAAGTAAACGTTACGTATTTCAACTTAGACTTATGGGCTTTCATAACCATCTAATCAAATATAAAATTATATAGTTTCACATTTGTGAAGCATATAGAGTTATGTTTTAAAAACCTGCTTATACTAATGTATTGCATGTACTTTTACTTTTATAAAAAAATGGTTGCCTCTATTTTTAATAGTTCATTATATCACTCGCTTGAAATAAGTCCAGTATTATATTTGTTATCTTTCCAACGAATAAATAACTGATTTTTAAACACATTAATTACTTAAGTAACTTTGTTTGAATTACATTTTAACAGATACGGAAGAGCAAAGTGAATCCAAGAAGCTGCCAGACGAAGAACTAGCAAATCTAATTGATATGACGTTATTGACAGGAGATAAGGATAAAGATGGATATATTGACTGGATGGAATACAAAGTGTATGTCTCCAGTAGTTAATTCAGGCCAAAAGAGTTTTGTTGAAGTAACTATAATAAATTTAACCAAAGTAAATACATTTGTTTACCTCTCCTGTCAATTCTTTTATTGTGTTCCTTTTAATTTTTTATTACGATTTGGTATTTGTGTAAGTTGCGTCAACATTTTTTTCAACTTTTGGTTTTATTTTTGATTTATAAAATTTGAAGTTACTTAGTTTTTTTAGATGAAGCTCACGTAAGAAATAAGTAGTTTCAAAATAGTTTTTGGTTGTTCAATAAAAGACAAATATAAAACTGAATATTCTGCCTTTATTATTTCAACCATACGTTATACATTTATTCGACATAATTCATCTATTTACTCCAGCATCAGGATAACAGAATATAAATATATCATATAGCAAACAAAGTTTTCAAAGTTGAGCGTAACTTGTTATGTCAAGTATGAAAAGAAAGAAGCCAAGGAAATGGGAGAACATTTTATTCTAGTATATTGGTAAATTCTAAAGATCGGCTACACATCTCTGTATCACTAATCTAAGTAAGACTGGACAATTGGCGGATACTAAAGACTATCTGGTCATTTCATTCGGTCGTCCTCTCATTCCAGAAATAGTGCGTGTCTTTGGTAAGTCAGAGGTACTTAATTGGAAAGAAAGCTGATGGTCGATCGGCCTTCAACTTAAGTATCAGGCCTAACTCAAGTTAAACTAGTGCAGTTAGCGTACTGCAACGTCATAACTGATCATAGTCTGTGTACTAGACACACATTCAGAAAGCCCAATGGTTGTTATTTGCTTACATTTATTTGTTACATAGATCTTTGGTCAGTTACGAGTATAACAGATATGTGACTGACTCACTACTTCGACTATGTCAAAAAAAATGCCCAAAGAAACTCTTTTTTATTAAAATCGTATTAAATGCTATTGTTAATTTATTTATTATTATCAATTAAACAATATTATTGTTATTATTTATTGGGTAAGTGACCCCTCAACCACAAAATGGTATAGAAACTTGCATAGTAATGAAAAATTCGAAGTTTATTAAATATGATATTAAAAATGGTACATGATATAAAAGGTAGACGGCGTGTGCGCGGCTAATGTAATGATCAATAACATCTTATAAAATTAATAGTAGTAGGAAGACAACTTCATTTCCTTTAAAAAAATGTGTGAGCAATAGAAGAAGAGCCGCGCGCACGGTGTCCCTACCGAGGCACGTGTCGGGAAATCTAAGACAAAAAGAGGTACCGTCGATGGCGAGGTCGTAACGTGAAACAGTGACTACATTTCCATTTGAATTTCTAATCTACGGGAAGTGTAAAATGTAAAACTAGTTTGTTTGGGCGAGGTTGGACCAGGAGATGCATTCACTGAGCACCAGCATCGCCAATACCTCAAATCTGTCATTTCCCAGCCACGAAACCATAATTTCTATAAAACCCGCATTTACGGTTTCTTTTATATATACTATTTAATCTATAACTGATCATTAAAGATTACTTTATTAATTAAGTTGCGAAGTTCATCACAATTATTTTAATGCAGGTGGACACATTTTATTTGTATCAATGGGCGAACAAAAGGCAGACACGTGTGTACCTCAAACTAAGAGTACCCTATCATACTGGCTATTTGCACAGAGTACTGAGTACTGTCTAGAGAGATAACAGCATACAGCAATGGTGATATGCGCGGTGGCAGGGGAATCAGGCATCGCTCTTAATCCTGAACTTTCTTCCCGTTTCGCACGAGCCAGTGTGAGATCGATGGATTACTGATGAACGCACCATGATGTTCTTTTTCTTTCCGTTTTATTTGGTCTGTCGCATATTTTGATCTTTCGCATGCGGAGGTGGAGCCTGTGCGCCGATTTGCGATTGGCGACTGACTACTACTTGCACATACATAGGTGCCTGCCTTTTAGTTGTTTCAACAGCTCGGAATGTTCCACTGGGAAGGCACATTCGCAATTCGCAATTCGCACATTGCTGTTGTGCCGACACGATACGCTGCTTGTATCACAGTAAACGTTCATAGTCCTGACCGGTGTCGTCCGGCATCGTCGTCGGCGTTCCGGCGTCACAGCGACTTGTCGCTTCGGAGGCCCTGACGACTATTGGACGATGATGTGCGGGGCTGACAACAGCACCGCCACCGTCGCGATGATCGTGAACATTGTGAAGATGATGAGACAGAAGCGGTCAACTACCATGGCAGCAAATTTCCAATCACTGATGACTTCGGCCTCTTCGTCGGCCTTTTTCATTCGATTTGTGATGAACTGAAGTTCACGAAGGATGTGTTGTAAGTCACGTTGCGAACCCGTGCTTGGCATCGCCGCATCTTCGATTGTGGTCGGGTGACGCATAAAAGCTCCTCCTAGACTAGTGGTCATCGTTGCATTGTTACCGCCCCCAGATACATTTCGAAAGTCATCGTCAATATCGAGAACGTTTGCAAGCAAACTTTTTGAGGAACGCTCTTTCAGTTCTAATTCTTTCATTCGACTATTCATGAGAATTGTTTTTCTGGTGATCTTCTTGCCAGGCCTACTCATACCCAGCATCCATGGTAACCACTGTAGAAACACTGTTTTTATCTGAAAACATATACAAATTTGGTTACAAATAATACATCATCTCAAGTTGGACCTTCTTACCCATTGGGGCATTTCATGGTTATCAGCTGTTCGATGGTGGTAGTTCAAAACCACCACTGTCAATACTACCGATGAAGCAACCATGAACATAATGCAGTTGAAATAGGTTCCTGCAACATCCAGCTAATTACCATTTGGTCATTACTTTGCCAAAACATCTACTCACACTACTTCTACGCTAATCTACGAGAAAAACTACTAAACAAAAATACTACGGGACATTTAGGAAAGTAGAAACTATTGGTATGTACAGTCGTAACGCCAAGCACAAACACATCTTCTCCAGAATCGCTACATTACTCACATTATCAAATATAAATAAATACAAAAAACTACACACACAAACAATACCACATTAGATTTACTAATGTAATATGAACTACGTTCGTACCCTCCTCAAATAATGTTACAAGGGCTAGAAGTTCGGCCGAGGTTTTTGGGACGGAGTCGTGTCGATGATCGGTTTAGGTGATTGGATAATGGTAATGAGTCAAAATTATTTAAAAATGGCCACAATCCACTCGTTTGTTTTGAGTCTATTGTTTTCAATACCAAACATCGACATGACGCTGTCACGTATTGGATTTGTTTTTACGCGTTATCCAATTATATTTAGATTCTTTAATTTCCGTTAATTAATTAGGTTTCAGATGGGATGAAAGCCATAGAATAGACCAGAAGGACAGGCAAAGCATACTGATTATGCATAAAATATCGAGTATTTAGAGAGTTCGGTTGGCGCGTGGCTTTGTTGTTAGTGCGTGTTTTTAGTGGCATGTTTTGTTTATGTCTGGCTTTAAGACTGTGCATGTTTACCTTGTGTGAGTGGCGTCTGGCTTTTGGCGTTTGACATGGTCGTAGGAATGGTGAGCCTGCGTCTAGTCCCATGGCCCATGGCCGATGGCATCTATCGCTAGCGCCTAGCTTACCACACGACTGCAATCCGAATATACCGCATCGCCGAGGCCGACCGCCCTCACCACTGTATGCACTACAAAACCATCAGTTTAAGACAAACAGTCAGTTTGTTCATATTAGACATTTTATTTAGCCTTTTATTTATTTAAGCGACAGCTCAGGTAGCTGTAACTTTTTATTAGTTGCTGAAATTTAAATGAGTGATTGAATAATTAAATTTTACCTGACACAAGCGAAAGTAATTAAAACGTTTTGGTTATTCAAGTTGGTAGTTACTAGTTGCCACTGTTTTACAAATACGAGGAGGTAACGAGTCAATACAGATATAATGTAAAATAAAGAATAAACAAGTATAAGGTAAAGTACAAACAGTTAAAGGAAATGAAACATATCAACAGCAAAACATACAGATTAAGATACTCCTAGTGGGACAGAGCCATTTGATACTTGGAGGTGAGAAGGTCATTGGCATATAAGAGTGAGTTGGCGATCGAACGCACCCTGAGATAGTGAGCCTAATAAGTAAGTAGCAAGAGTTATAGAGTTGCAGAATACGGTCTGCTACATCACCTAAGATGATGCAAGCGAGACTTGATACTAATAAGTACACTATAATTATAGAGAAGGAGAAAAGTGGGCTAGGATTAAGGGATTGTAGAAAAGGAAATCATAGGTAGCTATGGAACATGAAATATGTTCTCGCAATTATGATAAAAATATTTAGTTAGATGATTCAATTATATTGTTAAAAATTTAAGCCTCGGTCGTAGTAGCCAACCATTCACCCAAATTGTTGGCATGCCAACATAGTAATAGAAGCTCTAGTCTGCAAGAGAAGACTAGTCATGTGGATGTGGCTGTGGCTTTGGCTGGGCGTAGTGCTGTTACTGTCGACGCTCGCAGAGCAGCAGTGCATGCAGAATGTGAAAGCGTGTATCCGGCCTATATTCGACTTAGTAATAAAGCCGATGATAAGGTCGGGTTCGCGTTCACATTTTTGCCCGTGCCCGTTATAGTGTGTTTGCAAATCAAAATAATGAAGTCAACCGAGACTCTAACCTATCAGAGGCACAGCGTCGGAAGTCTGGGTTATCACGTGCGCCACCAGCAGGGAGAAAACAGTCTGTGACAACAGGATAGTCACACCTGCAACAGACAGTGCGTCACGCGAGCCGTCTGACCTGTGACCTGTGCCGTGTGCCACGAAGCTTTGTGATTTGAATCGCGAAATATGTTTTCGATACTAAATTACCGTAAACATTTTTATTTCTAGGCCTTCGATATTCCTCCTTTCCAAGTATCGGGCTCGTTCCCATCCGGATTTCCGGCACACGACTCAAAGAGGAAATGTTTGCGGCACTCACGTCACGCTGCAATCTCTGCAACTGCGGGACGCTTTTCCATTTTTAACAGCACATCGCCCGCCATTGCCACCCGCCCTAAAACATTTCTTCTTTGATCGTATCTTTACAAAAATTACTATTGAAAGCTGATTAGCTTACAAACGCGCGCGAACACAACAATCACATATACACAATAATACACATATTTCATCAGGCAGCACTGAGGATGTAGCCAGCACAGGCAGGTCAGACAAAGAACGGTTGGTACCTAACAGAGGAATGGCGTCAGATACTTGGGGCAAGGTTTCTGCCACGAGGTTCAGGAACACAGTCAACGAGAGCAAGATGGTCACTCCTGCAACAGAACATAGCTTGAATACAGCTTGGGATAATGGTATAAAGGTTATATCATCCTAAAGTCATTTGGTTAAATCTAAGCTAGTTGCGGAGTTGTGGTCTGCTGCCTGTAGCGCCTTGCGTACTTACCCTGGCGCTAACACCTAATCTAGGGAAAAGGAATATCTTGTGCAGACTTGTAATACGCGGAAAGGGCGGTGTAGGGCCGAGGGCTGGCGTGGTGTGGGAAAACTGCATGCTGACATAAACATTGGGGCGGCTAGGCGCCCTCCAAGTATCAACGGGCAGTCCGCCAAAGGGACACAGGTCGTCAAGACACACGATGCACGATGCTCCCAGGAGGCCTAGCATACCTATCAATGGAACTGCATCGGATGTTGTTGGTATCTTTTCAGCTACTAGGTTGAGAAATACAGTCAATGAAAGAAGTATGGTGACACCTGAAATTAAGATTTTGTATTTTGAAAGTGTTTGTGCCCGACAGAGGTCATCAAGTGGTGCCGACACGTTTGTATTTATTATTCCGCACCTGAAGAAATAAGCGTGTTTGCCTGTCAGGAAAAATTTTCCAGCTTGAAACGTAAACTTATGTGTATGTGGTATATAATATGTCTGAAAATGTAAAAGGTATAATAAAAATGTTATTAAAATTGATTGTGAAGGTGTGGATGCTGTGTCGGAAAACAGTTTGTATTGTTGCCATGTACATGAAAACACTGCGTAATGCGAGTGATCTATATAGCATGGCCAGTGTCTTAAGCGGCACCCACACAACACATGAGTGCAAACATTTAGTGCGACAAACGAGCAGAAGGCATGTACCTAGTGTGAGCTTTTCTCCCGAATCCGGAGGGAGCGTGAAGCCCAATAGTGCCATAGAAGAAATCAGCACGCAAGGAACTATGAGGTTGAAAAAGTAGTAGAGTGTGCGCCTTCGAATCTGTATTGTAAACGTGACATCTACGTAAGGCTCGGGACAGCACGCATAGACGATGGTGTTCTTCTTGCCTGGCATTCCTAGAAAAAAAGATGACTGGATAAATACAACATAATGGATTGTGTTAGCTACTTACCAATTAAATACCATTCTCCATTGGTGATAAAATCTGATAAGTCTCCACCCTCTTGTGAGTTAAGAACCAGATCAAGCTGCACAAAACTAATGCATGTAACAAACGTTAAGACTGGTGGAAAGGGAATCTAATGTGTACTACAGGTAGAGGTAAATATGCATGAATGCACGGTCACACATCATATGCATGGTTTATAGCAGGGTAGCTCTATGGGCAGGTCCTAAACCCATAGGAACTGCAGCGGCTTTGTTCCTCGTCCAACTGAGACTAATTGTGTATGAGCGTAATTAAGAAAAAAGGGAAGTAAACAGGGTTACTAAAATAAAAGCGATACAGGTCCATGCGGAATTTTGGACTAACATTTTGACTGCTACATTTATTGGGTGCAAATACTACGAGGCACGTGACTATAAAATAAACAATAATAAGCTGTTGAGGGAATACATTTACGCTAAAATATGATGTTTAATGAAATATATGTACGAACAGACGCAAGACCATAAGCTATATTTGGCTCACCGGCATACGAATTACGGGTTCACGACAGTGCAAAGTGATCTGGTGCGATTGTAACTAGAAAATACAAGTGCCGAAGGATCGATTCATATCAAAATAAATTAAAACAAAACATATGTATAATATAAAACAGGCTATCCAAAATACCAACTTCTACAGGGATGTATGAATCTAACTACTAAATTATCGCAAGTCTACAATGTTTGCATTGACCACTAAAAAAACTTGTTCTCGTGTTACGTTATAATTGATAACGTCATAATTTCTTTGCAGGTAACATCAACATTTTAGAAACCGCCAATTTGATAGGATAAGACAGCATTTTGACAACAGGCAATAGACTATTATATATATATATATATATATATATATATATATATATATATATATATATATATATATATATATATATATATATATATATATATATATACAATATTTAGGGAGGGGGACACATAACAAACATGCTACACACATAAGTAATCACCTGTCGTCAAATACTGTATTCGGGTGGACGCGTTCAACAATCTACAATAACATGTATGTTGAAAAGTAATTATCATGCATTAATAAAACGAGTAAGTGGTAGTAATCCATGCTTTAAAATTTGAGAATACAGCTATTGGAAATACCTATATATCAAGACTGTTTATCTTTTTTATACTAACATCTGTACTGTAAAATAAATCATTATATTAAACATACAGATACTTTTAGTTAATATAATAACGATACACCTAAATGAATAACATATTCATTTTGTTTGGCTGACGAGCTCTGTACAATCAACCTCACTAAGATATTATTGCCTTGGGCGTTGAATGGTTATATATATATATATATATATATATATATATATATATATATATATATATATATATATATATATATATATATATATATATATATATATAGAGTTCACTAAATACATTGAAATACAAAAAAAATATTTTCTATGGCGTGATCTTACAGAGTCGCCCTGTCATCTCGCACATTTGTTCTTATGTAATTACATCATTGCACATCCCTGCCAGAAGCAACATAGTCAATATCTCTGCTAGAAACTTCGCAGTTGGTGAAGGAACAAAAAGGAAGGGTTAACGAAAAATAGGATTTTGTTCATTGGATAGTAGGAAAAGGCATTACTAAATATGGATTCAGCAAAGTTAATAGCAGAGACATTGTTAGCAATTGTGCTCCATGCAAAATAGTAAATCTAACGATACAGTCACATGGTTCCCTAGTGAGGGTCTATATCTTGGTGTATCGGGCTAACGAGCTAACGGATTCTTCGCGTGAATTATATCTCTAAACTAACATGAACACGGCCACCCTAGCAGCTAGACGTGCACTAGACTATCGGGAAAAATCGACAACTAGTGGTTTCGAAGTTCATTTACGTGTGGATCCGCCACCATGAACACGATTATATTTTGATTGCTTGATTTTTGATTCAGCCAACCGATGAAGTATGCAAATTAACGATCTTAGTTTTGTTGTTGTTCAAGTTGAGTCGCGCGTTAACTTTCAAGTTGCTGGTATCTCGCGTAAGGCAACATTGCACGGTGAGCCAGAGCAGCAGGAATGCCAGTAGTCAATGACGGGTGAGGAAAGGCGAGAACCGAGCGACGAATGGCGAGCGCGAATGTGTCGGTGCAGTGTGGGCGTGTGATGTGGTTTAGCAACAGAAAACATGTAAACATTACAGCAATACCTGGTTGCCGTCATAGGTCCAGCTACCAAACTTCATTTCACAGTGTTGGTCATCAAAGGGGAACCACGTAATGTCTATCTTGCATGTGCTCTTGAAGATACCCGGAGGGACGTACAAGCAGCTGCCGTTATGTTTGACCACAACGTTTGTTTGGAAAGTCCCGTCGAAACCCTCATCAGCACTTCATAACAACATAAAGCGTTAACATCGCCGCTGCAAACTTATTCATGCTGTTCGTTTCGTCAGATCGTCAATCGTCAGTATTTGACGGTATTGAAGAGCGGACCGCGCGCGTTTTACTGCATGCAACAACCATCCAGAGCATGGACTGTCGATACTGATACTGATATTGACATCACAAATAACATCAAGGTATTGACATTAACATTGACATTAACATTGACATTGACATTGACATTGACATTGACATTAACATTGACACTGACATTGACATTGACATTGACATTGATCATTGACACCGATCCTGGCTACAGTCTATACCCGATTGCAGTGACCAAGCTAGCCATCTCCATTTATACATAATTCATTATCGTTGACAATTTAATATATTACTGGTTTTATGATTTACATATAGTTTTTAATACTTTACATTTAATTTTTGTTTAGTGTTATTAATTTAAAATAATGCTTATTTATTGCAAGTTAAAACGGTCGCGTTAGTTTAAGACAGTTTTTTGTTTAGATCATGCTTTAATGCAATTTTTATTTAAAAGTGCTGTTAGGAGAGTGTTTTCAGGGACGTTCCGACCCAACAGGAGTCAAATTGTCAAGCTGCTACCATCCGCATGGAAACAGAAGAAACTTTTAATTAGCATGCATATAAAGATAAACAATATCTTAAAATAGAATGAAGAAATGGTGATAAGCCAGAAAAAGAATATATGCGGTTAAGGTATCAGCCCGTTCTTCGACTCCAGAGGATCGGAAGTTAGCTGTGGCCTACAGCAACGGCTAGCTGTCTATGTACTTCCCGCCCAATTTACAACATTCGCAACATACACTCGGATGAAGCATTCAGCCATTCTCTGGTTACTGGTTAGTTGCATCTGCATGCTCACTTATAGTATTTTGTGGCAGTTAACCTACTTAGTGACATAAAAAAATAAAATAAAATAGTCAGTAACAACGCAAACGTATGCTTAACGCCATAGGTGAGCAGACAGTGCAAATTTGCATTGATAACATTGATACTGATTTCACAAATCAGCATATGTACATGAACAAGAGAACAATCTTTCAGTTATCAAATAGCATAGATAAGTTTGTCAAATTAGAAATACTAACACAAATGTGTCCGAAACAATAAAGAAAGATTATTCTCTTAACGACTTTCTAACACTATACTGTCAATACATCTATGATCAGTATCGAAAATTTCGGCAAAAATTCAAATAATTTCAAACTTAGGCATGCATAATTTTGATAAAAGTATCTGAATAAACTCACGGCTTAAGCTTAGAGAGACATATATTTTAAAAACATTTTCTAGAAAATGTCGCTAAACTTGTTACCTGTTATACATAAGAACGTCAGGTTTCCAAAGCTTGTTAGGTGTAATCCGCAGGTCTTTAACTCCACCATATTCAGATTCGTTCCATCGTAGATTGTAGTCATTCCATTCCTGGGCAAAAACACAACAATAATTGCCAAAAAGAAAAGTGATCTGCGACACAATCACATTGAAATATCTACACACGTATTGGCAAATTTGAATATTATTGAGCTTTAAATTTACAAAGATATTGACAGATTCAAATTTGCCTGCTCCCTCAAACGTATAAATATCTTTTAACAGTGTAGACACCCATAATTCCACAATTAATAGTTCCATATAGTGCAGTTTGAAACTTTGCTACTGTGTGCAAGAAGCTCGATACTTGCAATCTACAGGCTCATGCACATAAAGCAAAGCAAGCGGACATATGCAAACCTCTAGTATCTTTACAATGAACAAAGTGTATACTGAGTTATTAAAATGAAAATTTAAATATATAGCTACTAGAGATATGCGCATTTTCGTTCAGGTTATACAAGCAAGCGGTACAAAATGGTCCGACAACATGCTCCGAAGGAGTTATTTTAGTTTACTGATTTTAGCGTTTATGTTTAGTGTATAATTTAACAAAGATGTTTCAGTTTAATGTAACAAAGGTGTTAAGTTTTAAACGGCAACTGAAATAAACTCAAATATGAAGGAAACGGACAATGGATTTGTTGGATAGGAGGAAATTAAAGGACATTGGCTATAAACCATGAAGTTTTCTAAGAAATACATTATCCAAAAACATTTTTGTAATTCAACTTGCAACTTCATGATTTGTTAGCAAAATGACATGACCTAGTACTATAATGATAAATGAATCTGTTAGTTATAAAGCATAGTTAAATAATATATTTTAAAGTATTTCACACACACGGCAGTAGACCATAGTAACACACGAACTGATCTGCTGCGTAGGCTAAAACAGCAGTTAGCACTCGGCACTGGGTCATTCAGGTGGACTAACTTACTAGGTAGCAATAGCATAGTTGCAAAAATTACAATAGTAACGCAAATGCGGGTGTCGAGAACCGTAATATGTCGTTAGTTACAGGTCTTTGCTTATCTACTCTACGCTAAAACTACTGAGACTGTCGAGGCCGGTCCCCATAATTTATTTTTCTATATATTGGATGATCAATGTATAGGGGAGCGACGCCGGCAGTCAAAAAAGGGACCTTGGGGTGGTACACTATCACGCTATGGGCCATCGAACTGTACTTTAATATTACTGGTACTGGACTGGTACTGGTACTATAAGGTGGGCTGTACTTATTGGACCGAGCATTTTGCAACAACTAATTAAAATTTACAGGAGGCATACGGGCATACGCAGCTGAAAGGACCAAGGACCGCATGAGACACGGCACAGCATACAAATATTACTAGCTCGATTACAGACAGGAGGGGCACACCATCATTCATATGGGTTCGACCAGCTAGAAGGTATGAAAGAAGATGAAACAGACTGAACATAACCAACCAACTGCCGTGTGTGTATATAGGTTTAGTTATTTAATTGGTTTTCACTTACCAAAGAAAGCCAAATATTTGTTATTAGGAGTTGATTCTTCTCGTCCTATGGTAAAACAATAAAAGGGAAACATCGGTAGTTAGTTACATAACAAAGCATGCATACGATCATTAGCCAACCCTGCTGAGCCAAGGAGTTTTGCATTAGGTATACCAAGGCCAGCAGGGCTCGCTATGCTTGAACAACGTGTGCAGATGGTTGCATTTTTGATAGCAGTATAATGGTAATAGCAACCATCAGCACCCGTTATCATACGCGGGAGCTATACGTCCATAGCCACATAGCCCAGAGTAAAACACTATTGCCTCATTGCGTGCACTGTTTTTAGATGGCATACAGTGTTTACTCTGTTTAAACATTGCGAGAGGCCGGCTGGACACATGGCACTTACCAAATTTAACCACGCATTTGTAGTGAGAATCTGATTCTTTTCGTCCTAGAGAGGGGAAAACAATAAATAAAACAATAATGCAGTATCTTTATCTACTCTCACTGCGGGATATTTGACGTTTAGGCTCATATTCTACTGTTTTACAAATTATAAGGTCTAATTACTGTCAGGATAGTTGATTTACACAAGTAAAACTTGGGCGACTTATTTTAAAATTTAAATTATCCATTTAGTGGATTTAAAACCGTAAAATTCTGTAGCTTCTCCTTTTTCTTATTAATTATTCAGACTATGTACCCTCATAAATGAACATATTAAGCATACATACAGTTGGTACGATATTTGTTGAGGGAGAATTCCAAGAAGACCCCGGCGTCACTTTCTTGGAATTAACTGGTTTGACACCCGAAGTTGTACAAAATACATTGGTGGGGTGGCGTTCACCGTAGCAGCTTCCATCTTGTGTTTTGCAGTTACAAAGGTGTGCTTCATCGTAAGTGTATCATCTTGTGCATTTTCAGTGTTATTTCTAATTAAAATAAATCAATGGAGGTGAAAAAATAAAAGAAAATTTAATTCACAGTCAATGAGTAGGTACCGTGTTTAATATTTAATATTCTGAAAACAATGAGGACAATTTCAAGAAACGCCACAGCCGCGATAAATTGTTATAGTAGTTCTGATAACAGAACCTTCTTGACATATTCTTTTCTTGGAATTCTGTCTCAACAAATATCGCACGGAGTAGTTATGTGTATTATTTTTATCGCAAGTGATTTAGAAAGCAAAGTTTGTTCAAAGAACGACAATTTTATTTTATATTATAAGTGCTAACAATTATTCAAGGAATTATGTATTACCTGATTAGCCATTGTTTATTTGCTACATACCTATAAAGGTTCAGTAGTATACAAGGTGTAGCACCTAAAACGCCTCGGACTATAGCTCCCTTACTATAAGATATCAAAAAAATTCTAAGAAAAAAATTGTATATAATTACCATCACCATGTTCCTAAAATATTTCTAGTCTCCAGTGGCGTATCAAACTTTTTTTCAACAGAACACCCTATATTTTATTGCAGATTTGGAAAGTTCTGGAGGAGTACTTATTTTTTTTATGCAACAAGTCATACCCCTCAATTTAGCGGTTTCGCTGTTAAAACATTTTATCCTTATAGTGAGACTATTTTCGGTTTTTTTTTGTTCAAATAAACTAAATTGCACCGGGGCCTCGGATTTAAATTTAGGGGTAGGCTAAGACATCTAGTACTTTTACATCATAGTTTTTCGGTCAATTTATGGAAAGAAAAAAATTATTGACCTTCGAAAATTGTCATTTTTTTCCAAAATTTCAAATGGCAGCCCCCTAAAAAATTACAGAGTTGAATGGCCGAAACTCCAAATTTTTCATTGGTACCACAAATCCCATAACAATGTTTCAAAGAAAAAACAAGTTGTAACCCCAATTTGTCGGAAAACTCCGATGCCAAGTCTGCCATGATAAAACAAAGAAGTGTAATTGTCAAAATAAATATTACAAATAAGAATGATTTGACGGCAGAATCATTTTTTTCTAATAAACGTTGCGAAAATGACCCGAACTCAAGAAGAAATGGTTGACATGGTGTAGATTCTTCGAGAATGTTACAAGAATTGTTTTTTGGCGTCAGGAGTGTACGCTGATAGTTTTCTAACACGATGGAGCTCCTGCACATAATATCTGTGCCGTTCGGGAATATCTTGATGAAAGGCATCAGGATTCATGAACTGGGCGTGGAGGTCCAGTAAGCTGGTCGCAAGCTCACCAGACCTCACTTCCCTTGACTTCCCTTCTCAGGCTACATCAAGAACGTGGTCTACAGATCGGTACGAACTACAGCCGAGGATATGCAGGAGAGGACTCACGTGGCTTTCTGCGATGTATCACCAGAACTCCCCAGTGCGGTGTCTAGGGCTGCGAGTCAAGGTTGCGGTTATGCCTTAAACGGAAAGGTCGTCATTTCGAACATTTAATTTAGGTTCCTAAATATTCCAATCTCTTTTCCGTATTTTTTTCACTCAAGTAGTTCTAAATGTATCCAACACTATTTGAAACGCTTGTTGATTTGAATTATGACTTCAGAATATCTCTGAGAGTACTCTTCTGATTCTAACTAACAATTCTTGTGACAATGCAGAATAAACACCATATTGACCACATTTTTGTTTTGTTATCATGGCAGACTTGGTTTCGGAAAAGAATGTTTTCCGATAAATTTTGGTACCAATGTAAACTTCGAGTTTCGGCTATTCAACGCTGTAATATTTCATGGGGAGTACTATTTGAAATTTTTGAAAAAAAAGATAATTTGCAAAGGCCAATAAAAAAAATTCCACAAATTAACTGAAAAAAAGAGATGAGAAGATACAAGAGGTCTTAGCCTGGCCGCAAATTTAAATCCGAGGCGCCGGTGATATTTAGTGTATTTTAAAAAAAATCCCAAATATGGTCGCACTGTGATGATAAAAGGTTTTAACAGTGAGACCACTAAAGTTAGGGGTAAAACATGTTACATAAAAAATAAGTACTCTTCGAGCGCTTTCCAAATCCGCAATAAAATATAGGGTATTCTATTTAAAAAAACAAATTTGATAAGCCACTGGAATACAGCACACTACTGGTGACCAGAGATATTTTAGAAACATAGCGATGGTAATTATGCAAAATTTTGCTCTTAGAATTCTTTCAATATCATATGTGGTAGCGGAGCTATGGTCCGAGGCATCTTACGTGCTACACCCTGTATATTTCAGTCATAAGATTTAGAGTATTTAGATATAATGTTTTACCAGACATAGCGCTGTTTGACATTATGTGGAAGGCTCAAGGGGTTATTTTTTAATTTTAAAAATATATTATATTGTCACTTGCATTTATAAAATAGAATACAATATACGGGTGTCCCGAAAATACATGTACAATACCTGAGCATAGGCTCCTGGGTTTAAAATAGATCGATTGAAACAAACTTACCTATATTTAAAATTGTTTCGTTTAGCTGATAAAGGGCGTCAAAAATTTATATAAATATTGGTTTTTCCTAAATTTATTGGACATTTGCTAACGGATTTTGATGATTTTTAGTATATAGTCTTAACGCTATAAAATAACGTTTTCTAATGGGGTAGTGATCGGCTATAAAAAATAGAGCTGGTAGGGAAGTGACATCATATGTAATTATTTGTTTTAATATTTTACGTCATCAACGTTATGACATCTCAGATAATTTTATCGAGTAAATGGACGCAACTAGAACCTTTTTACCTTCTTAAGAATGTTTTTTTTTGATGAGCGGTTTTGTCAGGAAAAAATACTAAAACAAAGAGCAACTGTTAAAACTGTGTGTTTAAAAAGTAAAGTAAAAGAAAAAAAAATTGATTTTGTCACTATGACATTTAATAAGTTAACTAATAACAACTTGCCATTACTGTGTATAGGACGCTAACAATAATAATTTCAAAGTTATTATTGTCATTTACCGTGGACCACTATAAGAACTCCGAGGAAGTTGACATGCTCCTGGTGTATGGGTTCTGTCAAGGACATGGGCGCGAAAGTGTTAGGTGTTACATGGATAGGTTTCCCAAACGCCAAATACCAAATCACCGAACATTTTTCAACATTGAGTGTCACCTTCGGGGAACGAGCAGCTTTTAAAAAAGTTTGAAGGTAGGGGTCGTACGCGAGCAGTTTGGATAGTTGAAAGAGAAGTGGAAATTCTAGAAAGAGTTGAAGAATAGTCAAGTATCAGTACCTGTCGCCAAGCACGTGAGTTTCTAAAACTCCTGCACATAATATTTTACGAGAACAACTATTATAACAAGATTCAGGAACTTTTACCTACTGATCCTCCAATGCGCCCTAAATTCTGTCAATTTATTTGTAACAAAAGTAGTGATGATTCAAAGTTTTTTTTACAACACTGACTATTTGTTTTATTTTTGTCTCCAGACAAAATCGCTTCTCCAACGAACATCTTTCAGGAAATAAGACAGCTTCCAAATATGTCCAGTTACTCGATAAAACTATTGGAGTTATCATAACGCTGATGACGTTCAGAACAAATGATATCATATGATGTCACTTCCTTAATAGATATACTTTTTTAACAGCCGATCACTATACCACTAGAAAGCGTCATTTTATGGTGTTAGACAGGGGCGGCTCCTCAATAAGTGCGCCCGTGTGCGCCCACTGCCGCCTGCCGTCGAAAAAATTAATATTTTTGCTATGCCATATTCTAATAAATTTTTATTTGCTTTTTTATCTCCTGCATTCATGCATTCAACAAACAAAATTAGTATATCGAGGATCGAGGATCGCAGAGTCGACAGCCATTGATACATCATCAGAATAAGTATAGTGTTAATGGTTAGTTGCAGACGTTATCGTTATATACATCCATATACAAACATCCATATATACATCAGTTGCCGGCGATGTTTATTTTTCGGCGCTCTTGAGGAAATGTGATACTTCAGTGCGAAATGATCGAGTATCATCGTCGAAAACGACCGAATGAACAATCTGGTGTGCGCTCTCAAATTCCACACTTGCAGTTTGTAGTGGAATTTTGACAGAGCGTGTCTGTGTCTAGCATGTGTTTAGTAATTTTCGTGTAGTGCTGCAATTGATTTTAATTAGATCATTTCGTTGTTGTTTACATGTTCTAACAAGACAATTATTATTATTATTATGGCTACTAGTTCGGGTTGCTTAATAAGTGGACAAAATAATTATGATACTGTGATTAATTCAGTGGATATTTTTAATTTAAAGCTTAACTTTTTAAGGGACTTTTTAACTACTATAACCTATAACTTACTAGAGGAAAACATGATAAGTATAGTTAATAATTATTAAGTTTAGTTAGTTTAGTAAGTAGGTTTTTTTATAATACATTTTCGGGGAAAAGTAGGCAAGCCCTAAAAAAATTCACTAATAGAAGGTATCGATGGAGAGACTTTGCAAAAAATTTTTCAAATGAGCGCGAACTAGGACCCCTAGAACCCATATCCGAGGTCAGTTTCAATTTTTATATGTATGTATGTATGTATGTATGTATATATATATATATATATATATATATATATATATATATATATATATATATATATATATATATATATATATATATATATATATGTATGTATGCAACTGATTTCGATGAAACGCGGCAAGTGCCTCTTTTTTATTAATGGCTTGAATGAATTCGTTAGTTAGGAAAATCGGATAAGGTTTTCCGGGAAGTTTTTTTGTTTTGTTTCAAAAAATATATATATTTCTCCGAAAATTACAAAGCTATTTTAATGAAATTTGGTGGATATGTTTCCTTCTAAAAGACATTACTACACACTAAAATTCAACTTTCTACATTTTTAGAAAATTGAGTTATTCAAATTTTGAGTTTTATTCTAAAAAAAAATTGCAAAGTCATTTTGATTAAATTTGGTGCATATATTGCCCTGGGTAAGACCCTATTATACACCAAAATTCAACTTTCTAAGTTAGTAGAAACTTGTGTTATTCAAATTTGAAGCATTTAATCTAATCTTAAAAATACACTACCATAACAAACTTTTTTTTCTTGCGCATCCCCAATGCATTAAGGCACGAGCCGCTACTGGTGTTAGATTATACACAAATCATTAAAATGCTTAGAAAACTTTCAAGAAATTTAGGCAAAACTAATATTTATTTGAATCTTTCACGCCCTCTAGCGGCTAAACGATACGATTTTGCATGTAGGTTCGATTCGCTTCATCTATTTTAAACCCAGCAGCCTGTAGTCTGGTGTTGTACACGTATTTTCGGGAGAACCTGTATATATGGCACGGGAAGGATTACATCGCGTGGAACACATCGGTGCTCTCATCGAAGTTAAGCAACTTCAGGTACGATGAGTGCTTTCCACTCCAACCGATTTCGCTTTTTAAAATGCCGGTTGCAGACACAAAAACAAGCACTTGTAAAGCCAGAGAAGAAGTCCCTACATTTGTATTTAGTATTTATTATTTTACTTTTATGCAAAACTTACTTTCATTTGAATATATATCTGTAAGTAAATAATGTTTGACATATAGTCTGTTTTGCTATATGAATTAGAGTAAAAGTAATTCTCTGAGTAAAGATTGGAACCCTAGATGCACTGACAAGTACACTTTGGAGAACCCAATTCACCACGACACATTTTTTAGATCTGACGATCGTTTCGCTCACAAAGTTAGCGTCATGAGAGATATTAGTAAAAGATGGATATTTTACCACCATGTGATACATCATTGAAAAGCTCATTCTTGACGCAATTCAACCAGCTGAAAATTCAATATAGCTGCTATAAGAGAAACAAAAGTTAAAAAGTCTGGACGCAGCAAGTGCGTTATGGTATTGAATTTTATTTAAAATGTTTTTAATAGCAAATATGTTTTTTTAAGAAAGCAGGCATAAAATCTGCTTACCAGTATAACCTGTATAGGTGAAACATAATGTACCATATTTCTTCAAAATAACATAATTCTTTGAAAATGTAGAAAAATTGTCCGGAAGTAACCTTAAAATGTTGCCGAAAAACCTGGTTTCCCGGCCAACGAACCTTATAGGTTAATAGAAAATTCAGCTATTCAAATCTTAAGAATTTAATGAAAATTAGCTACCATAACGCACTTGCTGCGTCCAGAATTTATTTTCTTACACACATGCATTATAAATCGATAAAAAATGGAAAAATGCAATAATATAAGGCGTGTTTGATAAAAAAAAAAGAAAATTTGTATCATCAACGACTTATGGGCCATCCTGTGATTGTATAAATAATTGTTTAAGATGATGCTCAAGACACCCAATAATTAACGTATACAATTTTTTTCGTATCTTGTATAATAACGGATATATTGAGCTTTATTTTTTTTTACAGAAATTCGATAAAAATTATATACCGTTAAATGATAAACTATAGCTAAAACTACTGCCAAAGCATCAGAAAAAATCTAATTGAAATTAGTTTTTTTGAAATATTTTTGTAAAATGAAGGATACTGTCGGTTGAAGCTGAGACTTCAAGGTTTGTAAAACATTCTTCTCGTGACATTTTCTCTACATGGACTGTATTAGTTTCAGGTTCTTTGCCTAAATGTTACCAATTTTGACGTTTCAAATCGCAACTTTGACGTTTTGAGGAAAACTCCTTTTTTTTTAAATGCCTATAACTTTTTGTCTTTTAACTTACAGATCTAAATTTTGGTACGTAATTTCCTTTTAATGATATAAATGCGCGTACCAAATTTGGCTGCCCTTACTTTGTTATTTCCGGAGATACAAACATTTTACGGAAGAAAACGCAACATTTTCCGCGAAAAATCGTCGATTTTCCTGGCTAACGAACTTACCCAAGCGACTTAGAAGATGAAGGTACACACCAAATTTTATCAAAATCGGCTCATTATTTTTTGAGTTATCGGTATGATACATACATACAGAATCACAAAGAGTATAGCAAGCAAATAGAATGTATATTTAAAAGTGATTACAGTGTAGTGCAACATTCCAAAAGATACATATATATATATATATATATATATATATATATATATATATATATATATATATATATATATATATATACACTACACTGTAATCACTTTTAAATATACATTCTATTTGCTTGCTATACTCTTTGTGATTCTTTATTGGTTTACGTGGACTGCAGTTTCAAAAGTCTCGGTTCATAATCAGCAACTGAGAGCATACTGAGTACCGTGCTGATGATGATGTGTATATATGTATACATATAAAAACATAAAAAGTAAAACTGACCACGGACATGTGTTCTAGTTCGCGCTCATTTGAGGAAATTTTTCTATTTTAGTAAAACTTTCCAAAGTTAACCCATGTTGTAGATTTTACACTTTCAGGGATGTTAATGGTGAGCATCGAAATAAGTACACTTGGAGAACCCAAATCACCAGAACACATTTTAAAAGACCTGACGATCGTTTCACTAACCAAGCTATCGTCATCAGAGGATGAAACATTCTAAATGAATTGAGCATTAAGAATTTAGAATGTTTCATCATCTGATGACCCTAACTTGGTTAGTGAAACGATCGTCAGGTCTTTTAAAATGTGTTGTGGTGATTTGGGTTTTCCAAGGTTCCAATCTTCACTTGGTGAGCATCGAATTTGGGACACACTGTATATATCTATAGTGCCAATAAACAATTGAAAAGGAAGGTATTAAACGTTTTATCTAAAGCAATAAAATATACAATGAATTGGAAACACCACTTTTAATTTGTTTTAGTGTCCAGTATTCCGAAAACTCTCAATTTTAGGTACTTGTAGCGTAGTATTATCGGTTGCAGAGTTCAAAGATCTCAATCTATGAAGATAAGAGCTAGTTATTTACTTTGTTGTAAAAATCATTAAAAAATTAGATACTCTATACACTGTGTCCCAGATTGATGCTGCATGTATTGCTATCTCAGTTAATATAAGAGCTACAAGGTCAGTTAAATGGGTAATGTATCTCTGGATTCCATTACCATTTTGAGAACTGTCATAACATCATTTGTTTTTGAAATAATCGCGGAAAAACAAAATGGTGCGTTTTTGACGAACCCCTGTATCTCGGTTATCTGAGAACATACGGTATTTTGGTTTAGACAATTGATGGGCACTTTTTGAAGCTATTTGTAATAAAAAAGAAAACAAAAGAATATCTTTTACCGCTTTTGAGATAATGATTATAACTTTGCTTTTTCTTACGGATGCCATTTTTATTGCATTAAATAGCATTTTTTATCACCCCTTTAAAATGTCTTAGAACATGGTATTTTCTGTTACAGAAATAAGAAAAAAATAGTTTCCTGTAACTCACCTACAAATCTAGTTAGGCTCTGGTTCACGATAACGTCCAATTTTTCATTCGTTCACTCACTTCAGTAGGCGAATGCTTCACTCTACACTAGCTAGATAATCAGGAAACCATTTTTGCATTGTTATCGATTGAATTTATTGAACGAATGTAAAAACAGGCATTTTGCGGTAATTTACAATACAAGCTTATACAGACGAAGTTTAGATATGAACTGTACAATTTGAACAATTTGTTTTATGTGGCCGCCACCTTGATCAATACACATTTGACAACGATCTACGATCTTTCAGAGTGTTTATTACAAGGATTAATGTGTTTCTATTCAGTGCTCGCATAGCGTTTTGGACTCTGTCTTCTAAAATTGCAATATTTTCGAGAGCTTCAAGCGCGTAAGTTTCGTTGTTAATGCGCCCCCATAAAAAAAGTCAACGGAATGTATATCAAGGGATCTAGCAGGTCACAAATATCGCCATTATTCACAATTAATCTATTGGGAAAGTTTTCCTCTAAATAATTCTTTGCAATGGCGGCTTAACGAGCTGGGCAACCATCGTGCATAAACCAAGTTTGATCCAAGTTCCACACAGCTGGCATTATTTACTCTTGCAAAAGCTAAGGCTATCGTGCTGCATTCAAATTGAAATTAAAAATGAATGATCCAATTAATTGATGGTAATAATTTAACAATTTCATGTTTAAATTCAGATCGCATCTTATAGTTACCTATACCGACCAAACGTTAAATCCAAATTTTGTTTGGAATCGTCTTGGTGAGGTGAGCTGTGGGTTTTCTATAGGTCAGTGATGGGTATTATGCTTGTTGAAAACTCCGCAATTGGTAATCGAGTTTCGTAAGTCCATAATCTTTTTTTGAAAAAATTGGGATTTTCTTGCATATTTTGAATGTACCATTCACAAAATCTTACTTCCCCGGGAAAATAATTTGCCGATAAATCTCTCCTAGGCTAGTATGGATTGTATTTATTAACGTCCAGTAATCGATGGGCGGCTGACATAGGGGTATCCTTATATGGTTCTTAAACGTCCGTTCTCGGTTTTGAGACATACTTTACGTCTAGTTGTCTTGGTATACTCCGGACCTGTCATTCGATTTTAGCGTCTTGACATTTCCTGGTCGATACGTCACTTCTGTCAGCTGTGACTTGTCATTCCGTTTTCGTTTCGTAAAAACCGATCTTGCGCCTGGAGGTTTTGTCAACTCGTGTTCGTCGTCACGTGAGACGTGCGTTTTAATTCATTGATTGTTGTTCCCTTACTTGGTGAAACTTATCCATACTACATACAGACTTGGAGACTACTTCTCTGGCTTCACAGTGAAGCCAGAGAAGTAGTCTCCAAGTCTGTATGTAATGCGTTTTAATCTCAACTTTTACATGTTCAAACAAAATTCATGTTCAATTTCAATAAAAGTTGCTACTTTCCGAGGTAGTAACACTTCTGATGCCAATGGATCAATCCTACAACAACAGATGAAGCATGTTCCTTGGACATTCAACTGTATAGTTTTTCAGTCCTGTTTAAAAAGACAAGTAAGTAAGTTCGCCATCTTGGCGTTTTTCATGTTTCATATAACAGTAAAAAATTCGCTTCTGTTTCAATTCCCATTGATGTTCTCTGAAAGTTTCTTCTCAGCTGCATGACTTGCTGGTGTTTGTGCTGTTTGCTTTCGCTCCTATTGTTGTCTTGAGCTTGTACTTAAAAATACCTTGCCAAGAGTGAACTGTTTTAGAGAATTTTTGAAAAATTTTTAAGCTTTTGTGAGTTTCAGAGCTAGAGTTATTGTAATTTAGAATCTTAAGACAAATTAGCTCTTCTTGTAGTTCAGTTTGACTTCTATTTGTTTTCATTTTGTTGCATGTAGTAGTTTATGACTGTATACCTATAATCTTTTATAACTTTCTGGCTTGATATTTTTAGCCTTTAACTTTTTGACTTAGTGTTGGGGTTAGCTGTTGTTACCTCATTTTATCTAGTATTCCTGTGTTGTACCCTGGCAGAAGTAGCCTACCGGAAAACTCAGTTTTTCTGACAAGCCTCTTGTAAATTCTAGATTCCCCTGAGGATGACCTGTTAAAAAGGGTCGAAACGCGTCGGGACAAGGAGTAAAAATATTTCTTTGGAAAGAAAAAGCCTTTTTATTCATCACCCAAAGATAGGGGTATCCATTTAATTATCAATTTCTCTAACCGATGATGTGCGGTTATTATCAGTGTATTGTAGCACAGCATCAATCTCTCCTGAATTTCCACAGCATATTTACGATTTATGGGTTTTGCAAAACTCCCATAATTAAGCAAATTTTGTACTAGATCCGTAAAATGTCTTGTGTGTTGTTGATGCCGCTCAGGAAATTAATTTTCTTTAATCTCGGCAGCCGCTGTAGTGTTTCTGTGGGCTACGAAGTAGGTTTCTAAGATGTTTAATTTTTGTTCATTAGTATAATTAAGAGCAATGTCTAATGATCGGGTAGTTGAAAATAATATCAACGTTCTAGAAATTAAATTAAACCAAAGAGAAGCAACTAACGAATTAAAACTGAATAAATGAAATGCAATGAAAATAACACAAAAGAGACTTCACATTAATAATAATTTCACAGTTATAGGATAACCAAATTATTGGTTCTCCTACTACACCGTATCGAGCACATCCACAAAATTAATTAGGAAATGTATAGATTTGTTTATATCAATATTTATTCGAAAGAAAATACCACATTACATTATTATAATACATTTTTTAAGAAGGGATAAAAAATTCTATTTAATGCAATAAAAATCCAGTATGGCGTTCATAACAGAAAACAAAGGTATAATCATTATCTCGAAAACGGTAAAAGTCATGTTTTTGTTTTATGTTTTATTGGAAAGAGCTAAAAAAAAACTGCCCATAAAATATCCAAACCAAAATACCGTATGATAACCGAATACGGGGGTTTGTCAAAAACGCACCACTTTGGTTTTTTTGCGATTGTTTCAACAACAAAAAACAAATGATAAGATGTGATGGCAATTCTGAAATGATAATAGAACCCTGAGAAACACTACCCTTAACCTTTCGCTGCTTGACAGCATCCTGAGATAGATAAAAATAAATAAAAAAAATATGCCTGAGGATGCTGTCAAGCAGCGAAACCGGTTACAGAAACGTTGAAGAACATACTAGAACATCTAGAATTCAGAAGGGCCACTTGCTCCAGTTAGCTTAAGCGCTGGCTACGTCCTTCATTTACAGAAACAAAACCCAACTGTGAAGTCAGAGAAGTAGTCTCCAAGTCTCTATAAAGTGTCTTATAATAAACTCAGACCACCCTGTACTTTGAGGAAAACGAGATCACTTTAAATATGTTATGAAAATTGTATTAGGCAAACAAATAAATGCTTCATTTTAAAAATAGACTTAAAACAAAATGCTCACGTTGAAATTTACAATAATTTTCCACACAATTGGATTTAATACAAAACATATATTTTACCCGTAATTTTGGTTAAGTATAATTAATTTTCAGTAAAGCATCGACTCTTTAAAAAACATGTTGTTTGTGAGTTTAATGAACGCATCATTTGCACACACCATAACAATTAAAATTTGTTTAAAATATGTAAATGAAGTTTATGTTAAGGTAAAATTAACGAACTGCCTACGGCAACAACATCATAAGATGTTTTTGAATATTATGATAAGTAGGTTTCACACTCCTTGTATCTAATTCACGCAAAAGTTGTTTGAAAATCTAAATTAATGCCTGGAGAAATCCTCAATAAATGTGTAAGAACAATATACTATATTTAGGTACTGGCTCTGTGGGAGCCGTCATTTCACAGAAGTTGTTTTAATGCTATGCTTATGATCAAAGTACAACCCCTAAATTTTGCTATAGCAATTAAGCGGATATTTTCATTAGTGAATAAATTATTGTACATTTTAATTGGAAAGCTTATAGCTGACAGGTAAGAAAGTCTAACTTGACGTTTAAGGAAATAAGTATTATTACTGGTTTACTGGTTTTCTAGGTCGATTTTCTTTGCGTATTACTCAGCAGACAATTTTACTAACAGGCATGTTTCATTAGGGAAGTAGTAGTCAATCTTCTAGTCGTACTATATTTTAAGACGACAGTGTCGTACAGATTTCTTCCTTTTTAATGAATTTGCTAATGAGTATCGCGACTTACGAATTTTTAAATAAGCGCACAATAGGACCCGTAGAACACCTGTTCGCCGTCAGTTTGGATTTTAGTGAATTTTCTTTAAAAAAATTCACTAATGAGGAGATCCCGACTTTTGAATTTAGAAAAAATTTCTTCAAATGAGCGCTATTTAGGATCCCTGGCACCCAAATCCAAGGTCGGTTAAAGACTTTATATGTTTATATATATATATATATATATATATATATATATATATATATATATATATATATATATATATATATATATATATTTATGTGTCACACCTATAACTAAAAAAATAATGGACCGATTCTGATAAAACTTGGTTAGTACCTTCCTTACGCAAGTCGCTTGGATAAGTTCGTTAGCCAGGAAAATCCGCAGACGTTTTCCCGGGAAATTTTGGATTTTATTTCGAAAAAAAATCATATCTCCGGAAATAACAAAGTAAGGGAAACCAAATTTAGTTCTTGGGTTTATATTATTATAGGTAAGTCACCTACCAACATTTAGCTCTGTAGGTTAATGAACAAAAATGTTACAGGCATTTAAAGAAAAATAAATTTTGGTTTTTCTCAAAACGTCAAAGTCGCGATTTAAAACCTCAAAATCGGTAATATTTAGGCAAGGAACCTGAAACTGATATGACCTATGGAAGGAAAATGTCTCAAGAATAATGTTTTACAAAGCCTGAAGTCTTAGTTTTAATCGTCATTGTCCTTTATTTTACTAAAATATTCCCAAAAAATTCATTTCAAATAGACCCATTCTCTGATGCTTTGGCAGTAGTGTTGGCTATAGAGTTCATCGGTTAATGGTATATTATTTTTGTCGAATTTTCGTAAAAAAATTTAAAGCTCAATATATCCGTTATTATGCAAGATACGAAAAAAATTGTATCAATTAATTATGGGGTGTCTTGAGCTACATCTTAAAAAATATTTCTACAATTGGTCCATAAGTCGTTGGTGATTCAAATTTTCTTTTTCCTGTTTAATCGAACACGCCTTATGTTATTGTATTTTTGCATTTTCCATCGAAATATAATACATCTTTGTAAGAAAAAAATTTGGGAGGGTGCGTTATGATAGCGTATTTTCATTAAATGCTTCACATTTGAATAGCTCAATTTGCTATTAACCTATAAGGTTGACCAAGAAACCAGTTTTTCGGGAACACTTCAAGTTTACTTGCGCAAATTTTTGTATATTTTCAAACAATAAAGTTATTTTGATGAAACATGGCACATTGTTTCTACTATATAGGTTATACTGGTAACCAAATTTGATGTCTGCTTTCTTAAAAATAAACATATTTGATAATAAAAACATTTTAATGAAAATTCACTACCATAACGCACTTGCTGCGTCTAGACTTTTTAGTTCTAAATACATGTACATCTATCATCTATACTATAAGTATTTATGTATATTTAAATTCTTTTAAAATTGCGTTAATATGCTAGAAACGTCTTAATATATATATATATATATATATATATATATATATATATATATATATATATATATATATATATATATATATATATATATATATATATATATATATATATATATATATATATATATATATATATATATATATATATATATATATATATATATATATATATATATATATATATATATAGGTATTATACCGCTAACTCAGTTCAGTTCAGTTCAGTAAGCTAGCTTCGGAATTTTAATTCCATTAGCCACAGAAATTTTGAATAATATTTTGTTGAATTATTTCTACCAGTCATTCTAAAAATTACACTTAAAATATTTTACTTTTTTTTTCTTACTCTTCTAGGTAGCTCCATATTATTCCTTTATTCCATAGTTCTTTTTATCTTACTTTCTTTCTCTTTTTTGGCCTTTCTCTTTTATTTCCTTTTTTTATATATTTAAAAAAATATTTTAATTTTTTATTTTTTTTAACCTTTTTTACCTTTTTTTATACTCATATACTTTTGTACTTTTTTTTTTCATACATATGTATGATATGAATAGGGACTGCAATACTTGCTCAGAGCATATTGCCATAAGACACACAAGAAAAGACCACGGAAAACATGGGGATGCACAGAGGGATAGACAGCCGGTGTTTGGAGCTTTACAAATTTTCTCTTATTACAGTATCTCATCTAACTATTATATTCATTAACGTTCTCACTTCTACACACGCACGCGCAGGCACACACGTCCCCACACATATTATATACAGACACAATTTACAACTAAAATTTTATTTATGTAAAATTTCCTTTGTCCTACCGTTAACTCAAATAATAACAATACATTTTTCATTAAATATACTTCCTTTGGTAAATGGCCTGGATGAGTTCCTTACCCAAGAACCTCGGACCAGTTTTTCCGGGAAAAATTTGGGGTTCCATTAGGAAAAAATTGTTTCTCCGAAAATAACAAAACTATGGCAAACGATTTGGTGCGGAGATTTCTATTATAAAGAGTATACCATATACTAAAATTTAGATCTCCAAATTAAAAGAAACAAAACTTATATAAGTATGTATTTAAAAAACATGTTGCTGGTGGAGGTTAGATGAGGGCATAAAACTAAAATATCGCCTGTGGTAAGCAAAATCTGTAAAATATTACAGAAAACCTTAAATTTTCTTCGCGTAAACTGGCCAAAAAGTAAGAGGAAAAATATTTAGAAAATGTTTTGGTTTTACTTCTGAAAGTGTCAAAGTGGGGATTTGAATGTATCAAATGTATAGAGAACTGCCTGTGTCCAAGGTGATTAGAACATGCCTACTGCAGTGGCTAGAGCAAATGGGTGAGAAGACAATGGCATGGGAAGGTGTTTGGTTAACTTCAGAAGGAAAGAGAAAGAGAGCACACCAAGAAAAATGTGACGTGACAGAGTTCGACAAGATTGGCAAAAAAAAAAGGATTTCACAGCTGGAAGATGGTTGCAAGAGATAGAAGGCGGTGGGAACATATCACCCAGCTATGTATTTAAATGACATGTGAACGCTTATATACAGTGTGTGCTAATTAAAACTTCCCACCACCTGGAAAATATCAGAATAAAAAAAAGCAAAAAAGCTGAGACACGTCGACTTTGTTTTCAAGAGGGACACATGACGGCGTATGTTTTGGTGTCTTCGCACCTACACTGTAGACAGACGCGATGTTAAGTGACACCTCGTTGTGAAGCTTTCCCAATTCTGCTCACAAGATACGATATTTTAGATTTTGGTTTAGATATGGCAGTAAATCATCAATTAAAGAATAGGTTAAAATATCAATAAATAAAAGAATGTTCACTTTCATACTTCACTTCCATACAATCATGAAATCTTTGCTCCACGTCCGACGGAAGATTTAGAAACATTTCGGGCGTTATCTGATGACATTCTTCAACAGGTCGCCAGAGAAGCTCCTCAGGTGAGTTTGGTCGTGTTGCATAAATTTCCGACTTTAGGTGTACCCATAGAATAAAGTATAAGGTGTTAAGTCTGGCGAACTGGGAGGCCAGTCAATTAAACCTCTGCGTCCTATCCACTGATTTGGAAAGTTCTGGTTAAGAAAATGACACACAGCTGCGGCATAATGTGGTGGAGTATCATCCTGCTGAAATCACACATCCTCTTCTGTCAAAGCGTTGTCATTTTCCAATACTCCCACAATCGTCGGGTAGATATGCGTTTCCAGTAGATCCAGATACATGTTTTCTTTCAGATTTCCTGGTAAGAAGAGATACCCTATGAGGCAGTCCTCTAGTATGCCCGCCCAAACATTCAACTTCCCCGGATGCTACGTATGAGTTTCACGAAACATTTTTCCATTCCAGTAGCGAAAATTATGGTGGCTGACGTGACCATCCGGTTCGAACGTACATTTATCAGAAAAACAGGTTGATTACAAAAAAGGTGGATTCCTTTTGGCACGATCACTTTTTTTTTCACAGAACTGCACGCGGCGATCAGGACAGTCTTCATTAACTTCCTGCACCAAATTATTTTTCAGGACAGCTACCTGCTTACCCTAATTACATACGACCTGCTCACGGTCATGCTTTCTGTTTGCAACCGATCCAGTTTCCGAAAATGTATGCATTAAATCCAGGACGTGCCGATACGATGTGTTTCTCTCAGGATGACGATCATTAAAAATTTGTGCTGGCTCTCGTGCATAGTTTTTATTGTTGTAGAACAAACTAATTATTTCCACTTTTTCTGCAATTGAATAAACCACGAATTGGAATTCAATCGACTTAGTGATGATTTTACGAGATATTTACTTGTCTCGTTTGAAGTAACATAGATAAGAAAACTGAATTGATAAGGTTTATTAAGAGATGAAAAAATCATAAAAGAAAATATTTTTATCCAGACATTGTTGAGAAAAGTCATCAGATAACGCTCGAAATGTTTCGAAATGTTCGTTCGAAAGAGGAGCAAATATTTCATGATTATATAGAAGTGCAGAGAAAACAATTTAAACATTTAACTAAATAGTATTCTTTCATTCAGTGATATTGTCTTATTTTTGGATTCATGATTTTATTGCCATATTCAAACCAAAATTTAAAAAGTCGTATGTTGTCGTAAGCAGAATTGACAAAGCTTTAGAATGAGATGTCACTCAACATTTGGGTGCCATTTAAAATTTAAGGGTACTTTACGCCACTGCCCAAGGAGTATGCTCCAAGACACCAAAAATTATGCCATCATGGGTGCACCTTAAAAACAAAGTCGACACGTCTCGGGTTCTTTTCTTCCTTTTTAATTCCGATATTTTTCAGGTGGGATGTTTTAATTGGCACACCCTGTGTGGATATATATATATATATATATATATATATATATATATATATATATATATATATATATATATATATATATATATATATATATATATATATATATATATATATATATATATATATATAATTGTCGTAAAACAATTAAGTAGATCATTTCTATGAAAATTCGCCATCATAATGCACTCGTGGCGTACAGACTCTTTTAGCTAATCTCAACATGCACGCAACAGACTATACGTTTTGAACATATGCAAGTTATTTTGATTTGGTCTTTAGTTATAACTGTGTGTTTTGTTTCTTTAACGTCGGCCTATTTCCGCGACTATGGCCAATCATCGACACCAGGGAGCAGTTTCACCTCACTATCCTGGAAATTTTGCTGAACCCCTGCCTTTCTGTAAGGAGGATAGGGATCTTTAACGTGCCCAACATCGCATGGACACGGGACCGACGGCTTTACGCCCCCTCCGAAGTGCGGAACGTGCAGACATTCAACTTGCTCAAATACAATGCCAGAACCTCTGTTAATGTTAATTTTACAGTTTGTACTGAAAAAGTGAAAGGAGTACCCTGAGATCGAACCCAGTACCCTTCGGTTCAGAGGCACACGTTCTTACCCCTGAACCACCGAGGTTCTTTTTAGTTATAACATTATATATAATTAAATATGAAGTATACACTGTGTCCCTAAAGTTCGCAACCAATTGATTAATTTCGCATACGTTGGCTCAATTTTTGATAAGGTTGGTGTAGCGGGGTTTCAACATATGACAAATTCGATTTTTGCATCAGCGTTATCGTAAGACAGTTATTTTTAGAAAAACTGTCAAGTATATATTTTTTAATGGAATACCCTATATGTTTGGACTAAGTGTGAAAGGTAATTTCCAAACGAGTTCAACGATCTATACGTTGACTGGTTTATTTTTTTATTTTTTAAGCAAATATAAAATCTCCCTAAAAAATTTCACCATGTTTAAAAAATATCTTGCGTTCTTGGTCGTGATATCCGCAAAAACCTTCGTGAGACCGAACTAGTGTCTAACTTTATAATAAAAAGTCTGGACACAGCAAGTGCGTTATGGTAGTAAATTTTCATAGAAATGATCTGGTACCAAATATTTTTTTATAACTTTTTTTCTTGCAACATAGAAATCTAAGTTTTGGTATATAGTTTTCCTTTTCTGTTATAAATCCAGGTACCAAATTTGGTTACCATAGATTTTTTATTTTTGGAGCTAAAAATTTTTTCCCACAGAAAACCCACAATTTTCCCGGAAAACCTGGTCCGATTTTCCTGGCTAACCAATTTATTCAAGTCACTTACAAAAGGAAGTGCAAGCCAAATTTTATTAAAATCAGCCATTGCTTTTTGAGCTAACGGTGTGATACATACATACATACATACATACATACATACATATATACATATATATATATATATATATATATATATATATATATATATATATATATATATATATATATATATATATATATATATATATATATATATATATATATATATATATATATATATATATATATATATATATATATATATATATATATATATATATATACATATATATATATATATATATATATATATATATATATATATATATATATATATATATATATATATATATATATATATATATATATATATATAAATCGAAACTTACCCCGGGTATAGGGTCCAGGGGTCTTAGTTTGCACTCATTAAAAAAAATCAAAATTCAAAAGTCGGGATCTTCCCATTAGTGATTTTTTTCTACGAATATTTACTATAATATGGAGAGAATAGACAGACGCGAGCAAAATATTGGTCAATACAGAACCATTATACTGGGAAAAAGTGGCGTTTTCTACTACTGACACATTGTTTCGATGTGGCGGTTCAAAACTCTTGGCAGGTAGAGAAGCAGAATGGTGAAACCTCTGGTCAAATATCTTTTAGAAAATCCGTTGTCACATACTGCTGGAAACGTATAAACGGACAACCAAGAGAGAACCATCAAAGACACAGCATGATTCTTGCTGACCTAGAATTATATCAAGACCAGCAACGACGATGCGCACGGTACCATAGGTAACCCAATGTTATTTGCAACATGTGCAATGTTGTTCTTTATCCTAAAGATTGTTGTATACCTCCCAATGTTTTGGTGACTCACTTCTTAAATTTGAGAAAAAACAGTTTAAGGACTCTATGGGTTAATACAGTAGATAAGTTACCTCTGAATTGGTTGCTATCCTACTACCTAAAATACCCAAACAAAATAATAATTAACTGTTAGTGTATTATAAATATCTAAAAGAACTCAACAAACTGTTAAGTGAACAAGCACACATCAAAACATTGATGATTGGTTTTAGAGAAAGGATGAAAACTCAAGAGTGAATCGATCGGCCTTGCAATGAATTTTATCCATCCAGTAACACTCTTGACAGTGTCAAAACTTGAAGCAAAATCCAAAGAAGTAGATTATGTCCGTGATTGTCCTTAAACTGGACGACGTTTAATATTAGAGAATCGAACTTTAGATTCAATAGTCGCTACTGTAGAAATATAAGCTGAGCATTCGACAACCTGCACATAAATTTTACATTGAAAAAATAGCCTTAAGCCAAATTCTACAATTCAATAAATATCATCAGTACAATATTCCTCTAGTTCAAGAGATCGCAGATAATAACTTTGATCAGTTCCGTGAACAGCTAATTTTAATTTGCCATAGAAATCCACATTTCGTGAAAAATATCCTAAAAAAATATATGGACCGGTATTGTATTCGCTACCATAACGCACTTGCTGGTTTCACACTTTTCTAATTCTAATTTCGTCGCCTTACAATAGCATTTACTTATTCTAAATATTATTTTACAACCACTAACTAAAGTTTCAGAATACATTTATTCTTGAGTTGAGTTCTATTTTAAATTCAGTATTTAATAAAAAAATGACTAGGCTGTCGTCAAAAAAAGAGACGAATAAATTAGCAAAAAGTTAAGCAGTTGCCTTTTAATTTTTTTGGAAGTTACCACAGAAACGAACTGGTAGAAAAAAATTGGTTGTGTATAATAGGGGAGAATAATTAGATATAAACTTTTCTTTGTAAATTATTGGTTTTTCTTATTCGCTTAATCTCATGTTTTCCTGCGTGTAAAAAAATAAGTCAAAAAATGCTGAAATTGTATTACGTATTTTGTTGGTAACATAATTAGATGTCTGTTCGCATTAGGTACGCTTTATCTGCTAGACGTTCTACAGTAATTGTATTTACCGGGTGTTTACACCAAAGTCCACAAAATCCTAACATTTTAGATTTTAAAGGGTGCAATATTAAGAAAAAATTTATTTAAAAAAGTTTTACATTATCCAATAACGACTGATAAACGGGTTAGTAAAAGTAAGTAAAGGTATTTGTATTTCCTGAGAGACTCGTTATTAAGAAAAAAATGTTTATAGAAAAGTTTTTTTGACAAATTTGTTGCTACAAACTGGTGATATTCAATTTTTTCTAGCGTAAACAACTTCGCTGATATTGCAACTAATTTTTTTAAATTGGAAGATATGATTTTTTATATTTTCGGAAATAACGTTTCTTTCTTCATACAGCACTATAAAATTTTAGTCGGGTTCCATTAGAAAAAAACTGAGAGAAATGAACTTTAATTCTAAAAGAAACTGACAAAAGAAGAATAAAATAAAGCAGCAACAATAACACTAGGGAACAAATTTTAACTTTTGTTTTGTTTATTGTGTTAATCGGGGGCCAATTAGTCATTTTAACTTCCCTTTCAGTTAAAATATTAATAAAAAATAAATAAATTAAGCAGGTTTTTGCCAAAAATATATTGAACATGAAAAATCTCACAGAAAAATTAAAAAATTATTGCTATAAAAAACCCAACTTTTTTCATTTTATTACATATATAACCTTCAAAATAGGTGGTAGAACGACTTTCCCTTTTATATTGGCCACATCCATCTCGGATGAGATCACCCGTCATTCTTTCATTCCATTTACCTTGATAACGACTTTCCATAGCTCTAATGTTTTAATGGAACCTTTCCCCATGTCCCTCGCTCACGTCTCCAAGATTTTTTCGAATTTTTTTTGGAAAAACATGCCACAGCCCATATTCTTAAATGCTGTCAATACATGATCAACCACTTCCACGTAGTGGCCGCTTTTGTTATTGCCCAGAATACACTTTGTGATGACGCGAAATGGTCTCCAAGCCTTTTTTTTAATTTCAAGTCAGTTTTTTTTCCAATAGCATTTTTAAAAAGTTGTGGCCTAGTAAAAAATCCTGCTTTTTGTTTTGCTGTGGGGAACGTCGATCTAATACGTTCAAAGGCAAGTGAATTTGTGTCAAGAGCCTTCACGAATTGCTTGGCTAGTCCTAATTTAATATGTAAAGGCGGAAGTAAAATATTCTATTTTGCAACCAAAGGATCGTGAAAAACTTTGTATTTTATCGGTATAAGATTTTCTAAAATGGTCCATATGCATCTAACATAGTGTTTATTGTCTGCACGGCTGTCCCACATGCACAAGAGACACGAAAATTTAGTATACCCGCGTCCCACATGCAGAAGAAATACGAAAATTTAGTATACCCACCTTGCAGTCCAAGGAGAAAACCCCAGAACACATACGATTGATACCGATAATACTGTGTTTTTCAAGAGGCGTTTTAATATTTGCATATACTTTTAAGTGTGCAGAATATGCACCCGAAATATGCCATTGTGTAAAAGAACCGCCTTTAAGCTGGAGATAGAACTGTCAATAAATAAACGCCATTGCTTAGTATCATGAACTATTCCATTTTAGTTTAAAGGCCATCGACGTCAGCACAAAAGCAAATATCATCTTGGACAGAATAAAAACCATAATAATTTTGATGACCTTTACGATAAGTATATGCACAGTCCTAGTTGAAAGGCTTTTATTGTTTAAGCCGCGATCCAAGAATCTCAGCTTTTTCTTTTGTAAGACCTAGATTTCTTACCAAATCCTTTAAATCTTGTTGTCTTAGAAAATGTGGCTCACCTTCGGGTAAATATTCTTGGCCCTGGCTACATAGTTCGTCAATTTACGATTCAATTACTTCCAATTCTTGTTCTTCGGAACTTGAAGTGCCTGGTGCGGAAAGAACAGGGAGCGCATCGCTATGTGCAATTGGTGCACTGGTAGACTGTAGGTCCGGATAATAAATATTTTTTCGATCAGATGACTTCTTATAGGTTTTTAAGTCGATTAGACAAAAATAACAATATGTGACATAATTGGTGGGCCCGCTCAAAATTACGGAAACGCCAAAAGGCATTTTTCTGTTCTCTCCTCTATACCATGTTTTAAGAGTTGATCAAGAGCTGCAACAAATTACATTTGGTGTCCAATTTCTGTCTAAGTTGGAAAACGTCATGCCAAAATAAAATTCATGCGCGTCCCAAAGCTTTGTATTCTACACTATTTCAAATTTCACTTGTTTTCTTGATATGTAGCGACCGCAAACACAACAAAAACTTTACCAAGGATGCTTGAAAATTCGTCTGGGTGACATTTTAAAGCAAAAATAAACAATAAACACGTGCTATAAAGACCAAAAAACATAAAAAGCTGCCAGATTTAGAATTGACAGCTTGGCAAACACAAAGGATGAAATGTCATCAGGTCATGGTCTAATACGTTTGGCATAATAAAATTCAGATAAACAAATATCATATCACATAGTGTAATTATTAACTAATCGACTGTTCAAAAGATTGTCAATTATTATCAATACACAATTGAAATCGCGTTTCGTAGGAATTTATTACATTAACTAAGCTGGAATGCACAATCCACCTTGTTTCGCCAATAATTATATCTTTTAGGTCTTTTGAATTTAATGGCCCGTCCGTGTAGACAACGTTCTTCAAGTGACCCCTAAAGAAAAAATCACATGGCGTCAAATCAGGAAAGCGAGCAGGCCACTTAAGAGTACTACTGTGCCCAATCCTCTTTTCTACGAAAACAGAATCCAGATTTTGCCGAACGCGTTTTTTAAAATGACTGGGAGCTCCCTCTTGCTGGAACAAAACTTCATTAACTGGGCCCACTGCAAATATAGCGGGTATAACTTATTATATTAATAAATTTAAACATTTTTTAGATGTTAGATTTTCCTTAATGAAGAACGAACGAATAATACTGCTGCCCAGTATATTTACCCATATATCATTTTTTTGTGGTCGCTGGGTTTGAGCCTTCAGCATCCAATGTGGATTTTGCTGAGAGCAATCAGCATAATTTTGTTTATCAACCAATCCATGCAGTGTAAAAGTAGCTTTACTTGAGAGAATAATGTTTGTACCAAAGGGTGGATTTACATTAAATTTGCCTATTATAATATATTACAAAATTTAAGACGCCTCTCGGAATCGCCATTTACAAGTTTTTGTAACAGCTGTAATTTGTAAGGGTGAAATTTTTCTTTTTTTTAAGGAATCATACCAGGTTTTTGTAAAACATTTTGTAATGTAGCAACTTCATTTGTCTGCAAATGAAGGTTTTCATAAAAGACAACAATACATCTAATGCCTTGTTACCAGCAGACGAACATCCCCTTCATTAGTTTCTGACCGATAGGATACATACACTTCATAAAAAAACATGCTCACTTTTAAGTAAGTTTCCTGTCACCGTAGCCCACCACCATTAATATTTTAAATCCTAGCTTTTTGCTCAATTTTGCGATAACAACAGTCATTACAAAATTGTAAAAGTTCTCAATTTTTTGATGTTAAGCTTTTTAAAGCATTACAAACAATCTCGGTACGGAATCAGGTAGTATGTTGTCACGACGGCTCTAGTTAACACAAAATGTTATAGATAGAGACTGTGTACAACCAGCGAACAATTTTGTGAATTGTCAGCCCTGGCCCATTTCTTCCCTAATACAGAGACAATGCATTGTCTCTATCTATAACATTTTGTGTTAACTAGAGATGTCGTGACAACATACTACCTGGTTCCGCACGGAGATGGCGACCCTGTCGTACATCTCACAATGTTCTAGGAGGCTACCATAGCCGTATTACTTTAAAGATGTGTTCTCACTGTGACTAGTACAGCGCACTGATGAGCTCTAATTAGAGCGAAACCGGTCTGCGTTTTTAATGACGGTGATTACCTTACATTACAAACAATGTTTGCAATTGACAGCTACACGAAATGTCACATTTTTTCAATAGATAACTTGATAAGAAATGGAGTTCAACCGAATGAGGTGATTTTTAAAAAAGAAAAATTTTTCTCAATTTTTTTCTTATGGAACCTGATTAAAGTTTTGTAGTTGCGTATCAAGAAATATACGTTCTTTCCAAAAATGCAAAAAATCAGATCTTGCCATTAAACAAAATTGTTGCCATAGCAGCGAAGCTGTTTACGCTAGAAAAATTTAATATCTCCAGTTTGTAGTCAAAAATATATCGAAAAATTTTCGTTGAAATATTTTTTTTAATAAGGAATATCTCAGGAAATAGACGTGCCTTTCCATAGTTTTTACTAACCCTTATAAACAAGGAATATAAACTGATTAATTTGCCCTACGTATTAAAAAAAAAGGTATAATGGCGAATAGTTTTTTTTTTTTCTGAATAGTTTTTTATTTGACTAGAGGTGTGACTTTCTTTCTGCCTTCACTGATATCTTTTTTTTTTTCTCTGCAACCAATTACGCCTATTACGGCATCGTCAGGTAAGAGGAAATTGAAAATTTTTATACGCACAAATAATAACTATAAATAAAAATTCGTTGCTACGTTAGGGGATTTTAATCAAAACATAATAAAAAAGTAAAGACGTGGCAAGTGCCTTACGGTAGCCGATGTCAATTCTCGAAAAATAACCAAATTATTAAATTTTGGAAATATTTGTTTAATTTGTTTTTCAGCAAAAGGTTTTTCTTCGGAAAAACCGGTTCGATTGGGTTGGCTAATGAGCTAATCCAAGCGACTAACAAAGGGAAGCTTAACTTTATTTTGTAAATAGCTTAAACATGTTTGTTAGCCAGTCCGATCGAACCAGTTTTCTGGAAAAATTTTAGGTTACCTTCCGGAAAATTTTGGTATCTTTGAAAATAACGAATTTGATTTAGTAAAATTCTAAACAAAAGTTGCCTTTATAGAAATCATACCAATTAAACCATTTTTTCTTTCCGCCAGGAGACCAAAAGAGAGCACAAGATTAAAAGTTTTTATATGGTAAAACCAATATGGTTAGTCCATTTATCACTTTATTGACTGAAGAGACAGGGGTTTTAAATTTATTTTGTTAATAAACAAATATAACATGTTTAAGTCACAAATAAATACACGTTATATAATTATTTTGTTATTGTTTTGAGACTGACTTTACTTTGCTTAATCAAACCAGATAGTTACATAAGTGCATTGCCGTTATTATACAGCGTTCAATACAGGAAAGCTTGAGTTAGTGGTTGTATGTAACAATGTAAAATATAAGTAGTTCAAATGCTGAATATGTCAAATAAATATCACTGGCTTCTTGTAATTACCTGATTTAATTATCGTTAGCAAACAGAATTTGGATGAATCATCTGAATAATTAATTAGACTAAATGACAACTTCGTACCCGACAAGAAGGTGGCTTTAAGAGCACAATCTGGAGATAATGTTTGTGTTTAAATTAATGAGGGTAATGTAAAACCTTTACTGCAACTTAGCAACATCCCAAAGTACGTTTACCTATTGTTAGCTTTTAGAGCACCAATGATCCGCAATTAGAAAATTCTGCATTCTTTCGTGGATGACCAATTTAATTGGAATTTATCAGAAAACGTTTTATATTTTTTCGAGCATTCGAATGAATAACTGAGTATATTGTATTCAATCTATAGCCTATTAGTAATAATAGTGTTTAAATTAATATGAAAAGTTTCTAAAACCAGATAACCTATGTAAGAATGGCGCGGAAAAAGCCATGCTATCAGAGATGATAATTTAATTGCTTTCAAGGAAGCAACATCAGATAAAGAGCCTCGGTGGTTCGTTGGTAAGAACGTCTGCCTATATATATTGAACAGTTATAATCAGAAAATCAACGAATATGCGAATTTTAGAGAAAAAATGGATAATCTGGACCAAAATGAATATGAAGGAGAAAGCTCACAGTGGGGTACCTTTATTATTGCGCACTCGAACTAGTCCAAAAAAGAAATCAGAACAGGCTCCGCTATCAACAAGTAACCAATTCGATGCCCTTAGGGGAGAAAATTCATATCAAATGGATTGGTCGGCCACAATGAACGACAATGAAGAAACGTTACAAAACAACGATGAAAAAAGTAAGGTTAAGAAACTTCCTCCCCTCGTATTCCATGGAGAAATTACAGATCAAAAAAAATTCGTCGATACGATTTGCTTTTTAATTAAAAATAAATTTTAATAAAAATATAACCGTGAAACTATCAACATATACACAAGCACAGAGAATGACTACAAAATATTGTAGCGAAAAATGAAGAAGGAAAAACAGCAATTTCATACGTACTCGCTGGAAACCTCAAAGACACACGGTTTTGTACTTAGAGGATTGCAAGGTAAGCATGAAATAAAAGTAATAATTGACGATTTAATTAAACCAAGGTGTAGAAACCAAGAAAGTTATGAAAATGGTTACCAAATGCGACCCGTTATACCTGGTGATGACATCTAGTAAAATTAAAATAAAATTTCTAAACAAAGAAGTCAAATTTGTAGATCATACCCGTGTAAGTTGGGAGATCTTCAAAAGGAAAAGGGCATTTAGGCAGTGCTACAGGTGTCAACAATGGGGACATGTAACCATAAATTGCTTCCTGGAGCCAAAGTGTCTGAAATGCGCGGAAAACCACACAAGCGACAAGTGTACTAAGCCAAAGACCACGTATGCGGTGTGTGATAACTGTGATGCAAACCACCCTGCGAATTCGCTGAACTGCACAGCCTACATAGAGAGGCTCAACTGGATTACCTCGAAAACAGCAAATAAAAATGCAAACAGCAAGAAAAAGATGCTTAGACCGGCCCCTCTGCCCAAAGTTAATTGCTGGAGCCTAAAACATTCAGTGCAAAAAAGTGCTAGTGTAGCTCCAGGTGTAAATAAGGAAAGTGAAATTGCTTCTACCAATATTTTGAACACAGTTGAACTGCTCAAAGACAATACTGATAATAACGTAAGTAACAAAAATAACGACTTTCATGGCCTTATAAAGGAAATTAGTAGTCTAGATAAGATATTAAATATTAAGAAAATGTTAAATTTAGTACGTATGCTCAAACACTAGTCGCATGTAAAACTGAGTCCTAGAAATTCGAGAAGTTCATCGACTTTTGTGAGCAGCTTGATGACTAATACACTTAACATTTGTTTTTGGAATGCTAAAAGTGTTAAAAACAAAGTCTCTGAACTTATCGAGTTCCTAGAAACTGAAAATATCAGCATCATGGGCATCTGCGAGACAAAATTGGGTGAGCAAGATCGCCTTCGAATTAAAAATTATAAATGCATCAGAAACGATAGCAATTACAACGGAGATGGTCTCGCCTTTTTAGTTAAAAATAACACACCGGTTGCTAATGTTAACAGTGTAAATTATACAAGTATTGATAACCTAACAATTAGACTAGCTGATAATACGCATATAACTATTGTATATAATAAACCTCAAAATAACTTTTCAACTAACGACATGGATGCTTTACTATCTATAAGTAATAAAATGCTTATTATGGGTGACTTTAATGCGCGACACCCAGACTGGAACTGCCTAACCTCAAACACCAATGGTAATCTGCTCAGCAACTATACTTTAGATAATCATTGTTTAGTTTTACACCCTAACACACGAGAACATTACCCGTCAAACAACACTACTCCTTCCACCATCGACATTTTAATAAACAAAAATGTCTCAAATATCCTTTCCGAACCAAAGTCTCTCTCACAACTTAACTCTGATCACCAAATCGTCATTTTCTCTTTAGGCAATCAGCATCTATTGAATATAACAGGGCTATAAAAATGCTGATTGGAAAAATTTAGAAAAAATATAAATAGAAATATTAATTTAAATTCAACAATTCAAGACGTAACTGAATTGGAATCCGAGGTGGAGACTTTTACAAAGCTGATACAAAATAGCATAAACAAACTCTCATGTTCACTGACCATATCTGCTGTATACTGTCCCCTTATACATAGGATTACCGAACAATTGTTCAAAATGTTCTTTGAAATTCTTGGATAAAGATTTGTTGCTGGTGGTGACTATAACTCAAAACACACTGTTTTCGGGTGTAGATTGTCAACTCCTAAGAACAGGGATCTTAACTAATTTAATGACAAACATGCATTACAATTGCCTTTCAAGTTGTGAACCAATATATTGGCCAACATATGACAAAAAATACCTGACCTACTAGATTATTTTGTGGTAAACGGCATAGTTTCAAACTTTATTGACTTAGAATAATGTTTTGATCTAACATCTGACCAAATACCTCTTTTTCTTACTGTTAGTACAACAGTGGTCAAGAAAACCCTAGAGCCAACACTATATAACAAAAATACTAACTGGGAGGCTTGGTTGTCAAGTCAATATAAAGTAAAATGAAGAGCTCGACGACTTTACAAATAACTTCATAACTGTGATTCAAGACGCTTCATGGCAAGCAACACCAGCACTAGAACATAGGTTTTCAACTAAAAATATTTCCAAAGAAATTATAGAATTAGTTACAATAAAAAGAAGACCTAGAAGGTTGTAGCACCGTACAAGGCAACCCCCTGACAAAACTACTTACGATCGTGCTACCAAACAACTAAAATAAAAACTACAGGGTATTCTAAATGAGTCTTTTAGAAACTACCTGCAGAACTTAACATACAAAGACCACACTCTATGAAAATCTGCCAAACATCTCAAAATAAGGCATAATGTTTCTATTCCACCAACAAGAAAATCATTCATCATTCATGGATGAGATCCGACAAAACAAAGGCAGAGTTCTTTGCTAGACATATTCCCAGTGTTTTACTCCAAACGATCCACACACTGTGGATCCTGAAGTGAAATATTTTTTAGAAAAACCTTGTCAGATGTCGCTACCTATACAAAGATTCAAGAAGTCAGAAGTTAAACGAGAAATACAACGTCTCAACATAAAGAAGTGTCCTGGATATAATCTGATTAGAGGAAAAATACTTAAAGAACTTTCATGCACAGGAATTAGGTATTTTACAATATTATTCACTTCTATATAGCGACTGACATACGGGCCAAACCAGCTGGAATTTAAAAACTAAAACCAGGAAAATCAGTCAATAAAGTTAAGTCTTATAGGCCAATAAGTTTGTTTCTAGTAATATCCAAACTACTAGAGATACTTATCTTAAAACGAATGACTCAGGACAAGTTACTTGATGCATGGTTACCAGAACACTAGTTTAGGATTAGGTCGGAACACTCCACCATCCAGCAGTGTCACCGAATTGTCCACAAAACCCCGAAAGCAATAGATGCAGGCCAGTACTGTTTAGGAGTATTTTTGAATATTAGCCAGGAGTTCGACAAAGTTTGGCATGACAGCCTGCTCTACAAAATTAAAAAAATATTGCCACACCATCGTGGAACATTATGTATAGTATCCTGTATTCTTGTACAATGCTGTAAGTTCTGATTGCTAATAACATGTTAAAAAAATATCTTCCGTGTCAATGTATGGTACAGTCATTTAGCGAATGATTAAAAGCTATTTTAAAGCAGGTGGCATATTAAAGGTTAAATAAAATAACGGTTAGTTATTTTGAATGGGCTAAGAAACGGCCACTGGTTGCTTGATTTTGAATTACCTCCCGGAAAGTGTTTCTATCTTTGAAAATATCAAAATTATTTTAGTAAAAGTCTGAACAAAAGTTGCCTTTATAGGAACCAGTACATACCAATTGAGGCATTTATTTTTCCTTCCTCAACGAGACAAAAAAAGAGCACACGATTAAAAAGTTTTTGTATGGTAAAAACAATTTACTTCAGTTGAGTTCACTGAGAAAAAATATTGTCTACGAAAATTCACAAAAAAAATTTCTAAAAAAATTTGCTGAAAAGATTTTTCCTCTAAACTTTACAAAAATGTTTGTTCACGAACATATGCAAAAATGTCCACAATAATAATAATAATAATAATAATAATAATAATAATAATAATAATAATAATAATAAATAAATAAAATGCTATGTTCACTGCTATAGTCTCCGGATGGACAAAGAGGAACGTGATGCAAATCTCTTGTTCCGTGAGGGACCAAGTGCGCCACGAGGGAAAAGAAAAGAAAAATAATAAAAATAATAATAATAATAATAATAATAATAATACTAAATCTTAGTAACGTGCCCTAATCGATACACTCCCGAGGCTGTTCTAGAGAACTCAGGATACAGGTTGCACTGGGGTCGGACCCTGCTCACAGACCAACGAGTTACCCACAACAGGCCAGATGTAATAATAGTCGATACTTCCTGCAAGCAAGTGTCGCTAACTCATGTCGCCATTTCGAATACCAATAATCTAGAGATAAAGTACAACGAAAAGATCATTAAGTACAGAGACCTGAGATGCAAGTAAAGAGACAGCAGAGGGCAGATAGTGTCCAAATGATTCCAATAGTCATGTCGTCAACTGGTGTGGTTCCTAAGAATCTTCGAGAGAACATTGAGATACTGTGTCTTGGAGAGCATCTTTATAAGGTTATGCAGAAGGCGATAATACTTACAACTGCCCACAACGTGTGGAGATTTCTGGAAAATGAGGATGTGTCGCGTTGTCGTTCAGGACCCGATAACTTGGAAAGGGCTCCATCTGAGCTCAGTCCCTATGGTATCTGAGATACCTGGGATGAGTAAATCTTCCTCTTTGAGGCATTGTCAAAGCCCTTCAGGCTAAAGTCGATTATACTAAATTATGTAATAATAATAATAAATAATTTAATAATAATAATAAATAATTTAATAATAATAATAAATAATTTAATAATAATAATAATTAATTTAATAATAATAAAAAATAATTTACTATATGAGTTTATTAAAATTCACTAAAAAAATTGTTGAATCTGAAATTCGCTGGGTCATTGTTTTCACGAAGTCATTAAAAATGCGTGTTTATAAAAAAAAATATTTTTTACGATAATTCACAAAAAACCTTTTTACTCAAATGCACCAGGTTTCTTTTTAAATTCGGCTGAAAATGTTTTTTTTACAAAAATTCACAACCAAAAAGTTTTCTACAAACATCTGACCCGGACAAGAAAAGCAAATGACTTATTAAACAGAATAATAAAAGTCTGGACACAGAAAGTGCATTATGGTAGTATGTAATGTTTTCATTACATGCCTATAACCTTTTATCATTTAACGTAGAGATCTGAACATATATAGTGTATCACCAGGTGAAGATTGGAACCTGTGATGAGCACTGATAGGTACACTTGGGGAACCCAAATCACCACAACACATTTAAAAAAATTATCTGACAATCGTTTCACTAACCAAGTGAGCGCCATCAGAGGATAAATAATTCAGAATTATTCATCCTCCGATGACGCTAACTTGGTTAGTGAAACGACCGTCAGGTGTTATAAAATGTGTTGTGGTGATTTGGGTGTTCCAAGTGTACTTATATATAGTATATGTTTTATAACAGAAACCTGCGTACTAAATTTGCTTGCCATTACTTTGTTATTTTTGGAGGTATACAAATTTTCTAAAAGGATACCCAAAATTTTACAAAAAAAAAAAGGTCCTATTTTCCTGGCCTACGAACTTGTCCAAGCCGTTGACGAAAGAAAGACACCTACCAAATTTAATTCAAATCAGTGGATTATTTTTTGAGTTACCGGTGTGACACATATACACAAAATTTTCAATTTTTTTCTACAAAAATTCGCTAATACAGAGGTCTACATGTAAATACATTTTAAAGTAATAATTTTTGTCAGCAGAATAATTGTCATGTGTTCTGGTGGTTGAGCTACTCCAAAGTGTACCTATTAGGTACATGCTCACGATAATACGAATATCGCGAGGTTTAGATGGTGGTTAAGTGCCTCGGTGGTTTAGTGGTAAGAACGTGTGCCTCTGAACCGAAAGGTACCGGGTTCGATACCCGTGTTCTCCTTTCACTTTTTCAGTACATACTGTGACATTATCATCAACCGAGGTTGTGGAATTGTATTTGACCAAGTTGAATGGCTGCAGGTTGCGCCCCTCGTAGGGGGCGTAATTCCGTCGGTTCCGTCTCCATGCGATGTTCGGCACGTTAGAGATCCCCACCCTCGTTACAGATAGACAGGGGTGTGGAAAAATTTCCAGGATAGTGAGGTGAAACTGCTTCCTGGCGTCGGTGATTGGCCATAGTCGCGGAAATACATCGAAGTTAAAGAAACAAAAAAAAAACACACACACCACAAAGATGGTGGTTAAAAAATATAAAACGCCTAGTTTATATTTCTGTTCTTCTATAGCGACCCAAACTGGTTTTCAAGTAGTTTCTGACGTAGTGTAGTGGTATATTGTGAAAATTGTTACAGACTAGTTTGTTTTGAGCTTTTGAAACTAAATTAGATTTTCTCTCTACTTTCAGTTACACGTCACCGCATTAACAATATTAACGAGATTGGTTCATTATTTACAAATGTCTTGAATCCCCAAGCCAGTCCAGCACATCAAAAATAAGCTAACTCTTTTATTTTGTTCAGCGTAGATCAATTGGATTTGCCTTAATTTTTTTCTTGCCTATCATAACTTTGAATTTTTATATATTATATGCTTGCTGAGGTAGAGACAGCTGAGAAAAATTTATTTGAAAAAAAATTTTTGGTCTTCTCGTGTTATAAAGGCATAAGAGGTTACTAGTTTTGTATGTTTAATGTATCATTTTTTGTCTACGGTTTTGTTAACTCCAGCGTGTTTTGTGTTTAAAACCATAGCTTAATTTTGTAAATGGCATCGAAAAAGAAAATAGTTCTTACATTTTCTAAAAGTTGAAATGAATAATATTTTGAAAGCTAAAAATTCTAATCACTTAAATGTCATATGAGGGTTCTTTAGTTTATTGCAAAGTATTTTTTGTTTATATAATAATTTGTCAGCCTAGTTTTATTTTACGCCAAAGTTTTACATTGCATGTTTATTGGTTAGAAATAACATTTATCTTGAGCCTATATATGTTGCTTTAGTGGCATTAAATAACTATTTGTCTAATTACCTGTTCTGTCCTGCATTAGTAAAATTTTTAAGAGTAGATGATCAAAATGTTCACATAGTTTTTTGCATCTGGTTACTGCACCAAACAATATTTGTGCTCAAATCTGAGGTCGTAGTTATATATTTTAAATATTTGCGGCGCCCCTGTACTTTACATGAACTTATCTTAATATTGTTTCTTTTTCTATACAAAAAATGATGTTATACTTCTTATATAAATATAATTAAGTAGTATTATAATATGTATGCTTTGCAAAGGTTTTACTTTACACATTACAAGATACAGCCAAATACATATAGCTCCATACTCCATACGTTCTTAATTTAAACAGTAAACTAAAACTCGGCATCTTATTTATGAGGAGTTCGCGATTGTCGTTCCAAGTGAGTGGATGTGTGCCGGCAGCCAATAATCTTATCGCTTGCTGATAACCGACTACAAAATAATAAAAAAAAGGTAAAGGTAAGATGCTTACTGGCAATTAGGCCATTGCTGACCCTTTTTGCTCATCTAAACTAACCTACCCTCCACCTTGAGCTCGATCTCAACGACGACAGTGATTTGAAAAATCATCCGTTGCCGGTGAGTCTCGAACCGTCGAACTCCGAGTCCGTATTGGAAAGTCATCGACTTTCCCGCACGGCCACGGAGGCGCTACTACAAAATAATACACTGAAATCAAGTAAGAATATTAAATTAATTCTACAGAAGAATTAATATATTATATTAAATTAATCGAATCACCCCTAATAACTGACTGTTGATTAGCAAGTGCCTATATGCTCCCACACCAACAACAATCATCACATAAATTATCTACAGATGTAGAAAATCGGCCCTACTCAAACATCACAAAATACCGCAACCAATTATAATCAATGTTAACGATTAACAGTGACAACTCGCTACAAGGTATTGATGATCACAATATGGTTGACCAAAGAGACAGCCCTACTACATCAATCTATTCGTGGCAAGAAGTCAAAAAAATAATAAAAAGTGTGTGTAACTTACACTATCAAACTTCAAAAAGGCCATCATTTCCAAAAACTCACAACATATTCTCATCTCTAGCTCCAGCAGATGAAATTAACATTAATAAATACGACTCTACAGAGACGTTAAAACAGCCCAAACCGCCAACCATTTTATCCATGGGGTAACAGATTATAATAACATGAGTAACTTTTCAGTTGTCATTATAGCAGAAGAACAATATTACTCTAAGACACTAACAAACAACACTATCAAAATAAATGTTCATAGATTTGAAACATATAAAAGACTTGTGAGATATCTGAGAGACGAGAATATCGTATTCCATACTTACCAGCCCAAAGAAGAAAGAGCCTATAGAATAGTAGTAACATATTTTAATCACAGGACTCCAATTAACGAAATAAAGTTAGATATTCAAGAAGCTGTCCACAGAGAAATAATGTAAACATTGGGCATCATATTTCCAAAAAACCATGCCCCTTTTTTCGTAGATTTAGAGCCACAAGATAATAATAAAAGTATATATGATTTGCAACACATATGTAACACAGAGTTTGGTATAGAATCTCCAAGGTAAATACGCGAAATAGTTAAATGTGCAAGGTGCCAAAACTACGGCTATTCGAAGACCTATTGTAACAAACCATTCATTTGTGTAAAGTGCGGAGAACAACACGACAGCAAAATGTGCACGAAAAAAAGAGAATCTCCAGCGAAATGTGCTCTATGCGAAGGTAGCCCTCCAGCAAATTACAAAGGTTTCACCGTATACAGCGACCACATGAAAACCAAAAACCCTAATCTGAGTATAAGATACCAGCAAAAACAACATAATCTAACACAAGACCACCAAAACATACACGTTGCAGCTAACATAAACACAGAAGTACCTAGCGACTACACTGAACCCCGCCCAACCAGAGCGCTATATAATGAAGTACTCAAACACAGGCAACCTGTTTACACAGATGACCATCAAAATACCCTTGAAAACACGCTTACTATTATCCTGGGGGAATTTAAACCCCCATTCACACAACTGATGAATCAAAACCAGATTATGCTTAATCTGTTATCAAGACTTGTTAATAATTTCAACTTAAATGGCAAAATTAATACGCATTGCAACATGGAATGTCAACGAACTAACTAGTCGCAAACAAGAACTAATAACATTTGTCACCATTAACAAAATACATATGATGCCGGTCTCTGAAACCCACTTCAAAAATAAGTCCGTATTCCGCATACCGCTCTTCTCCATATACGCTAAAAATCACTCAGATGGCACCGCACACGGATGTACTGCACTTCTCATCAGAAGCAACATTAAACATGACGTCCGAGCCCCGTACGTAACGACTGAAATTCAAGCAACAGTATACAGAAACCTGGAGTTTGGATGCATCGGCACTATATTCTCCACCAAGAAATGCTTTAAGTGAAGGCCAATACGATTTTTTTTCCATCGGCCGTAGAGTTATTATTGGAGGGAACTGGAACGCGAAGCACACTTACTGAGGCTCTAGACTAACAACCCCTAAAGGTCGCAAACTATTAAAAGCAATAATAGTTAAAAATTATAGTGTGGTATCAACGGCCAAGCCTACATATTGGCCAACAAATACAGATATAATACCTGACGTACTCGACTTTTTTGTGACAAATGGAGTTGCAAACAGTTATATAAGCATAGAAACACTTCCAGAACATCAGTAAAAAAGGAACGAAATGCTACATTAGCGACCTCTAGAACTAACTGGGAATCATACCAGAAATATTTTGAAAATAACAAACTAAAATCTGGCTAAAAAGCAACCGAATGGACTTGATGAGACCCTAAACTATTTTATTGAGCTGATACAAGGAGCAGCCTGGAAAAGCACCCTGTCAGTTACAGAAAATAACTTATCAGTGAACCAGATACCTCTGCAAGTGCGACAATTGATAACAGAAAAACGTCAAGCTAGAGGAAGATGGCAACGGACACGTAATCCTACTGACAAATTATAATATTGTATATTATTATAGTATTATAATACTGATTAGACCGAAAACTTCACAAGACCCTTCAATATCTTACAAACTCAAATTTCATACAATATGTTCAAGATATCAACAATAGCGATGATCATGCCATCTGGAAAGCTACAAAGAATGTTAAAAGGCCTTTAGTCAGAGTGTCTCCCATAAAAAAGTTAAACGGAGAATGGGCGTGCTCAAATCAGGATAAAGTCAACGCTTTCGCAGATCACCTGACTGAAGTTTTCTAACCAAATGAAAACGATCTGACAATATGTTACAGAGAAATAGAGTTCTTCTTAGACGTGCCATCTCAGATGTCACTTTCAATGTCTCTTACTATTTGCTACTAAAATCTTACTTGTAAGATCGCTACTTTTATGTGAAACACAATGATGCGATATCAAGTCTATATCCCATAGAATCTGGCGTACCACAAGGGAGCGTACTGGGACCACTACTGTACTTAATCAGCACATCAGATATACCAGAGTCGGGGAACACAAACTTGCTACTTTTGCTGATGATATTGCAATACTATCATCACATCAAAAATGTGAGATAGCTTCACAAAACTTTTTTAAAAACTAACCTGAACCGACAGAATGCAGTTTTGGGGAGGCGCTAAACCAACAAATGTCCGAATTATACAAAGATAGCAATCCAAAATACTTTGCTCAATAGCAAATGCTCTATGGATCGTTTACCTTAGATCAAGATCTAAAAATCCCATTCGTTCATTAAGAAATTCGAAGATACTCCAAAAATTATAACGCAAAGTTGCCTGGCCACGAGAATCCCCTCATAGAACAACTCTCTGAAAACCCTCTCCACGAGAGACGCTTAAGAAGAACCTGCCCACTAGACCTACTAAATTAGCTATTCAGTGTTATCCGAGAGGGAGTGTTGACACTGGTGGGCTTATTCTCACACGCTTTGCATTATTTTTTTATTTATATATGTATATATTTTGTTAGTTATTTTTAATTATGTTTATTTCCTTATTTTTTGGGTTTAGACTAGAACATACGTGTGACATATTGACTTAATACTTCTTGTAGAGTAGATTCTAAAATTTAATTAAAAATATTTTTATTTATGAAATATGCGCTGTAATAAAAAAGTGTTTGATTCCTTTCTTAATTAAAATTTACAATCTACTCTACAAGGAGTATCGAGTAAATATGCGACAGGTATGTTCTAGTCGGTAAAATAAATAAACCCAAAAAATAAGGAAATAAACATAATTAAAAATAACTAAAAAATATATACATATATAAATAATAAATAATGCAAAGCGTGTGAGGAGAAGCCGACCAGTGTTGGCAATGCCTCTTGGATAACACTGCATTGTTAATTTAGTAGGTCTTTTGTCCAGGTTCTTCTTAAGCGTCTCTCGTGGAGAGGGTTTTCAGAGAGTTGTTCTATGAGGGAATTCTCGTGGCCAGGCAACTTAGCGTTATAATTTGTGGAGTATCTTCGAATTTCTTAATGAACGAATGGGCTTTTTAGATCTTGATGTAAGGTAAACGATCTATAGAGCATTTGCTATTGAGCAAAGTATTTTGGATTGCTGCCTTTGTATAATTCGGACATTTCTTGGTTTAGCGCCTCCCCAAAACTGGATTCCGTAGATTCAGATTAGTTTTAAAAAGAGCTTGTAGATCAAAATCTTGTTGCTGATGGTAAGCTTTAATTTCTTCCGAGGAGTCAGTGTATCTGACGAAACCTAAAATTCATTTGTGCTTTTCGCCTGTTCCACGTTAAAGGTTGATCAAGATGTATACCAACATATTTTGCTTCAGTGTTTACAGGTATGTGGTTGTAAAATAGAGTTCCTCTTAGGGAGATCGTATTTTTATTAATAAATGTTACTTGAACTGATTTGCTTTCATTTACATTGGAACGCCATTTCTTAAACCATCTACTGATCTCGTCCAAGTGTTGTTGAAGTTGTGTGAAGTTACCTCGTCTTTTAGATGTGAGGATATTATTGAAATATCATCAGCAAAAGTAGCAAGTGTTGTGTTCCCTGATTCTGATATATCTGATGTGCTGATTAAGTACAGTAGTGGTCTCAGCACGCTCCCTTGTGGTACGCCAGATTCTATGGAATATAGACATCATACTGCATCATTGTGTTTCACCGAAAAGAAGCGATCTGGCAAGTAAGTTTAGTAGCAAATACTATGGCTGTGGCAAAAGATGCGTGATCTTGTATAAGAGCCCAGTGTGCCATACTTTATCAAATGCTTGAGAGGAATCTAAAACACTGCACTACAAAATTTGTTGTTTTCAAGACTGGTTGACATTTGGTAGACTATGTGGTGAACTTGCTGGAGTGTGGAATCATGTTCTCTAAAGCCTAGTTGGTGTCTTGGTATTATATTATGCAGGTTAACATCTTTCCTTAGTCGCTTCTGCAATAGCCTTTCAACTATTTTTCCTAGTATGGATAGCAAGCTTATAGGTCTATAAGATGCAACCTAATGTTAAGGTTTGCCTTGATTAGCTATCATAATAATCAAGGCGTATTTCCATAAGACTGGGAAATAAGATATATTCATCATACAATTATAGACTGTGACCAGCCAAGAAATTGCTTTTTCAGGAAAATTTTGAAGAGGTTTTTCTGTGAGAAGGTTGTAACCCCAAGCTTTTTGGCCTTTAGTTTCTTGATCTCTGATTTTATTTCTTTCTTCGTAAATGGCTTCATTGGAAGTGATATCTGACACGGCACTTCTAAGCAGAACTCTGTTTCTCTGTAACATATTGTTGGACCGTTTTCATTTGGATTAAAAACTTCAGTCAGGTGATCTGAGAAAGCGTTGGTGTTATCCTGACTTGAGCACTCCTATTCTTCGTTTGACTTTTTTTATGGGAGACACTCTCACCAGAGGCCTTTTGAAGTTTTTTGTAGCTGTCCAGATGGTACGATCATCTTTATTGTTGATATCTTGAATATATTGACTGATATTTGAGTTTGTAAGATTTTGAAGGGTCTTGGGAGATTTTTGAGGCTAATCGGTTATAATTTGTCAGTAGGATAACGTGTCCGTTGCTATCTTCCTCTAGGTTGACGTTTTTCTGCTATCAGTTGTCGCACTTGCAGTTGTATCTGGTTAACTGGTAAGTTATTGTCTGTAACTGGCGGGGTGCTTTTCCAGGTTGCTTTTTCAATCAGCTCAGTAAAATAGTTTACAGTCTCATCAAGTTTACTCGGTTGATTTATAGCCAGATTTAAGTTTATGCTTTTTCAGTATATTGCTGTTATGATTGCCAGTTAGTTCTGGAGGCCGTTAATGTAGCATTTCGTTCCCTTTTTATCACGGTGGTGCTTAAAGTGGCTACAACTAGTGTATGATCAGACGATTAACCTGGAGGCGTTTCTACGCTTATATAACTGTTTGCAATTCAACGTGCCACAAAAACGTCGAGTACGTCAGGTATTATGTTTGTATTTGCCGGTCAATATGTAGGCTTGCCCGTTGATACCACACTATAATTTTTAACCATTATTGCTTTTAATAAATTGCGACCTTTACGTGTTATTAGTCTAGAGCCCCAGTAAATGTGCTTCGCATTCCAGTTCCCTCCAACAATACATTAGGACCGAGGGTTTGGAAAAAATAGTTGTATTGGTCTTCACTTAGTGCGTGTTTTGGTGGAGAATATAGTGCCGATGCCTCAAAACTCCAGGTTTCTGTATACACCTTAATAATAGTTGCTTGAATTACACTCGTTATGTGCGGGGGTAGGCCGTGATGTTTAATGTTGCTTCTGATGAGAACTACATTACCTCCATGTGAGGTGCCATCTGGGGATTTGTAGCGTATGTAGAGAGGAGCGATATGCGGAATACTGATTTATTTGTGAAGTGGGTTTCAGAGACCAGTATTATATCTATTTTGTTGATGTTGACAAATGTTATTAGTTCTTGTTTGCGACAAGTTAGTCCGTGATTGATGGTGGTAAAGTAAACTAATTAAGGTTTTATTGTTAACTAACTTTATCTATAACCTATTTAATTAAATTGGCTTATCTAAAAATTGCATATCTTACAGCTACTATTTTTCCATTTTTTATTAAAAAAAACAACAACGCAGGTATGAAAAAAATACAAAATATCGGTAACAAAATTCCAGAAAAAAATTGAAATTTAATAATTATTTATGACAATAAATTCGAGGTTAGTTTATAAGTTCTCTTCATCATTTAGTTTTCTCAAAATATACAATTTTCACATTTTAGACACTAACAAATATACAAAATGATCACTCAGTAGAAACGCTTATTTACAAATTTCGCTTGCATCGAATCAGTATCAAAATTATCTGTTTAACATTGTTATCGAAATGGATTTAATGCCATGCTAAACGGATAATCGCAACCAAAACCACTAATTAGGCAAATAAACTTTTCAAATTTCCACAATAATAAACAGTCATGATAAAGTTTGGAATATAATTCATAAATGCGTTATTTAATTTTTTAAAGAAAACCCCTCGGACAGGTTAATTTTATCTTTTCAATTGCCAACTTATGACCTAAAAATTACATTTATTACGTCACGTATTTCTGAATGATGACGTCGTTATAAGTTTTTAGTGAATTTTCGTAGAAAAAATTCACTATTGGAGAGATCCCGACTTTTGAATTTTGAAAAATTTTTTGCAAATGAGCGCGAACTAGGACCCCTAGAACCCATATCCGGGGTCAGTTTCAATTTTTATATGTTTATATATATATATATATATATATATATATATATATATATATATATATATATATATATATATATATATATATATATATATATATATATATATATATATATATATATATATATGTCACACCGATAACTCAAAATATAATGGGCCAATTTTGATAAAATTTGGCATGTGCCTTCCTATTGTAAATGGCTTGGACAAGATCGTTAGTCAGGAAAATCGGACAAGGTTTTCCGGGGAAATGTTGAGTTTTCATTCGAAAAAAAAAATTATCTCAAAAAATAAAAAAGATATGATAACCAAATTAGGTAGGTAGGTTTATGATATAAAAAGTAAACTATACACTAAAGTTTAGATTTATGTTACAAGAAAAAAACTAATAATAAAATATTTTGTGCCAGATCATTTCTATGAAAATTCACTACCATAACGCACTTGCTGCGTCCAGGCTTTTTTTAGTTGACAACCATATTTTGTTGCTGTTTTTCATAGATCTGCTTACAAACTACTTAAATGATGGTGAAAAAAAAGGTACCTGGCAACAATTTATTTACTTAAAAAATGGACACGTAATTTAATTGGAAATAAGAAATATTTCTTACCGTTTTTATTTAGGACGAGTTTTCTTTAGAATAATGAGGGATTCCTTCACTTTTCTAAAGTAATGAACACTTGATTTTGTGATATTTGATACGTGGTCATGTAACTATTTGACAGGTGGAACAAAAAGGAAAGTCAAACTCAATTTTTAACACCACCCTTTGTGATAATTAATGATTATTTGCTGTTATCAGTATTTAGTTGTCAGAATTTTATCGCAGTAAGAATTTGGAGTTCAGTGGACCAAGACAGTAATGTTAAATCGTGAATTTAATTATTTATTTACTTGTGGTAAATTATACATCATGCCTTACAAAAAAGTCGTGCTTGTATTGACATAATTTACTGAAATATCTTTTTCTAAAAGTCAAACTCTCAAAATAGTTTCATTTAGTCAAATTCTTGTTTTTGTTTTGATCATTTCTACATTCACCAACGTTTCGATAAGAATTTTCATTATTACGTTCTGTTTAAATTCATTAATAGTCTTATTGGCGAAGGTGTAAAAATGTTCAAAGTAATCAATTCTAGTTCGCATTTAACAAAAATGGCACGTTTAACCGAAAGGGAAAAAATAGAGATATTAATGATGATTGGATATGGCGACACGCTTAGAAGTCATCAGGAAGCATGCGAGTTATTTAACCAACAACATCTTGATAGGCCGTCAGTTGCAAGATCTACAGAAGTAAATTCGTTGCCAAATTCACAGAAACCGGATCCGTAAAAGATTTGCCTCAACAACGTCAACCTCGAGTAAGTGAAAAGTTCGATTGGATATATTGCTTGAATCTAAAGAAAATCCTCACCATTATACAAGGCAACTGGACCTAAATAATAACGTGGACTAATATTTAGTGGTAAAATTATTCAAAGATGAGAAGTATCTTCATTAAAAGTGCAGTAGTTTTTTCAAATAATCACGACGCAGGTGTGTCCCATCCAAATATTTGGTTTAAGCACCTCACTTGCCTCACTTTGATGTAAACGTCCGCAAATATCTAGATGCCACATTCCCTGAAAGATGGATAGGGTGTCGAGGAGCAATTGAGTGGCCACCGCCTTCCCCAGAGCTTACTCCCTTGGATTTTTTCTGTAGGGTTATTTGAAACCGAAAGATTATTTCAACAGACCTAATTATTAAGAGAAGCTACAGCAAGGAATTCGCGCTGAAGTGGAGCAAATGAATCCTGACATTTTTGAGCGCAGTGTACAAAGTGTTTACACTCGTATAGGTCAATGCCAAATGGTAGGTGTTTGTTTTGATTGGTTCAATTATCTTTTTCCATTCATTCCGTTTCCATTTTTTAAGTCGATAATGCTATTTAAAAAAAAGAAAAATGTCAGGTACCAATTTTTCATCATTTAGGTAGTAAGCAGGTCTATGGAAAAACAGCAACAAATAATGGTTGTCATTTAAAAAACTTATGATGACGTCACCGTTCAGATGTCATTAATGTAATTTTTACATTATAAGTTGGCAATTGAAATAATAAAATTGGCCGGTCCGAGCGTTTTTCTTGAAAAAAATTAAATAAGGCATTCATGAGTTACGTTCCAAACTTTATCATCACACCGTACAAGGTGTAACACTGCCTAATTCTACAAATAAGATTGTGATTTCACAAGGCTAAAAACAAAAACAAAAATTCTTTCCAATTATTATTGACAGTTACCAATCACACATGGTAGCCTTTTGTTTCCGCTGACATGTATACCTGTCAGATTTATCAACTACACATTAATTGTCGACGAGATGCGGCCAAAACGACCTCTTGTTTTTTAATTTATTCTAATTTAATGTAAAATGCTACTAGATTGACAATTCTTCGTAAATTCGTGGACTTCTGTGCTGTATCAGCTGAGAACGTATAGACAAACCTTCAAGTAGGTACTATGGTTTCACAAAAAAGGTGCTTGGAACCAATAAATACACACAAAAGTTGCTTACAACAAAAACATATTAAAACTTAAATATATTAATATTATTGGTTTGTTTAGTTTTTTCTATTAAATACATGACATGTTGAATATACGTTATATAATTTTTGTGTAATTGTTTGGAGATTGCATTTACTCTGTTTAATTAAGCCAGAGAGTTACTTACATAAGTGCATTACCATCATTATATAACGTTAAGCTTGTGCTTGTCGAAGTGGCTTTAGGTGAACAATCTAGAGATAATGTGTGTGTTATAGAATAACGAGGGTAATGTAAACCATTTATGCAACCTCGTAATATCCCAAAGTAGATCTACGTATTGTTAGCTTTTAGAGCATCAATGTTTCACAATTAAAAAGTTCTGTATTATTTCGCGGAAGAATTTAATTGGGAATTATCAGAAAATGTTTTGTATTTTGCAGGCCAACGTATGACGCAGCAATTTAGCGAACAATTCAAAGCTATTTTAAAGCAGGTGGCATATTTATGTTGAATAAAATAATGGTTTGTTATTTCCAGTGGGCTAAGGAACGGTCAGGTCAGGTCAAGTGAAGCAAATTAATTATACACTGTGTTTCAAAAAACATCTGCTATCGCCGTTGGTTAGATTGCTAACGTAAATATAAGACTTTTTTTCATATCAACTTAGATCCGATTTTGATTCGTTTCAGAACTAGAAGGTGTTAAATGTGTTTATTTTTTTTCGTATTCAAAATTTTGCTACGCTCGCTTTTTTTAGTGTGTTAGCGCTTTAATAAGCTTTAACAACTATATGTCAATTTAACTAGAAGTTTTTGTCAATTGTCACTACTTTAAATTATAGGGTCCTCTCTCTCTCTCGCGTTGTTTGATAGTTGTGAAGCTTAAATTACAATTACGTAAATCAACACCTGGTGTTGGATCAAAATAGTTCCAGCCAACCAATTGCAGCTTCAGTTCAACAAGACATTTCCTAACAATAATATTGAAAACTTGGAGATAATGCATGTCGCCCCAAGCTTCCTCTTCAATCAATCGAATTTTGATTTGTTATGTTCGTTTTTTTTTGACTTGTAGTTAATTATCTTACCAACTGTTTGAGAATTTTCAATGGCTACTATATTTTTTTATGGGAAATAAGCAAACAAATCATTGCCATAATGAATTATCAAATTTCGCTACTCGATAACACACGTCTGACCTCGTGTTAAATATTTTTAAGAGGGATATTATTAGACGACCGTTGAAGGATTTAAGTGCGAGCATGTTTAATACAAAGAAATCTTGATGGTGAAATAAAATATCATCTTAGCTTCTTGAAAAATAAACGAAAGACGCAATCGAATTTCCTTGCGTAGAATTTTAATACAGTGGACCAATTCGCTTGAAAATACCGAAATATGAGGCGCAGTTGGCTTGTCAATGGCCATTTTTTTTGGTGCTGTTTCTGGTAGAGAGTAAATATGTTGCTCCTTTTAGCGCTCGGCAATGTTCCACAGGATAGAAATTGCGCGCCAATCAAAACTGTGCATTACATGAGACACGCGTCAGATATGTATTCAATCAGGCAGAAGAGAGTGGTGAGTTCTTCATTCGATTACCGACTGTGACTGTAATTACCTGTAATTACCTCTCTGATCTGGGCGATTTAAAACCATTAACTGATTAGATCAAACAGTCATTACATTTTTGTGAATTTTTTGAATAACAGTCGATAAATTTGTGTCTGCCAACTAGGTAATAAGCTTCATTCGTTACTGATGATAGGTCGTTACTGATGGTAAGAGAAAGCATTTTTTTATATAAGTTTCAAAAATTTCAGGACAATTTTTTTGTTAAAATTATAGAGGTCGTGCACTTGCCGGAAAATAATCCTCGGGCATATGCTGAGAAATAACTCTTTTACTGTTGCTGTAGAAAAATAATTCGTCGGCAGTTGCCGAAAAATAGTTCGTCGGCTGATGTAAAAAAAAATATTCGTGGGCACTTGCCGAAAAATAATCCTCGGGCATAGGCTGAGAAATAACTTTTTGACTGTTGCTGCAGAAAAATGATTCCTGGGCTGTTGCCACTTGCTGATAAATAACTGTCGGGCAAGTATTGCCATATCGCACAATCAACCTGTTGTTTCCGAGTTAAAATAACATTGCAATTTCGAGTTTCATTCTTGGTTTTGATTTGATAATTTCCGCTAACTTGTACTGGAATTGGAATAATGACGTCAAGCTCAGCTTTTTGTTCTTGATGAGAAATGGGCAATTAAACACAAGAAAACAAGTGAGACTTTTATACTGAACTCTATTGACATCCTTCGCATCTAGATAATCTTCTGAACAAGGAACAAGTGAACTAAAAAACGAAAATTAATTAAATTTTCATTGTTATTTCTTTCGAGCGACCTTGCTAAAAATTGTTAGATATAAAAATAATATTAAATCTAAGAGAATTTTTGCTTAATTCATAATTAGTAATTGTGTGTAATAATTTCAATAATTAAAGTTATATGTTTTGCTAATATTAATGAACAAAGGAATGCTGCCCCTTTAAAATTAAAGTCCATCTCTTTAAATAAATATTTATTTTTTGTAATTTTGATTGTAAATTTATGCATATTTTCTTCTTTGTCTCTGAAAAAGCTAGAATATTTTACTTGTTGTTATCCTTCAAATTGAAATAAGAAATTAAAAGTAAAACAAGGAGCACTGAGCTCAAATTTGTTTTATTTGAATTTGGGCATGCATCTGTAACAAATATTTTAACCTATCTATATCTATATCTGGCCATATCTGACCTGACCTGTTTATGGTTATTTTAAGATATTTTTGAGATTTACTACTTAGTGATTTAATTATTTTTCAACTTGAAACATTAACATTTCTATTACTGTCTGTGTCTTGTATATTCAATAACGATTATTGTTGTGTCTTACTATTGCTCGTTATTGAAACAAATTCCTCACCATGCTTTCTTCTTAAACTCAATGACACTATAAATTGTACCATTATCTAGATATATAATTAATAACTATTGAGTGCAAACACTAGAATTTTGCACTTAAGGTCTGAAAAATCTAAGATTTTGGTTAAAATTACCCTAGAAAGAGTAAGTATCCACTTTACTAACCCTTTTTTATTTTTCTTAATGGCAACATCATCGTCTTTAACTATTCTAACAACCGGAGAAATGTCAGAAAAAGTTGCTATAAAAATCTTTGTTCAAAATACACAATATTTACGTAAATTATTAAATTTTCAAGCCAATAGTTAGCGCGCTTCAATTTAGGTAATTAATGGGGAAATAAACTTTAAAAATGAGTTAGCAGTTTTGCAATTTGTTCAAAATGGTTGTAGTAATCTAAATATAATTTGGAGGGTTTTTTAAATTGATACATATTTGTCTGCTAAAAAGTGTGGACAGCTTCACCGGGGCCGTGCGTATGTGATATCACTATAACTAGCAATAATTTTCTAGAAAAAGAACCTGTGCCCCAATGCCTTTTTAATTTTGTTTAGTGCCTGTTAAAAGTTATCGCTTGATATTTTGTCGATTTCGATCTCTTTTATGACACAGATGCAAGATAGATGCTATTATGTTGTGCCGAACTCTTACAAATGCTAATTCTATGCGTTGTAAAACTTTTCCAAATGTTTGTACTGATATCTTGTAGACAAGCACCTTCATTTGCCCCATAGACAAAAATCTAAGGGATTCAAATCAGGAGATTTTCGTTACATGCTACTGGACCACCACTACCAATCCATCTATGACCTTATGTTTCGAAGAAGTACTTCCTAATATCAACCGAAAATGCGCCGGTGCACCATCGCGTTGGCACGGCATTCTATTTCTCACTAACACATGTAATAGTTCGGCCAGATATCTATCAGAAAATTTAAATAAGACACGTGGTTCAGTCTGTGTGGCAGAATAATTGGACCAATAAATTCATTTCCAATAATACCAGCCCAAATCTTTACAGAAAACTGATACTACGAGTTTGTTACTCTTAGTAAATAGGGATTTTCCCCAGACCAGTTATGCAGGTTATGGAAATTTATAATTCCCTTCTTTGTAAATGATGCTTCGTCTAGATATAAATATTAAATTTAGCATATAAAATTACCCACTGTTTCAGGTTTAAGTGTTTTAGTAAATACCTTTCCTTAGAACATTTTGTTGGGTATTGTTCTTGCATCTGGTCATAATCTCTCAACTTCCAGTCTCTAAAACACCTCCCCTGTGTACTTTATCTAGGCCCTCTTACATTGGTCCTTCGAACCGCATCAAGAATGCGTTGCTCAACTGTTTTTATTGGATCGTGGTTAAACTCAAAATGAAGTTCTGTAGTCTTTTTATATATTTTTTCTAAACCATAAAATGTAAAGTTGTGAGGGTGAAATTTATACACGATTATATTAATCGGCCAGGTGGAAAGATTATATAAATAAAAAGTGATGCCAAAAATTTTGAAAGAACTTACTTGTTTTATTAAAATTTGATTTTTATTTTTATTTTTTTGAATGCGGGTTTTGATTTCAAAGTTACTGGGTACAACTTTGTCATTTTAAATAAGACACCTCTAACTTTATGGGGACAAAATGCAGTTGAATTTTACAATTTACATGGTTATGCCACTTTCTATTTGAATATACAAAGGTAAGGTTAATTTCAAAACAAATTGTTAGTTTCCTAGTAAATATAAGCATATTACGTTCATGCTACTACCACAGAACAATAATTATGAGTATCATTATTCTGTGACATTATAAAAAGTGGAATGTTGCTTTATTCTTGATAAAGCATTTTGTTTAAGTAAAAAAAGAAGAAAAAACACCTTGTAAAACTTTATAGGATATATAGATATAGGCTTAGACATGCTCACTCAGAGTGGTGATGAGACCGAAACTCTGTACATGAGCTTACTAAACTACATCCTTGAAATTTACCAGGTGTTTTTGTTATACTTTTAGTGAATTTTCTTAAAAAAATTCACTAATGAGGAGATCTCGACTTTTGAATTTTGAAAAAATTTCTTCAAATGAGCGCTAATTAGGCCCCCCAGAACACATATCCGGGGTCAGTTTGAATTTTTATATGTTTATATATATATATATATATATATATATATATATATATATATATATATATATATATATATATATATATATATATATATATATATATATATATATATATATGTATCACACCGATAAATCAAAAAATAATGGTCCGATTTTGATTAAATCTGGTGAATAAATTCCTTTTGCAAATGGCTTGGATAAGTTCGTTAGCCAGGAAAATCTGCCCAGGTTTTCCCGGAAAATTTTGTGTTTTCTTTCGAAAAAAATTTATATCTCCCGAATTAACAAAGCAAGGGCAACCAAATTTGGTACGCGGGTTTATGTCCTTATATGTAAGTTACCTACCAAAATTTAGTGTTGTATGTCAAAAGACAAAAAAGTTATAGGCATTTAAAGAAAAATAAATTGGGGTTTTCCTCAAAACGTCAAAGTTGCTACTTAAAACGTCAAAATCGGCAACATTTTGGCAAATAACTTGCAACTAATACGGGCTATGGAAATCAAATGTCTCAAGAAGGATGTTTTACAAACACTGAAGTCTTAGTTTCAACCGTCATTGTCCTTCATTTTACTAAAATGTTTCCAGAAAATTCATTTGAAATAGACGCTTTCCCTGATGCTTGGCAGTAGCCTTAGCTATAGAGTTTATCGTTTAATGGTATATAATTTTTGTCGAATTTTCGTAAAAAATCAATAAAGCTCAATATATCCGTTATTATACAAGATTTGAAAAAAATTTGTATATATTAATTATAGGGTGTCTTGAGCTACATCTTAAAAAATATTTCTACAATCACAGGATGGCCCATAAGTCTTGGTGATACAAATTTTCTTTTTTTATTTTAATCAAACACGCCTTATGTTATTGCATTTTCCATCGAAATATAATGCATGTTTGTAAGAAAAGAAATTCTGGATGCAGCAAGTGCGTTATGGTAGCGAACTTTGATCAAATGCTTCATATTTGAATAGCCCAATTTGCTATTAACCTATAAGGTTGACCAAGAAACGAGTTTTTCCGGGAACACTATAAGTCTACTTTTGGAAATCTTGGTACATTTTCACACAATAAAGTTATTTTTATGAAACATGGCACATTGCTTTTACTATATAGGTTATACTGGTAACCAAAATTGATGCCTGCTTTCTTAAAAAGAAAACACACATATTTGCAATAAAAACATTTTTATGAAAATTCACTACCATAACGCACTTGCTGCGTCCAGAGTTTTTTATTTTGCTACTATATTTGTCATATTATTATATTTGTGATTTCAGTTAAATTATTATATACCACAGCATTTAGTCATGTTCTCTACCTAGTTATAACAGCCTGAGGATGCTGAATAATTCCAAATAAAGTGCATTTATAAAAGTGAAAGTGGAGTGGGGACTTTAGAAAAACTCTCTTTGCATTATTCATCAAATCGTTAACTATTGGAAAATTAATCTACATTTTTTCGCAACTAAGTTACTTGCATCGGCGGTGCAGGTAACGTGGATTAAGTTGCTATAAAATCAACATACGTTGTTTACAGCTTTAACCATGTATCTTGAAGCATCTGTTGCCGTTAGCAAGATTTCGTTGATTGGTATGGTATTTGGCATAAACAAGCGAGAAAGCCCCTCTTGCATTAATTGAGTTAGAGTGACATTTTGCAATAGATGTAAACAAATAAGATGGACGTACATGTAAAATTCCTATAAATACATGGGATCTATAACCACCAAACATATCTCTTGTATCATGTACTGTTAAATAAATGTAATTTTCTCCAAAAATATTACAAATTTTTGTCAACCTTTCAGAATAACAATGGTCAAGATACCCGTTCCTTAATTTACTATTATTGAGAACGTTAAAAGTGCAATACTTTCTCAGAAACGTACAACATCGTTTATTTTTTACATGTAGACGGGAGTGCTTACTACAGTTAGGGATTGACAAAAATCTTTATAAAAGTGTACTTGGCAAAAAATTTTTGCAAGTAGTTAAGGAGCCTTTAAGCTAAGATGCAAACTGTTTGATCGCTTTATCTTGTTCTGAATTTTCTTAACATGTGCTGATCTTTTAACATGTGGATATATTAAAAACTTTTGATCACTGGATATCTGTAATCCATAAAACAAAAACATAACTAGTGAAGTAATAGTTTATGCCTAAGAGCATGCACAATAATTCTTTGTTACTAGAAAATGTGTCAAATATTGTCAAATGTTTTAATAAATTTACAATGTCACAGCAAGAGTCGCAAAAAGTGTTCCATTATCTTCTCTTAGCTCCGGGTAAGCTATCCATGACAGTAAACTCATTTTAAGGAATTTTCAACTATAAGGGACGGAAGAGACACACTGCACAATATGCTTTAATAATGTGATATTTCTCACAACGTAATTGAAAATAAAATGAGACGAACAACTAGATATAAACACTAACAAACTTCCAAGAAGCTTTATTTTGAAAATCTAATTTCAACATCTGCTTTTAACCGTCCTCCATTAATTTCCTAAAAAAATCACAGGGATATATCCTGACCTACGCGATTAAGACCCAGATTTTTTAAGTTTTTGAGATGGAGCAAGACAGGGCTTTCCAAAAACTTGCTCAGCGGTCAAAATTTACATATTAATGGGATTGAAATGATAAATCGAATTTAGCTTAAATTACAAAAGCCGATCATTTTAGCCAGACGGAACAGATTTGGGAATTACTTAAAAACGTGTTCTAGGTAAACACGGTTATTACAATTTTTCGTTCTTAAAATTGCATAAGATACATAATATAATAATTCCTAATCACATACAGAAAATTTAGGCGCATGTACTTTAACTACTTTCAAGAAGAAAAGTATATATGAAGATTTTCCAATAAAGCTTCATTTCCGAGATACTGTTTAGGAGCAAGGTGACAACGACTTTTTCTATGGTAATTTCACAACTTTCCATTATATTTCAACGAAATTTGGCACACACATTAACTGAGTGAAGATTGAAACCTGCGATAACCACAGATATGTACACTTGGAGAATCCACATCACCACAACACAGTTTTTAAATACCTGACGATTGTTTCACTAATAAAGTTACCGTCGTCAGAAGAAGAATAATTTTTCATCATCTTATGATGCCAGCTTTATTAGTGAAATGATCGTCAGGTCTTTGAAAGATGTGTTGTAGTGATTTGGGTTCTGCAAGTGTATACACATTGAGCTTCCTTTTTGCGATGAAATTGTGTTTTATATTAATTTCTCTGGTTAACAGGGACCTAGATATGGGGTGGGGCCGATGATCGTTCATCCATATAATAAAAATATCAAGAATTTAGCACCAATATCATAATTCTAAGGAAGAACATTAAAAATTACACCAAAAAGATACTCCTGTTTTATTTTTATAAGATCCACAGTTTTCAAGAAAAACTACAAAATATGCAATATGCAACATGCTTTCCCATAGTTTTACGCCACCAGAATAATCAACGTTGTGGAATCATCTTTAAATTTCAGTGACTGATTGTAGGCATGAAGAGAAGAAAATAACCTCATATGAACTTGGGTAGCAAAATGTTTAATTATCGAGATACCGGGTGATTGAAGAATGAGATCCTTTTTTTCACTTTTGACTTTATCATCCGGTATATCGATATCGAAACATTTTGATACCCAAGTTTATTTAAAGCTGTTTTCCTCTTTTTGCACCCACAGTTAGTCACTGAAATTTAAAGATAATTCGACAAGGTTGATTATCCGAGTAGCGTAATACTACGGGAAAGTTAATACATATTTTGTAGTTTTTCTAGAAAATCGTAGTCCTCTTGAAATGAAACAAGAGTACCTTTCTGGTATAAATTTTACTGTTATGTCTAAGAATTATGATATTTGTGTTTAATTATTGATAAAAAAAATTCTACGAATGAATGATCATTGGCCTTACGCCATATCCACCTAACTTTTAATCAGATAAATTAATTTAGAACACCATTTCATTCCGACAAGAAGGTCAATGTCTGTGCCAAAATTCGTTAAAAAATGATGGAGGAATTTGAAATTATGATAGTAAAAGTGTTTGCCACCTTGCACTTTAACACCCCGTACCTTGGAACCTAAGCTTTATTGGAAAATCTTTATATATACTTTTCTTCTTGAAATTAGTCAAAGGACATGTCCTTGAATTTTCTGGACATTATTAGGAAACGCCCTGTATACTAAATCTGCAAAATATGGATGTGTTTACATTTTGCCTATATTTCTTGCCTCATCGACGACGTTTCTTAGCAGTCAATTGCCTATGTAGCAATGAATGTGCCGACAATCTCGGCTTGTGCAATGTACCGTGTGACATCATCTCCACAGGTAACGGAAACTGCACTGAGTTCATAAAACTTGAAGTGGTGACATAATTTTGTTCTCTTTACAGATACCTAACTACATTACTACTAAAAATTTTTCATTTATTTTGTATCTTGAAATCGATAGCATTATAAGTGAGTGTACATACAAAACTGGGAAGTTTCTAACTTAAGACAGAAAATTTGAATAAATATCTGTCATATAAGTTCACATTTATTTGTATCACGAAGGGGCATTTGGTTTACAGATGATTTTTTATATTAATTTATTATTAAACGCATAACTTGTTGATTACACGATGAAAAAATATGTCTGTCGCTGTTTATAGACTGTTTAAAGAGAAACATTTAACATAAATTTTGATCATATAAAAAAAATTAAAGTTGTGTGTGATATGTGTCTCTTGACCACATGTCAGGTCAGGTCAGATCAGGTCAAGTCAGGTCAGGTCATTTGTTGCTAAGTTAGTGCATATTCAATGGTTTATAACTGTTAGGCTAGTGAGACCTATTTTACCCATTTTTCAAAATATATACACATAAATTAAAGCACCTTTTAAATAGCATTTTATAGTATTTGTATCACAACAAGAAATATCAAAAATACAATTTTTGTGGTTAATATAGCTTTCTGTAGAACCAATATTAAGGTGCGTTCATGTAAAGTGATGTGTACCCAATTAAAATTATGAAATTACAGATTGACAATACTATAGAATGGTAGTGAAATATACTGACCACGTCAATTATCTGCTGCAGAGTTAGGCCGAACTTGACTTCCAGTGGCTCTGACTCGTTGGCAACGGGTCTTTCCAGCACATTGTAAGGACTCAACAGATTGTTTAATAACCGCTTTTCGTGGGGCCCTTGCTGCGAATCTGCAAAAAGAATATAAGCATGATATTACCCACTGAGCATGGTAACTTACAAATGCTTAAGATAACGTTATATAATTTACCATTAAACAAGTTAAGCTTGCACCATTTCTAAATGGTTTCAGCCAAAAAACCAATGCAAACTTACAAATTAAACTTTAAGATAACTTTTAAATGTAACATCTCCTTTGTGAGCTTGTTGTTTTTCTCTATTTATAAGCTTGCCTCAAGTACAATTGTGTTGTTTCTGAAAGTTTAATTTTATTTGTAAACAATTATTTTAATTCCCTCAGTTTTCGCGATCGTGTATGTTTGAGCGTATGTCAGCGTCGTCCAATAGCAACATAGGAATGCCAACGCCAACCGCGAGCTGTCAACCCGCATTAATGGCGAATTGTTGTTTTTATTTATGATTTCATCATCATAAAATGTTATTTGATCTGTGTCTATTTCTTTTCTGGAAGTTTTTAAGATTAAACAATCTTATTATAGCGTGAATTGTTTGATTTTGGGTAATTAAGTAATTCCTTGTCTGAAGTTTGGATATAAAGTATATATCTAAGGTAAGGTATCTAAATTAGTAAATTATAAAGTTAGATTTTTTTAAGTAGCGTAAGTGGAAGTGAACGTTTATTTCTTTAAAACCAGGCCGGTTTCAATTGAAATTTTGCATATTCGTGTTTTTCTGGTCGTAGATTATGAAAATTTAAGAGAAATGTGCTCAGATGTCTGCTTTTCAAATAATTTTAATTTAACTTTTTTTATTTGCACATAATGTATCTGAAGAAGGGCAAATTTATACTCATTTTTTATATATAATGAAACGATATTATACCGTCAATGCGTAAAAAATTGTTATGAATCCATAAAGTAGCTATACGCTAATATAGCATATAAATAAAAATAGTCACTTTTCTGCAGCATAATTAAATTTTAGTATGTCAGTAACCTATTGGTGAATTATTCTAAGATGGCTACTCCTATTTATATTTTTGTTTATTTTTATGAAATATACCTAACGAAAAAGAAAACCTAAGTGCTAAATACGAATTTTGTATTGTCCTTAGAAGGAGTGGAGGTATCTTACCTGGTCAGACCAATTAATTTCAAAACGTTAAATGGCTTGATTAACCTATGAAAGTACGAGGCTTATCCAAAGCAATTTGCATCATTAGAACAGTGAAACAGTACAGTACCCATCAAGCTGTCTTTTTTTTTAAAGAAAACAGGCATCAAATGTGCTTACCAGTATAACCTATATAGTAGAAATAGAGTACTATATTTCGTCAAGATGACTTTATTGGTTGAAAATATGCAAAACTTATCCGAAAATAAACTTGGCACCTTAGGTATATAGCAAATTGAGCTATTGAAATTAGAAGCATTTAATGAAAGTTTGCTACCATAACGCACTTGCTGCGTCTTGAATTGATTTTCTCACAAACATCTATTATATTTCAATGGAAATGCAAAAATGCATTAAGATAAGGCGTGTTCGATAAAAAAGATGTATCACCAACGGCTTATGAGCCAGCCTGTGATTGTAAAAACACTTTTATAAGATGCAGATCAAGACACCCTATAATTAAGATGAAATATTTTTCTCATATCTTGTATAATAACGGATATATTTACCGTAGAAATGCGTCACCCTGTATATATGAAAACATATAAAAACTGAAAGTTCCCCAGGTAAGGCTTCTAGGGAGCCTAGTTCGCGATTATTTGAAGAAATCTTTTCAAAATTTAAAAGTAGCAGTCTCCTCATTGACAAATTTTTTCCACGGAAATTCGCTAAAAATTATAGGCCATTAAACGATAAACTATAACTAAAACTATTGCAGAACCATTAGCGGAAGGGCCTTAATTTAGGAAAACTTAATAGTTTGTAAAACAATCTTTTTGCTACATTTTTTCTACATAACCCCTACTTGTTACAGGCTCTTTGTCTAAATGTTGCCAATTTTGACGTTTCAAATCGCGACATTTCGCGCTTATTTGAAGACATTTTTTTAAACTCAAAATCGCGATCTCCTCTTTTTCTTAAGAAAAATCACTAAAAACGACGAAGTGATTATGGATCTTTCAAAAAACATCAAAATAAGCTCACGACTGAAAAGGAATATGAAAGACTCGAATTCTCTTATTCACATTGATTTTCTTGGTGGAAAATAATGGAATAGACTCCACAAGGCAAAAACTTTTAGTTAGCGGTCATAGTTTTATCCCGTGTGACCGATATTTTTCCCTAATCGAAAAACGGAAACGTGTTCTAAAAGCTTTCGTTGCCTCCGATCTTCATGAACTTGCTTCCTCTTCAAGATTTAACCCTCCATTTAAAATAGTGGATATGGCAAAATATGGATTTTGGAACCTTCAATCGGGAGTAGATGTGTTTCTGAATACCAGCAATCTCAAGATTAGCCAAGCTGTTAACCTGACTATAGAAAGTTAAAAACCTAATATTGTGAAGATAAAAACTCCATACACGGGAGAATGGAACGAAATAAATGTGTTGAAAGACGGCCAAACAGTAACCGCTCTGAAGCGTACTGAGCTTCCGACATTACCACCTGAAACGAAATTCTCTGTTATCGATGACTATTTACAAAATTCTGAACACAGAGACTTTTATAAAGGTTGCTAAATCTAGAATAACAGTTTTGTAAAAGAAACAACTGAGGCACTAACCCCATTCCTAAAGGTTCACGAATTTTGTAATTTTTATTTTATTTTCGAGTTTTGATTAATTTTCTTGATAGATTACGTTTTCCGTTTTGTTATGAAGTAGGCTTATTAATAAAATACCTACAAACGCGATTTCCCGCTTTCTATTTGTATTTCTTTTAGCAACTTTAAAACGTGATTTTGACACTTTCTCCCTTTCGTGCTTCGACACTTCAATTGTTGTAATGAGAAAACATTATTTCGACTCAAAAAATCAGGAAAAGTGTGTGCAGAAAGTTATCTGGAATACTTAAAAAAACAGCAGCCGTACTATGTGCATAGTTTTCGATTTTTAAGACAACGCCGCTTTTATGGTTATTTTTGCAAGTTTCGAAGCACTTGGAAATAATCCCGCTCCAAATAAATAACTGACAAGATACGTCGGAAGGTCAGTTGTGTATGTATGTATAGTCAAATTTGCTTGGCTGCAACAGATTTAGCCATTTGCACATTTTCAAAGCATTTACCTGCTCTTCTCCTTAATATTTATACTGTTAAATTGAAAACAAAACCACAACTTTATCATTGTCAGTTAGGATTATTTGTATCTATATTTTTGCCTCACTTCTTGTTTGGTTTTATTTCTAACTTGAATACTTATATATATATATATATGTATATATATATATATATATATATATATATATATATATATATATATATATATATGTATATATATATATATATATATATATATATATATATATATATGTATATATATATATATATATATATATATATATATATATATATATATATATATATATATATATATACATGCACATATTATTATATACAAAACAAGTATGAGTTTACACATCAAATAATATGCCTATTCAATTTACTACTTATTACTACTATACTAGAGGTCCAGTTATAAACTCAATTACACACCTTAGCAGTGAGCAGGGTATACCATCGAACGGTGACACTACCACGTATTGCACTTAGTTTTCAGAGCTGAAAAATCGGCGTCACTTATCGAAGAGACTGAACTCAATTTTCCGGGGCAGTACCCTCCAAACATTGAACTCAAAAGAATGCTCACTGAACAACTGTGCAGCTGTTATTTTTCTAACAGACTCATTGATATAAAAATCTTGTCAGTTTTTTCCTAACTTATATTGTCATCGCTCTTTATGATTTAGAAAGCAACTCGGGCCTCGGTTTTTGCCCGAGTAAATACTTTTGATTAGTATTTCTGCCTAGTTTAGGTAATTCGATTTTTAAAGAGATTGTTTGTGCAACCGCCAATTATCTACTGACTGAGCCATGACTTTCAGGCAGATATATCTCCCTGTCACATATAGTAACTTTTTTCCACAGGGAATGCCATGTCAACAAATTCAGAAAAATCCCACGAAACATTTTAGACTTATTATCAAGTGAGCCACGAGAGTTCTAGACAGAATAATCGACATTTTCCAACATTATTTAGAAATTGGATATATTTGATTCCTGGTAAAACATCGACTATAATGGGCTGGTGTAAACTGTTTTTTTTAAACGATATCAAATGCAACAGACTGCATATTGTGATCAGATAAATCAACACGGTTCACTGCGAAATGAACAAGCTGTGGATTCATTGAAGTGAGAATGTTATCAATGTTGGAAGCACCCTCGCCATTCGTCCTAGTTTGATCAAATATTGTTTAAATAGACCATATGAGGCAATACCAGTTTTAATCTCAGAAGCATGTTAATAGTTCGGGTCAATAATATTACAGCTACAATCTCCGAATGAAAAGACATCAGTGTACTTTTTAACACTCCCTTCATAAACTATTTAAATATTCTGGAAAGAAAATGTTAAAATCTATAGAAAGAGAACGAAAAAAAACCATGAATCAAGAAACTATGGCCACCGCACAGTATACTTCGCATAGAAAATTCCAAATATTTTTCAACTCGATCACATTTGGCTGACTGGATATAGTCTTTAATATATGTTAGCCAAATTGCAGCGCCACCTCCTTTGGAGCCTCTTTTCAAGTAATGGTCAAGAAAACAATAATCTCGGCTACTTATCAATTTAATTTCCCCAGGCAAGCTTCAGTGACACGAAAACATCTGGAACCCTACAGAACATAACAAGCAAAACAAATATTAGTTTTGTTCTTTACACTTCTTATATAAACTGTGCGTAGAGTTCTGTCAGTGTCATAAGACTGAATTATTTCTAAAGCTATTTATAAATATAGCTGTAAAACTGTAAATGTTGAAGCAACGCAGTGCGTATTGTAATACATGCTCCCACATAAATCAAAATACAGGGTGGCGCATTGAAAACGAAACAGACCGATTTGCGTCCAGAGAATTGTTTTTTAAGAAACGCTGAAACACGTCAATTATAATATTGAGGGGGACATGTTTTGACATAAAACTCAACTTTGTCACATCAAACCCTTAAGGGTGGTGATAACAGCCCCTATATTTTAAATAAGGAACATGGATCGAGTGTTACATCATTTGAAAGCTCTTTCCTTTCTGAATTCAGCACAGTATTTTTTTTTTTGGAAGTTTTATCACCTCGTTTAAAAATTATTCACAGTTGGAGTTGCAAGAACGTATTTCATTTATTGTGATAAGAAATGCACTAATTAGTCAATTTTTCGTTAAAAAAAACTAAGAAACAAAACGAAACGTTCAAAAATGTTTATTCAGTTAAGTAAGTGTTCAAATTGTTGACCACCAGCTTCCATACAAAAGTACAAATTTTGTTCAAAACGAGCTCTGACATTCTGGAGTATTTGTGGAGTTATTAGACGGCATTCTTCAACAATGCGTCGTCGTAATTCTTCCAGAGACTCCGGTTATGTTGCGTAAATCCTACTCTTTAAATGGCCCCATAGAAAGAAATCTAAAGGAGTTAAATCCGGTGATCTAGGGGGCACTCAGTAGCACCACTACGCCCAATCCATTTTCCTGGAAACTCTCTGTTCCAAAACTCCCTAACACGTTGTGAAAATGCGGAGGAGCTCCATCTTGTTGAAACACTAATTGATTTTCTTAATAGCGATCATCATTTTCAACAATGTCTATTAGTAGAGGGTAAACGATATCTTCTAGTAACTCCAAATACGTTTCACCACTCAAACTGCCATTAAGAAAAATTGGTCTGATTAAACGGTCTCCAAAAATGCCAGTCCAGACATTCAATTTCTGTGGAGTTTGAGGGTGGACTTCGTGAAAATTCTTTGGATTATTATCTGTCCAATAACGACAATTATGACGATTGCCTGTAGGGTTTAATAAAAACGTACACTCGTCTGAAAAACAGATATTGAACAGAAAGTCCCCGTTATCAGCTATAAGTGCAGTCATAACTTCACAAAACTCCAGCCGCCGATCAAAATCATCTTCATTCAGTTGTTGTACAAGATGAATTTTATACGGGTGAAATTCATGATGCTTCAATATTCGCTGAATAGTTCTTCAGTTTGAAACAGTGGCCAATTTTCTCGTGCTCAAAGTTGGATCTGCAGCAATTTATCCTAAAACCTCGACCTCAGTAGTCCCATTTCTAACCGGAAATTCACGTTCAGGATCACGTTTTTTGTTGGCTACTGAACCACTTTGTCGAAACTTTGCAACTAACTCCAAAATGTATTTTCTGTTAACATGTCTGTTCGGCTGTCGTGCATTAAACAAATTTGCGGTACGGTTGGCACAGTCATCGTTTTTGAAAAATAAGTAATTATTTCAACTCTTTCTTCTACAGAATACATCATTGTGAAATTAATTTTCGGTAGTACTATCAAGTATCAAACCGACCGATAAACTGAAATAATAAACCGCATTTCTTTCATTCCGATAAGAAATGTTCTGATAGTCAATTTTTTGTTTACAAACCAACAAGACATCGACTATCAGCACATTTCTTATCGGAATGAGTGAAATGCGTTTTTGCATTTTCAACTGTGAATAATTTTTAAACGAGTTGATAAAACTTTCAAAAAAAAACTAATGTGCTAAATTCAGAAAAGAAAGAGCTTTCAAATGATGCAACACTCGACCCATGTTCCCTATTCAAAATATAAGGGTTGCTATCACCACCATTAAGGGGTTGATGTGACAAAGTTGAGTTTTATGTCAAAACATATCCCCCTCAATATTAAAATTGACGTATTTCAGCGTTTCTTAAAAAAAAATTTCTCTGGACGCAAATCGGTCTGTTTCGTTTTCAATGCGCCACCCTATATAAATAAAGTTGACGCGACATTTTCAATCAGTTTATGTAAATTCTTGACTAGTTGACGGTTAACGTAACATACTGTGAAGTGCTATAAAACTTGTGAATGATACGTCAACGTGCAATAGTAAACTGTAAGGAAATTTTAGCACTATTATAGGGGTATTAACTGCGAGGGCTTCGGGGTACAGGAGCCCTCAACCTGAAATGATTACCGACGTTGATAATAATACACTTTCCGTTGACTCTACAAGATTCTACGCTAAGAGGCCGGTAGTATCCCACCTATTGCAACCCACAATAAAAAACAAGCTGTTCTCTTAAATGCAATTGATAATATCCAAATTGTCAGCTATATCAAGGTAGTAGGCAATATCATAGGTCCCAAAAATATCCCGTGCGCCTCAACAGTATCTAATAATCGAATTTGTATATTTGTGTCAAGCGTTAAAGTAGTTGATTACCTAGCAGAAAATTATACTAAAATAAAAGTAGAGCAGTTTAACACAACAATTAAAAGGTTCAGCTCTCCTGCTAGGAAAATTATACTGTCTAACACAATCCACTGTATACCACATGAAGTAATACAAACTGCCTCCTTGGATAAAGATAAAGTTACAGGATATTACCTATAGAGTTTTTCTTAGCCATACAAAAATGCTCTCCTTTAATTGCAAACAGTAAGAGCTTATTGCTTCTACCTGTCCCAAATTATCAAATTCACTCAAAGATGTAGATAATAGACTCTTCCCAACATTACAGTGACTATTTTTCTGAATCCTCATTTATTCAGCAAATGACGATGTCCAAGAATAACCCCATTTGCACAAATAAAGGACACAATTGAATTTGAGCCAATCAGATATCCACTGCTAGGACTTGATATCAAGACACATATTCACTAATATTACCGATGAAATTCTTCAAACGACCTACATGTTTCTCTCAAAGTTCCTGTGTTACAAATTCAACCACTATAACATAAATCTAATTTTACTAAATAAACCACTAGATTTATCGTTTATCGAACACAGCGGCAGGGCTTTAAATGCACACAAAGTTTAGAAAATTAAAAAAAGTGATTCGACTCAAAGTCTATCTGATGTGCCCGAGCAATAGGCTCCCATAAAATACTTTTTAAATCAAACCAAATCCAATTATGTCTTAACTTGTGGCCAGTTGCGACACTTTTTTGAAAATATACAAGCAAACCCAACCTTCTTAGCACTTCAAGGCAATATACAAACGATATTCTTGCACTTATGTCTCTGTTTACTGACATATGCCCGATATTTACAACAAACAACGCCCTTACAAATCGATGGACGAGACCAAGCAAGGCAAATACTGAGTCTATGCAATAAAGAAATAAACGACACTCAGCAGTCTGATAACAGTGATTTCCTACTTAATAGAATAACACACCTATATTTAGTTATCCAATGGAATTTAAATGGCTACTTTACCCAACTTAATAAGTTGAAGATACTTATTCGTGCAACTATTGTTAAATGATTCACCACATTTTATAAAAATCGTGTAAATGTTCGCAGTGTTAGTGGCGGTACTGCTCTTCTTATTTGTGATGATATCCCAGCCACTGAAGTTTCTCCCGATACCAGCATTGGGGTAGCTGCTGTATAGAATCTCGCTCTCCTTAAATTGGCCATATGCAGCCCATATCTACCTTTTGACTTTACATGCATCGATCAAGATATTAACAACTTTTTGAAAAACTACCTACTCCATGTCTAATCACTGGTGATTGAAATAGCCATGATGCTATATAGGGCTTAAAAATACCAATACAAGAGGCAAAATAATTGAAAAGTGCCTTGAAGATAAACACCTGATGCTTCTAAACCGAGGCGAAGAAACGCACTTTAATACATCATCTAGTGGATTTTTAACCTAAGTACTTGTAGTCCTTTTGTAGCACCAAACTTTACATGGGGCAAGGCAGATTACCTTTATGAAAATGATTACTTCCCTTTGTTTAGAAAATTTACAAGTCAATGCCACGCATCACCTTTTAATCACCGCCCCAAATGGAATTTTAACAAAGCAGCCTGGAATTTGTATAAGACTATCATTGAAGAGAAAGTGACAACGTCTCTCGCTATTAAAAGATGCAGCAAGTGTGTTATGGTAGTGAATTTTCATATCGTAAACCTACATACAAAATTTGGTTATCATAGCTTTTTTATTTTTTGAGATAATTTTTTTTTTCGAATGAAAACTCAACATTTTTCCGGAAAACCTCGTGCGATTTTCCTGAGTAACGAACTTCTACAAGCTATTTACAAAGAGAAGGTACATGCCAAATTTTATCAAAATCGGCCTATTATTTTTTGAGTTATCGGTGTGATACATATATATATATATATATATATATATATATATATATATATATATATATATATATATATATATATATATATATATATATATATATATATATGTATGTATCACACCGATAACTCAAAAAATAATGGGCCGATAAACATATAAATATTGAAACTGACCCCGGATGTGAGTTCTAGGGGTCCTAGTTCGCGCTCATTTGCAATTTTTTTTCAAAATTCAAAAGTGGGGATCACCCCATTAGTGAATTTTTTCTACGAAAATTCACACTAAAAACAGACGATGCTCTGGAATCTTTTACCAGATCTATACTTCTCATCCAAACAGGCTATTGAACTCAACCAAAAATTACAAACGTACACCAGTACCATGCTGGAATAACAAACATGAAAAAGCTATCAAAGACAATAAAATAACTCTTTATTGAGTAAGGAGGCAAAATACAGTAGACAATCTAACGGATTTTAAGGCTTTGTGGGCTAAGGTTCACAAAGAATCAGTGAAAATCAGAAACCTAAATTTTTGTTTTGTTTCATCACTCTCCAGCGCCTCATCAACACAACTAGAGTCTGGAGGACGATTGGAAAAATAAAAAGGCCTTAATAACACGTGCCACACAAAACATCTTCTAGACAATGGAGAACCAATTAGCATCCTGAGAACAACGGCTGAAATACTTGCAAATAAATTTGAGGCTAATTCAAGTGACATGAATTACTCTGAAGATTTCTGCTTCTGGACACTAAATAGTCGCTTCTAGTTGGACCACCAAGCCAAAACAATTATATTTTAAGATCCGAGTAAACAGAGGCCTCGTAGTAGTTATTTCAATTCTGTAGAACATGATTTCTTCTATTTAAAAAAAATTGTTTGTTTAACCTCTGCCTGTCTCCGAGACTACGGCTAATAGCCGACGCCAGGGAGAAGTTTCGCATCAGTATCTTAAAAATTTTGCTGAATCACTTCCTTTCTGTAAGAGAGTAGCGATATTTAAGATCGAATGGTATACGGGACCGACGGCTTAGCACTCACTCCGAAAGGTGGAACGTTGAGAGATTCAACTTGTTCAAACACAATGCCACAACCTTGGTTGATGTTAATTTACAGTATGTACTAAAACATAATTTGAGTTTTCTACTGGGCATTGAATTCGGGACCCTTAGGTCCACAGGCGCACGTCCTTATTTCTGGACTACCGAGGCTGTAACATTATTTTTTGTATAATGATTTTAAAATGTGCCTGAATTATTAGTGAATTTTCTTAAAAAAAATTCACTAATGAGGAGATCCCGACTTTTGAATTTTGAAAAAATTTCTTCAAATGAGCGCTAAATAGGCCCCCCAGAAAACATATCCGGGGTCAGTTTCAATTTTTATATGTTTATATATATATATATATATATATATATATATATATATATATATATATATATATATATATATATATATATATATTTATATATATATATATATATTTATATATATATGTATCACACCGATAACTCAAAAAATAATGGGCCGATTTCAATCAAATTTGGTGAAAAAATTCCTTTTGCAAATGGCTTGGATAAGTTCGTTAGTCAGGAAAATCTGGCCAGGTTTTCCCGGAAAATTTTGTGTTTTATTTCGAAAAAAAATTATATCTCCGGAATTAACAAAGTAAGGGCAACCAAATTTGGTACGCAGGTTTACATCCTTATAGGTAAGTTACCTACCAAAATTTAGCTATGTAGGTCAAAAGACAAAAAAGTTATAGGCATTTAAAAATAAATAAATTGGGGTTTTCCTCAAAACGTCAAAGTGGCGATTTAAAATGTCAAAATTGGCAACATTTAGGCAAATAACTTAAATCTAATACGGTCTATAGAAATAAAATGTCTCAAGAAGGATGTTTTACAAACCCTAAAGTCTTAGTTTCAACCGTCATTGTCCTTCATTTTACTAAAATATTTGCAGAAAATTCATTTCAAATAGACCCTTTCTCTGATGCTTGGCAGTAGCCTTAGCTATAGAATTTATCATTTAATGGTATATAATTTTTGTCGAATTTTCGTAAAAAATTAATAAACCTCAATATATCCGTTATTATATAAGATATGAAGAAAATTTGTATATATTAATTATAGGGTGTCTTGAGCTACATCTTAAAATAATATTTCTGCAATTACAGGGTGGTCCATAAGTCGTTGGTGATACAAATTTCCTTTTTTTAAAATTAAACACGCCTTATGTTATTGCATTTTTGCATTTTCCATCGAAATATAATGCATGTTTGTAAGAAAATAAATTCTGGACGCAGCAAGTGCGTTATGGTAGCGAATTTTGATCAAATGTTCATATTTGAACAGCTCAATTTGCTATTAACCTATAATGTTGACCAAGAAACGTGTTTTTTCGGGAACATTTTAAGTTTACTTTTGGAAATTTTTGTACATTTTCACACAATAAAGTTATTTTAATGGAACATGGCACATTGTTTTTACTATATAGGTTATAGTGGTAACCAAATTTGATGCCTGCTTTCTTAAAAAAAATACACATATTTGTTATTAAAAATATTTTTATGAAAATTCACTACCATAACGCACTTGCTGCGTCCAGAATTTTTCTTTTTAAACGGGGAATCAACATGACATTGGCAATTAAGTTTTTGATCAATGTAGACTTCCAAAAACTTGTTGAACTTGGCGTAAATAATTCTAATTGCATGTCACATACAACTATTTATTACTCTTGTAATAAACTATAAAACTGGTTCCTTAGCATTAAGTCTTAACTTTTACCGACGCACCACACTGCTATGTAAATAAAAATTTGACTACTAGCTAGAAAGTCTGGTCACGTTGTCTTCAGTAATTAAAATATTTTATCATCGGCATACAACTAAAAGATATCTATAGTTGCAACGCAGTTTATGTCAATAATATAATATAGAATTGAGAAGGGATCAACTACTAAACCCGGTGTAACAACATTTATTGGTGGCTACAAATAAAGATGTTGCATCCTTTCAGTAACCACCTGACTCGCTTTTGGAGGTGATTTAATTAATTTTGCACATTTACCGCCCACCCTGCTGAGCAGAGAAGATGGCCAGCCAGAAAGGAAACTTGACACTCGCTTAGCCAAACTGAAGTTGGCTACATATGGGAAATTTTCTTTACTATTGATGTATAAAAATGTTTGCTGGGCATCCGTCTCTGCATCTTTGGTAACCTAAAAATTACTTCGCAAACTGTACACGTGACCGCTGAATTGGCGGGAAATTGTTGGTCATGAATTTTGAAAAAATTGATTAAGGAGATCGAATTTCGAAAAAAAGTTATTCAGAGAATGTTTCTGAAATCACATTCCAAGGTTTTTTACAAAGCTAAGGATCTGGTGGAATAATTAAAACAATTTTTTTCAAATATGTTTTCAATCACAAATGCTTAAATGATTCTTGAACAATTCAATGTTTTTATTACACTGAAATTAGAAAAAAAAAGTAGAAACTGAATAAATAATATTGTCACATAGATTGACTGAATCTAAGCCCGAACGAAAATTATAGTTAAAAGGCTTTGAACGTCAGATGTAATATTCACATTATTTGACAGCTCAGATGAATTGCTGTCGCTACCCCATTTCATAATCTCTGTTAGTGATTATTGTAATTAGTGTTCTGAAATGCCTCCTACGTTATCCTTACGAGATAAAACTGAGATCGTGTTGATTTATGGTAATAATCATAACACTTCCAGAGAAGCGGCAGCAATTTTCAATAATCGAAATCCTGAGCACTTTCTCCATTTCACGACGGTGGAAAAATCGAAGAAACTGGATCCGTCGAAAATAAGTACAAGGTGTGGAATGTGAAACTAGTAACCACTGATGAAGGGAGTTTCAATGTCATTTTTCAGGTGACAGAGATGCCGCAAACATCTGTTCAAACCATTACAGTCGCAACAGAAAATAGTTGCAGATCGGTAAGAAAAGTACTCAGAAGACATTTTCTCAACATCAACCAAGGTTCTGGCATTGTATTTGAGCAAGTTGAATGTCTGCACGTTCTGCCCTTCGGAGAGAGTGTAAAGCCGTCGGTCCCGTGTCTGCTTAAAGATTCCTACTCTCCTCACAGAAAGGCAAGGGTTCGGCAAAATTTCCAGGATAGTAGGTGAAAATGCTCTCTGGCGTCGGTGATTGGCCATAGTCGCGGAAATAGGCCGACTTTAAAGTAAAAAAAAATAATTTTCACCTATATAGATCAAAGTTTGTGAACGTTTTGCCAGAGAGAGATTATGATGTTTGCTTTGATTTCTGTTCTTGGTTTCAAGGAATCATACAAGAACATGACAGATTTCTCCAGGCTGTTGTGTTTACAGATGAAGCTACATTCACCTCGAATAGACTCCTCTGGTCACAAAATTGCATATGGTGGGCTACTGAGAATCCGGGATTCATTGTAGAAAGCTGGGATCAATATAGTTTAGAACGAACGTGTGGTGTGGAATTTTTGTTAAGAAAATTGTTCGACCTTATTTGTTTAGGCACAATCTCAACACTCCATTTTTTTTATTGAAAAACATATCTCTATATTTACAAAATGATGGTGCCGGCATTCATTCTACCATGGCTTTATCAGAATGGTTATATGATGCATTCAGAAAGAAACGGATAGGCCGATATTCAGTGAATCATTGACCTGCTAGGTTGCTGGATTTAACCCGATCAGATTTATTCTTGTGGGGGTATTTGAAAAACAAGTTGACAAGAGAAGGCCATTCCGACATATCGATAATTTGGAAGACGTGATCAGAAGTCGCACCGAATAAATAACTCCCATCTGACCCGTCGAAATGAAAATAGTCAAAAAAATAAAAATTGATGGAAAAATATTTGGGAAAACGTAGTTTTAATTTTTTCACGAAAATCTTGTTCTAAACTAACATCTTGAAATGTAAATTTAAACAGATTTTTTAAATGACTTTAAACTTTTTTCGAAATTCGATCTCCTTAATCAATTTTCCTAAAGTTTATGGCAAAATATAAATTTCCCGCCTAACCAGCGGTCACTTGAACAATTTCAAAAGTGATTTTTAGATTACCAGCGATTCAGAGACGGATGCCCAGCAAACATTTTTTACACATTAATAATAAAGAAATTTCCCATATGTAGCTAACTTCTTGCCGGTCATATATATATATATATATATATATATATATATATATATATATATATATATATATATATATATATATATATATATAATATACTTGTTGAATGACGCTAAAAATAAACTTTGAGAAATATGGCGATTTTAAAATTAGCTGCAATAAGTTAATACTAGCAACGTTTAAGTTAGGTTAGTTCAGGCTGACAAACCACAGGGATTAAATATCGTCACAAAACGTCAAATAAAACTTGGTGGGTGATAACTCATAGCTCACAACACTCATTAAAATTTTAATTTGTTATTTGCAAAGAAAAAAAACAATAAAATAAATAAAGTATTATAACTTATAATTATAAACTATTATCATTCAAAACAAAATAATTACTAAACTATTGAACGACAATTAATCATTATGGCCACCACTAACATCAACCCACTTTGATATACGCAAATCAAGAGATTGTCTAACTTTAAATGGTAGTCCTTTATTTCTCAATAAGTTGACAGTTTCCGTAAGTTTTTGCCATAATTTTTAGCGAGGGTTAATTATATCACTGCTAGATGATTTAAGGTAACACAAAAAAGTCTGATGGGTTGAAATCTGGTTTACCAGCTGGCCAAGTGGCTGGGCTGCCACGGCCTATCCATCTTTGGGAATACCTTTCATTTGGATAATTTCTCACTTGACCGAGAAGTGTGCCTGTGTTACCGTATTGCATACAATTCATATTCGTCCTGTGAAAAAATCATGAATGAGATCACTAAACTCATTTTTCAAAAAAATTAGGCGGAAATTTTCATTCGGATTTAGTGGTAATTCATATGAACCTGAAGTATGATTTCCGATTATTCCATAGTAAACCTTAACCTCGAGTTCATGTTCTAAATGACGTTTTACTGCTATATTAGGATATTGCTTCTCCTGCATATGTTTGCTTATGAAGTTGAATAAACCTCGGCGACTAAAGGTAGCTTCGTCTGTAAATAGTATTTTATTGACAAACAGTGGATCTACATTCTGATTGTTTTTGGAGCAATAGCGGAATTATAGTCAATCTGCTGGTGATATATTCTGTACGGGTGTGAAATAATACGGAAAAAGACATTCGGCACGAAATATCCTCAGAACCGATGATCTATTTACATTAGCAGTCGCACTTGTTCTTTTTCAAACTGATTTTGGGAGTATCTGCCGCACAGCCTAAAATCTGTTCATTTTATTTGGAAGCGATATTTTTAACATAGGCTATAATATCTTGTTTTGGACGAAATGAACTAATGTCACCTAATCGACCACAAAGCTTGTTGAATTATTTGTGACGCATATATATTTCTCCTAAGAATGACACATTGATTATTAAGATAACAGTGCGAACAATGGACTACATAGAACCGGACTTACTCTATTCATCGAGATATTTTTGTTCAAATTACTAACGATATATATATATATATATATATATATATATATATATATATATATATATATATATATATATATATATATATATATATATATATATATACTTTGGTAAGCATCTAACTGACGCGACTGCCGGGCATTTTTGATTAACTTGAGATTTCTTTATCAACATGATGGTCATTCTCCCAAATATGCTGAGCAATGCATGATTCATCAATAGTGCCAGATTTCAGTTGAGCTAAATTCTCTTTAAATTTCGTTTCAATAATTCTTTCAGTTTGCGCAACATATTTTAGTTTAGAATCCTTACAACCTATTTCATAGATTCCCAACACTTCTGTGGTTTTATCCTTGTCCTTCGGGGACCTATCAAATTTGTTAATGTATTTTTTGTAGAAAATGTTAGCTGTAAATTGGCTTTATTTTAAACAGATATAGTAACTATTATGCTTAGCTACATTTTTAATATATATTTATGTTATCTGTTGTACCTCTCTTTATTTAAGGGAAGTTGTATTAATCTATTAACCAGACAATTCACACTAACTGATTTTTGTGGAAAACTATGGTGTGGATCAATCGAAATGTAACTCACAGTAGTGGTTTCCTTTCTCTGGATGTGAAATTTTAAAGTGGTTCTATTTTTAATCAATAATTCACCAAGAAAAGGTAATTTGTTATAAATTTCTATTTCATGGCCGAATTTAATGGAGTCAAATTTACTGTTTGGCAAGAAAATCAGCTACTTTGCACACATTTGTGTTAAATACTGGCAAAACGTCGTTCACATAACGAAACCATACTTTGGAAAAATAGTCATTTCTATTTACTAGGTCTGTTTCAAATCTACTCATGAAAAGGTCTGCAATTTGCCCATTACTGTGCCATGGGTTTGTTAAAAAAAATTCATTAATAAATTGAAAAATGTTCTGATTCATACAAAGATTTGTTAACTTTATATATTATTTGCAGAGCTCTTCATCTATGTTGTTTACTTTTAACAAATGGTCTAAATAGCGTTTTCTTTATGTAAACACTGTGAAACAAGGTCACATCAACCGATATTAAAACCTCTCCTTCAACTAATTTAATATTTTTAACTTTATTAATACATTCAAGTGAATTTGAAACTGAAAAACTTTTTGTTTGATAGGTAAGCCTTTAAATTTGTTTGTCAACCATTTTGCTATGTTATACTAAATCGTGGAATCTATAGCTGAAACAATAGGCCTCATTGATTTTCTGGGTTTATAGATTTTCGAAAGACAATACTTTTTAGGATCTTTAGGATTTTAAACTTGTAACTTTTTTCCTAAATCTTTTGTAATAAGGTTATGGCATCTCCTTAAATTATTTTTAACTTTGGAAGTCATTTTTGGAGAAGGTTCCTATTTAGTTTTTATACGGTCCTGATTCTATTGCGTTATATATTCTACCTTTAAAATCGTTTTTGTCTAAAATCACAACCTTATTACCTTTATCTGCTTTAACATAAAAACATTTTTTCTCTCGCAGTCATTTACTATATTTATTTTATTAACGTGTTTGGTATCAATAGGCTTATTTTCATTTAAATTTTTAGTTAGTTTATCTTTACATGCTTGTCTAATAAGGTTTGTTGAGGCTTTACAATATCATCTAATAGATCGTCCTTTTGTGATTGCAAACCGAATTTTAGTCCTTTGAATATGAAATAGGTTGTAAGGATTGTGAACTTCTGTTGGGAAAAACTAAAATAACTATAGAAACGAGATTTAAATAACATTTAGCTCAACTGAGATATGGTACTCTTGATAAATCATGTATAACTCAGCATATTTGGGATAATATTCATCACGTAGATAAAGAAAATCTCAAGTTAATCAAAATGTCAGACAGTCGCGTCAGTTGGATGCTTACGAAAGTATATATATATATATATATATATATATATATATATATATATATATATATATATATATATAGTTAGAAATTTGAACAAAACTGTTTCGATGAATGGAGTAAGTCCCGTTCTATGTAGTTCATTGTTCGAACTGATTTCTTAATAATCAGTGTGTCCTTCTTAGAAGAAATATTTGATAACCACAAACAATTTTACAAAAGCAGGTATGGAGTTAGTTTTAAATACAGGGATTTATGACTTAACAGTGGAGGTCTGTCTGTATACCTTTGTAGAGGACGCTGTTCGCAACTGCTTAGCAACTAACATATAAATAGTAAATCTAGTTTTTCTTCGCTTAGTTTATTCATCACTCTGATGACACTATCTTTGTTAGCGAAATGATCTTGAGGTGTAAAAATGTATTGTGATGAACTGTGTTTTCCAAATTGTACTTATCAGTGCTCGTCACAGGTTCCAATCTACACTTATTCATGATAACGTAGCAACGGATCTGTATTTGTTGTTGTGATGAATTTTTTTCTCCTGTCTGATCATGCTATCAAGCAGCGAAACCGGTTACAGATAAGAGAACGAACATTTGTGAAGCCAGAGGAATAGTCTCTACTCCTATATTTAGAGGTGTGAGAAATTTTAAACTTTGAAGGGTGTCGAAAGCTATTATCTAGAGCCAACTTGGGAATTAGTTATGTTTGATCACCATGAAAAACTTATTGGTATTAATTTTCAAAACAATACGTCAGACTTTTCTAGATACCAAAAAATATATAAAGTAATTTTCACAATTGAATAGCTTGCATCTCCTTTAATTTGGGTCTCGGGCTGAAGTAAGTTTAGCTAAATGGTAATATTTTATGCCAATAATTTACTGTCGATCTGTATATAGCTATATTTGGACCAGCCCCTATTAGCTAATAAATAATTTTTAAGAAATATATTTAGCTACAGAACAGCGTAAGTATAAATTATCTGATAAGGATAGTAAATAAGGACCAAGGACAACATTTATTTTTTCTAATGAATGCAATAATCTCGTATTATATACAGAGAGTGACAAAATCACACGTATTATCGTTATAATTACTTTTTTTGGGGATAGTTGAGATTATTTTTAGACTGTAAGCGGCCTTTAATTTTTCCACTACCCTCTCTTTTTATCATCATAGTGCAAGGCAGTATACGTGATGTTCTGCTTGGAATAACAAACCAACCTACTTCCATAAACTTTTCTAGGCAAATTGCAAAGTTAAAAACAATTCATCATAAGTAGCTTATAATTTAGAAGTCCATAAGGTGCAGTTCGTAACTTGAATAATTCTTGATAAAAGCAGCATTATCAGTTGGAAAAAGTCTGGACGCAGCAAGTGCGTTATGGAAGTGAATTTTTATAAAGATGATTTTACTGGCAAAGATGTATCTTTAATGCAAGCTGGCGTCAATCTAGTTACTGGTATAACCTATATAGTAGAAATAATGTAAAATATGTAATAAAAATACCTGATTGCTTGAAAATGTACAACATTTTTCCGAGAATAAACTTAAAATGTTTCTGAGGAAACTGGTTTCCTAGCCAACAAACCTCAGGTTAATAGCAAATTGGGTTATTGAAGTTTGAAGCATTTAATTAAAATTCGTTATCAAAACGCAGTTACTGCGCCTGGATTTTCTTTAATAAAAACACGCATCATATTTCGATAAAAAATGCAAAAATGTAATAATAAAAGTCTGGACGCAGCAAGTGCGTTATGGTAGTGAATTTTCATAGAAATGATCTGGCACAAAATATTTTATTATAACTTTTTTTTCTTGTAGCATAGAAATCTAAATTTTGGTGTATAGTTTACTTTTTATATCGTTAATCTACCTACCAAATTTGGTTATCATAGATTTTTTATTTTTTAAGATAAAAATTTTTTTCAAATGAAAACTCAAAATTTTTCCTGAAAACCTCGTCAGATTTTTTTGATTAACGAACTTGTCAAAGCCATTTACAAAAGGAAGGTACATGCCAAATTTTATCAAAATCGGCCTATTATTCTTTGAGATAAAATTTTTTTTCGAATGAAAACTCAAAATTTTCCCGGAAAACCTCGTAAGATTTTCCTGACTAACAAACTTGTCAAAGACATTTACAAAAGGAAGGTACGTGCCAAATTTTATTAAAATCGGCATATTACTTTTTGAGATAAGAATTTTTTTCGAATGAAAACTCAAAATGTTTCCGGAAAGTCTCGTCCGATTTTCCTGACTAACGAACTTATCCAAGCCATTTACAAAAGAAAGTTACATGCCAAATTTTATTAAAATCGGCCCATTATTTTTTGAGTTATCGGTGTGATACACACACACACACACACACACAAATATATATATATATATATATATATATATATATATATATATATATATATATATATATATATATATATATATATATATATATATATATATATATATATATATATATATATATATATATATATATATAAACATATAAAAATTGAAACTGACCCCGGATATGGGTTCTAGGGGTCCTAGTTCGCGCTCATTTGCAAAATTTTTTTCAAAATTCAAAAGTCGGAATCTGCCCATTAGTGAATTTTTTCTACGAACATTCACTAATAAATAATAACAATGTTTATTGAATAAATGCAAAAATAAAATAACAATGTGTGACAAACTCATTAATATATTAGTACAATAAACATATTTGCCCCACAGAAGTTATTTAAAACCGGTTCCTGGGTTCAAACAAAATGTTCACCGTGCAAAAGATCGCGCACAAAACGTACCAATAATAATTCGCAATAGTATAACCATAATGCAAACAGCCAACTTAAGCTAAACAAGCCTTCAAAATGCAAAACAGTACACCAGCCCAAGCATCCAAATCAAACCACGCAGCCTCACAAAAGCAAAAAACCTGCACTCGGAGGTATCATGCATGAAAAACAAAACTACACAATCAGATACTTAACACAACCTCAGTAGTACTTCTACCATCCTTCAACGAGCGAATTTTCAGGAAGAAAAATTCGCTACTAGAGAGGTCATGATGAAAAGCTTTCGGAAAAATTTCTTCAGATGAGCACGAATTTGGGTCCCCAGAATCCAAAACCAAGGGCTGTTAAAAATTTTATATGCTTATATATATACACACACAGATATATATATATATATATATATATATATATATATATATATATATATATATATATATATATATATATATATATATATATATATATATATATATATATATATGTAACCGAGCGATAACTCCAAAAATAGTCAACTTATTTGAACGAAACTTGGTACATATCTTCACTTTGGTGACACCGCAGAAGATTTCGTAATTTAGCTATAACGGACATTTCTTTCCCCCAACAATATTTTTGAAAACGCTGTATTTTGAAACTATTGGAATAACTTAAATTAGACTTTACATGTAGCTAGAAATGGTGCAAGTAAACCTCTGTTGTAAATTTGAAGTAATTTGGTTTAGAAAATCTAGAGCTTTTTCCAAATTAAACATAAAATCTGAAAGACATGAGTCAATACCACTTGAGTGATTAAGGTCCAATGCTTAACAAAGACGGACTACTTAGTTGCCATGCGTAGATTGATACATACCACATAACCAAAGAATATAATAACAGGGGTAAAACGTACTAGCGATGGGCAAATCTCGGCCAGTAAAATCCCGAACACTCAAAAACCGTCAATGGAAACACTCCACACCACACCACTGCCATTTCCACAGTCGTCGGCATAATAAACGAATAAACAATTGCTTCTTATGCTATGACAAGGCCATTACGCGAAAGTACAGATAACATAAAATTAAAAATGAGGTGATTGCAAAAAGTAATGCTTTTTAAGTAGGAGATTCAACACATTTTTAAAATACACTAGGTATATTTGTAGTTTGATGAACGGCCCCAATTAAAGTTTCAGACTGAAAATGTAGCATGGAAAGATACAGTTTTAAGTACGCGAATAATACCATCTCAATAAGCAGCTTCAATGGCCGAGTGGCGAACGTGTTCGACTGGCAACTTGTGCTTGAAGGAAGACCGGTGCGTGTTCTATACCGGCACGATTCACATTAACGTTTTGTTTTATTTCATTAACTTTAATATTTAGCAGAAACAATATTGTCCAAGTTTCATACATTTGGGCCAATATATCATTTTTTTAACGCCTGGATAACTTTATCACATTTAAGTCTTTAATTATAAATTTTAGCAGACATTATTTTACTGTTGATATTAAAGAGAATAATTGGTTTTTAAAAAACATTTTGTTGTTGGAAAACTACTTGCCACATTTATAATTTGACAGATACTTTCTTTCTTTAAATATGGATTAAATTTTCTTTTATAAAGCTTTTGCAGCTTTAATAATATTTGTAATACAAGTTTCTTTTAAATATACTATTACTGTACCTAGATGGGTAGGTATACCAAATTTGAATTTTCTAGCTTCATAGAAAATTAAATTTTGGACATTTGTCTCAAACGGAGCTAGAACACAAGATTAAAATGGTTTTTCTTGATAATAGACATGTTGATTGTAACACTTTCGAAAGGATTTTTCAAATGAGCCTGTATTACGGCCTTTAGTCCAATATTCAAGGTCAGTTTAAGTTTAAAGTGTTAATTCTAGTAATATTTCGTACTTATAGTGTACAGATCATATCAAAATTCACTACGATAGTGCACTTGCTGCGTCTGGAATTTTTTTATTTTTTTATTCTTTTACATCACAAAATCGGACCACACAACTATGAACGCCCCTCAGTGAAACACACAAATTAGCAGACCTATCAACAAGTAAGTATGCACCCAAAAGCTCAACTATGCAAGTTCTCAAAAACTCATTTCTATACACCACATACATTTAAACATTACTTGAATCATGGAATATAACGTCATGGTTTCCAACATGCCCAAGAAAACGAACACACCCACTATCCTGTATAGTAATTATTTTTTAGATCAATAATCTGCCGCGCCTTTTTTTTTTGGCTAACGAGATATCCATGTCTTAACCCTTTTGTTAAGAGCTGTGAGTGATTTTATTTGTTTTAAATCCACTGGCATTTGATTCTACATCTTATGACCCAAATATGAAAAACTTATCTGACCAATATGTTGAAAAAAAATTGGTATTGGTTTCACGTTCTTTGCCTAAATGTTACCAATTTTCACGTTTCAAATCGCGACTTTGACGTTTTGAGGAAAACCACATTTTATAAATGCCTATAATTTTTTTGTCTTTAAACTTACAAACCTAAATTTTGGTACATGGCTGACTCTTTATAATACAAATACACCTACCAAATTTGGTAATTACTAGATATGCTATTCAAATTGAATTCAGTCTTAAAAGTTTTCATCTCTTCTTTATTAAATTATTTTTTATACAAAAATTGCTAAAAACTTCATCGGAATAACAACAGTCTGATCAGATAAGTGTAGAATGGATTGAAAGCCCAAGAAAAAATAATAAAAAGTGAATTCACTAACTCGGGTTAGAATTCGTCTTATTATAGGACTCGCTTATCTGATGCAACCGCTTGGAGCACACGACCACTGTCGACTTAACGGATGTATGTATAAGCAGGTATATACGCTAGTATGTTAATTTTATAACGTCTTTATTATTTATACCAAACAATTTTTATGTACAGTGGGTTTTTTGCTCATATTTTAACGAAATGAAGGAAAGTAACGATTTAGACCCAGATCTAGGAGCTTGTTAGTCATTTCTTGTTGTATTTTTCATTATCATTAATTGGATTGCCGTAATTATCAATTTTGACGTTTTAACTTTTTTTAATCAGAGACTTACGTATAACTTTCTCGTCTTTTAAGTTAGAAATCTGAATTTGGGTACAGATGATACTCTTTATGACAGAAACCAGAGGTATCGGTGCGATACACACACATATAAATATAAATATATATATATATATATATATATATATATATATATATATATATATATATATATATATATATATATATATATATATACACAGGCTGTTTCAAAAAACATGCACCATCGCTCGTGGGGCAATTCCTTACTAAAAAATAAGAAAAAAAGTTACTGTGCACATGGGCCCGGAAACGCATAGTTTCCAATATACAGAGAGTTGAATTTTAATTTTTTTTTAATTTTTTATAAATAATTTCAAAACCACTGGATTGATTTTAATGAAACTTGGAACTTGAAAGTGTATTATGAAAGTGCATATTTTTAAGTGAGAATCTGCTTACAACTGCGTCAGTGGCGTGCGTACGGGGTAACTGTAAAAATTCATTTGGGGAAAAAATATGTGCGCCACTGTCTTTTTCCAATTTTGATACATCAGTTATGAAGCTTATTACATAAGCCACAAAAGCTACCTCTTGGTATTTTTTCGTTCAGGGTATCCCCTAGGAGATATGATTAATTTTATAAAAAGGGGCAAAGTACCGATTAGTCGGCGTAATAATAATAATAATAATAATAATAATAATAATAATAATAATAATAATAATAATAATAATAATAATAATATATGTTTACTGCAACCATAAGAATATGAAAAACAAAGCATACAGTAAACATTACAGCAATAAACGTGCAAATAACTAACCTACGTAAAACTTATTGGTGATAAACATTGAAATGAATATTACAAACTTTGATAAAAAATGATAAATAAAAAATAAAAATAAAAAATAAAAATAAAAAATGAAAAAAGTAATCGTAAAGACACCATGATTTTTCCAAACTCTTGTTTTTTGTACATTACTCAATTGACTTTAATAACAAAGCTAAAGAAAATGTTGAAAGTGACCACCATTAGCGTCGTTACAATTATTTAACCTTCTGCGCAAAGATCTTCTTACTCTTCTGCAAATATTTTGATCTTCTCTAATGCTGTCAAATGCATATTCTATTCTTCCCAACAATTCTTCTCGTGTATTTACTGGTGTTTTATACACTATTTCTTTTAAATGACCCCACAAATAAAAATCGAGAGGATTCAGGTCCGGAGATCGAGGTGGCCATGACACCGGACCTCCACGACCAATCCATCGGTGACCGTATGTGTTGGCTAAATATGTTCTTACAACTGCTGCAAAATGTGCGGGCGCACCATCATGTTGGAACCACATTGTACCATTTCTCATAAAAAGCGGTAGTAACAACGGCAAATCATTTTGTAAAAAGTTTAAATATGATTAATGGTCAAGACGATTCGGTAGAACAACAGGACCAATTATGTGATTTTCAATAATAGCAGCCCAAATATTGATGGAAAATTGATACTGCGAATTTGCAACTCTTAGAGAGTATGGGTTTTCATCGGCCCATGTATGTAAATTGTGAAAATTTACGATACCTTTTCGCGTAAATGACGCCTCATCAGTAAATAGTACACGTTTAGAAAAATGTTGGTCGTGCCTAAGTTTGTTTAAGAACCACTGACAAAACATTACCCTTGGTTGAAAGTCTCTAGGTAGAAGTTCCTGGACACGTGTAAAATGATAGGGATATACACTTTGATCCTTTAGAGTTCTGTGAACTGATGATGCCAAAATATTACCCAGTTCGGTGGCAATAATTCTCGTACTTGTACTAGGATCACGTTCAACTCTATTTAATATTGCCTCTTCAACTCGTACAGTTCGGCGGTATCTTCTGCGTCCAGAGTCAGCTTTTAAAGGTTTTAAAGAACCAGTTTCTCTCAAATGTCTTACAATACGTGGGAAAATATTTTTGTCAGGAATTCTTCTTTGCGGATAAGTTTCCTGATAAACTCGCACAGCTTGTTTAGCATTTTGATTTCTTTGTCCATAAATTAACAACATATCAGTCAAATCCGCTGAAGTGTACTTAATGAAAACCATCTTGAGAGGAGGAAATAATATTAATGAGCAGCTCAGTATCAACAAATAACTAAAAATGAAAATACTGCACAGTATCAAAATTTAAGGAATAGCACGAAAACTCTTTTGACGCCCACCAAGCACTTCAAAATTGTAGAATTTAGAGAACTGTCAAAAATTATAGTTTCATGGCACTTTACGATTACTGTTTTCATTACTCCAACGAATCGGTACTTTGCCCCTTTTTATAAAATTAATCATATTCCCTAAGGGATACCCTGAACGAAAAAATACCAAGAGGCAGATTTTGTGGCTTATGTAATAAGCTTCATAACTGATGTACAAAATTGGAAAAAGACAGTGGCGCACATATTTTTTCCCCAAATGAATTTTTACAGTTACCCCGTACGCACGCCACTGACGCAGTTGTAAGTATATTTTCACTTGAAAATATGCACTTTTATAATACGCTTTTAAGTTCCAAGTTTCATTAAAATCAATCCAGTGGTTTTGAAATTATTTATAAAAAATTAAAAAAAATATTAAAATTCAACTCCCTGTATATTGGAAACTATGCGTTTCCGGGCCTATATGCACAGGAACTTTTTTTCTTATTTTTTAGTAAGGAATTGCCCCACGAGCGATGGTGCATGTTTTTTGAAACAGCCTGTATATATGTATATATAAACATATAAAAATTGATACTGACCCTGGATATGTATTCTAGGAGGCCTAGTTCGCTCATTTGAAGAAATTTTTTGAGAATTATAAAGTCGGGATCTCCTCATTAGTGAATATTTTCTCAGAAAACTCACTAAAATGATAAGACGGACTCTATTAATAAATAACAGGTATGAGATTTACAAACAAAGCCCCGGTATTGTTCCCAAAGGCTACCAAACATTTTTAATGGAATAAGTGTATATTTTTATTTTGTACGGGATTTATCAAATAACCTTGCCCTAGAAAAGTTGCACTACACAGTAAAAGTTATCAGTGTAGATCTAGTAGCAATACACACAACCAACCGCTTTGAAGGATGAGTCTCTGTATAAAGGACGAGCGAATTTCTGTGAAATTGCAAAGCTAACACGCTAAATCAGTCCACTAAACGTCCAATAAAACGAAAAACACTCTACTGACGATCGTTACTTTCACAAAACATGTGCTAATAATTCTCACACAATAAATAAAATTCACAAGTGACAGATCTCCATAAAATCAGGCAGACAATATAAAAAGCAACAATATCATACAATGAAAATAAATGTACGCAGCAAGTGCGTTACTTTAGCGAATTTTTGTAAACATCTTTTAAATCATCTTAACTCAATTTCCCACAGAGTTAAAATATTCAATTTGGTACACAGTAAAGTAATATGCGCCTTGAATTAAAAAAAAAACTTCATTAGTCTCGGAGATACAAATTTGCTTTGGGAAAAAACTTTTTTAAAGAAAAAAACCGGTGTGATTTGGTTGGCTAACGAACTAATTCAAGCGATTAATAAAGAGAAATTTATAAACTTGACAGGTACCTTCATTATTTAAATAGCTTGGATAGGTTCGTAAGCCAACCTGATCAAACCAGTTTTTTCGAGAATAGCTTAAATTTTTTCCAGGATAATTTTTCTTTGTAAATAACAAAGTTTTTTTAATAAAATTTTGAAACACAACTTGCCTTTATTGAGACTTATAATTCTGGGCGTCCGGGTTGCGCTGCTTTTGTCGAGTATCTCGGTTATGAGTAGAGATAGATGGATAGATCTTTTCATAATACTGTTATACTTTTTGTGAAAAAAAAAAACAACAATGCAGAAATGAAAACTGACATGGCACTCTTTGTTTTTGAGCTACAGGGTAATTGTGGATTTTGCCATTTTTAGGCCCTCCCTGTATCTTCTTTATGTCATAAGTTAATGAAACTGCAAAAACCAATTCTAATAGATCTGTTTACGTAAAATTAAAGGATGCAAATAGTTTTACTCATTTGTACAGATTTTGTGATACAAAGCAAACATATGATTTTTTAAATGGAACACTTGTATATTTTTATGTCATTGAATCCGGCTCATTTAGAGTTATTTAATATATTTATATATATATATATATATATATATATATATATATATATATATATATATATATATATATATTCTTTCACATAACTGATTTTTTTTATATTTCCATAGTAGGCTATGGACAGTGTACATATTTTTAAAAACAATAGATCAAACAGCATAACAATATTGACATGTAATCCAACGAAGGGTGCTTATTTCATTTTTTATTTTATATTTTATTTTCCATTGGCTGCTATTCTGGGGTTTCTTTGAAGTAATAACAGGTGAAATATAGTTATAAAAAGTCAGATAAATAAAGTTAGTAAAAAATACAGGATGTTTCATAAAAAAAGCTATTAGCTTAATTGTTTTAAGAAATACTGTCTATAAAGTTTACATATACTGTGTTGCTTCATTGTTTTAAGAAACACTGTCTATATAGTTTACATTTACTGTGTTGCTTTATTGTTCTAAGAAATACTGTCTATATAGTTTACATACACTTTGTTGCTTCATTGTTTTAAGAAATACTGTCTATATAGTTTACACAGACTGCGTCTATAAAGGAACGCATAAATTCAAGAAAATTAAAAGTGATCATTATCAAGGAAAATTCAAAACCAGGTCGATTTTTATTTCCAAAAACTAACTTTTAGATATAAAAATATCACCCCTATCGTTAAACCTCTACAACGGAACTACTCTTTCGACAGTTTGAAATTGGATGCTGGGTGGTGAGATATATCTTTTTAAAGCTAATCCAATTATCAGCGAATTTAATCCAAATTCAGCAACACCAATTATTTTTTGTAGGAATAAAATGAAGTGAGTAATAACATTTTTATTATCAGTAACACCTAATGCAAGTGAAGCCTATAAAGAATTACATAGTTTAGTCTTATTTACAATCTCTGGTGAAATGTTGGTACATTCAGTTCTAATTCTTGTTTTTAATTCATCGATAATATCTGGTTTACTTTTAAATACTAGATTCTTTAAATTATCCCACAGAAAAAATTTAAGAGAGTTAGGTCAGGTGATCTTGCTGTCCACTTGATTGAACCACGCCTGCCAATTCATCTGTTGGGAAATTCTTGATCCAGATAATGTCGAACATTAACATCATAATGCGCGGGGGCACATTCTCGTTGATCCACAAGTTATGATTTACCATACCAGCATTGTGTCTATCAGGAAATAAGTTCAGTATCGTAGATATCGCTGCAGATTCTAGATATCATGGTTCATTTATAGTTCCATCAAAAAAGTAGGGACCAATTATCCTACTCTTAACGATTCCCGCCCAAACATTTACCTTTTGTGGATACTGTGTGTGATTCTGTCGCATCCATCTTAGATTTTCCCTTTCCCAATATCTGGAGTTTGGATGGTTAACTTCTCCATGTATTGTAAAAGTAGATTCGTCCAAAAACAGAATATTTGGTACTTGCAAAGAGTTATCATTACATTTATCCATTAATGTTGCACAAAACTGAATCCTTTCGTCTGGATCGTTATCAGATAACTCCTGGAAATGCTGTATTTTTAACTTTCATTACTTTATGTGCCGTCTCAAATGGAATTCCATTGTCTTGGACAATTTGCCGAACACTACTGTGGGGATTTTCTTCCACCGCCAATAAGACGTTTAATTTCACTTCTTCAGTTATAGACCGGTGACTTGTTTTTGACATTCGAAATTTCTTATCTATTCGACTCACTGTTGATTGATTGATGATATAACAGTATATATAGTATTAATACACACCTCTGCCTTAGTTCCGATCCTGTCACCATAACCAGTCATGATTAGAACATCAATTCTTTCATCTATTGATAAACGCATTTTACCAACAATTGAATACTTCATTTTGAAAAGCAAACGTTGAAAATTATACGTATTGACTTTTCACGAGAACCAAAACTTAAATTTACTACTAGTATTTGTAGATTGTATCGCAAAAAATATCAGATTGATTAGTTTTATGACACATTTCACACAGCAGATAATTGTTATCATCAGTCGATTTTTACAGATACGACATAGTATACAACAAAATCTCTAGAGTTCTTTTTGTACAAGAAGGCCAACATTTTGAACCTTGTTTACGATTTTGAGATATTGAAGTATTATATCATAAGTATCATATCAGTATCATAATACTGCACTATGTAATTCTTTACAGGCTTCACTTGTGTTAGGTGCTACTGATAATAAAAATGTTATTACTCACTTTATTCTTCCAAACAAAAATTGTGTTGCCGAATAGAGAATTGCACTAGTTTTAAAAAGATGTATCACACTACCCGCCATTCAATTTGAAAACTTCGAAGGGTAGCTACCCTTTGAAGGAGTACGACGATATGGGTGAGATGACTTCTTTCAATTTTATTAAATATATGCGTTACTTTATAGACACAGTGTGTATGGAAAGACAAAAAATGACAGCCATTCAAAAGAAGATTTATATATATAACGACATATATTTAAAAAGCTGTCAATAAGCCGCATCCAATGAAATAAAAATATACAGTGTTCTATTTAAAAAATTATATGTTTGGATTGTATCACAAATCTGTGCTTAATAGAAAAAATATTTGCATCATTGAAGGCTACCTACAAAATTATTCTTGATTTAGTTTTCAGATTTTGATAATATCATCACATAAAGAAGATGCAGGGTGCCAAAAAATGACAAGATTTAAAAATCACCCTGTAGCTCAAAAATAAAAAGTGCGCTATCAGTTTTGATTTCGACATCGTTAGTTTCACAAAAAGTAGAATAGTATTGTGAAAACCGCAGCCTTTTATGTCTACTCATATCCGAGACAACCCACAAAAGCAGTGAAATCCGGAACACTCTGTACATATCACAATTTATGTTGCCAGATTTATGGACAATTGAGTTATAGGAAATTTAACTTTTTGCTTTTAGGAGACCAAAATAGAGCACAAGAAAATTTGCATAAGTGTTCATGAAATTGAATAAAAATTTGTTTAATGAAAATTCGCTAATCAAAATTTGACAAGCAAAATACGCTAGGAAGATGAAAAGTGTCTATCAGAGGGTAAATATAAAAATGTGAATAAGTCGTTTGTCCCTATCGACTTCAAATTTGGTATATCTTTACAGTCGGAACCTATATACCAAAGTTTATCAAAATAACTATATTATTTGCAGAAATAGCAATTATACAAAATTTTTAATACCAAAGTTCTCAAAATAACTTTATTATTTGTAGAAATACAAATTATACAAAAATTTTCTGAAAAAAAATCAAATTTCTCCCGAAAAAATGGTTTGATTTAACCAATGATTGTATCGTAGCAAGAAAATTCGCTAAATATTTTTATTACCAAATTTAGCTACTAAAACTAGCTAAAATTTTGTTTTCGAAAATACGCAAGCAAATGTATTTCTTCGTGAATTTGTCAACAAATTTGTTTACGGAAGATCTTTACAAGGATTTATTATACAACTCTTCATACAGATTTGCTTCAAAATCCTTGGAAAATCACAATTATTTTTTTACAATTTTTGATCTGATAAAAACTTTTTGCAAATTAATCTTTATAGGATCAAAGAATCAGTATACCTATGAAAGTTTATTTTTCACAGAGATTCGAACATGCCTCGAAAAAACAATTTTTATTGAGTTTTAAAATATTAAAAGCTAAGCACTTTACCATATAGTTGCTAAAGACGAATCTATAATAAAGCTTGTTAGGTCCTGCTGTTAAATGCTCAAAACTGATTTTTTAAAGCTCGGAACGTAAATATGCTATATATTATATAGTCTCTATAAGGAAACGTGTGTGCCCAATTCCATTAAAATAACTTTATTACTCTCGAAGATTTTCCGGAAAAAAATTAAAATGCTTATTTATAGACTCTTTCTAAAGCTAGAACCTTAAAATATATAATTTATTTAAATGCAACGTGACCCTTAATTTTATTAAAATAAGGTACTTATTTTTGTAGGCACAAAAACTGCCCGAAAGAATATTAAAAATTGTGCCGAAAAAACCGGTTCGATCTCATTGGCTAACGAAATAATTCAAGCTGCTTATAAACTATATATATATATATATATATATATATATATATATATATATATATATATATATATATATATATAAACTTAGCCGCTTATTTTTTGAGTTATATATATATATATATATATATATATATATATATATATATATATATATATATATATATATATATATATATACACATGTGCTTCACGGTGTGTGGCCTATTAGACGTTTCTGAAGAACTGCATGTATTTAAATCCTCAAAATTGGTGTCCGCACGTTTTTGATACTGATCTTTCTGACTAAAATATTTTCAATTAGCCTGCACTTCCGGTTATACCGGAAGTCGACACAGACTGTTTTTTAAATAACACACCCTGTATATTATTAGTTTTCTGAATTACTCGGTCAATTTAAGAACTGCTTGATGACAACATATTCGAGCTAGTTCGTATTGTTTTGGATTTATTTGCCATTTTGTAGAAAAATTTACTATTGGAACGCTTTAGAAAAATTCCGATTATAAAAATTAAGATTTAAAGACATGCAAGATTGAAACATGCGGTTTTCACTATCCCATAGAGCGTAAAAATTCCTACACACTGTTGTAAACCCGATACGATTTTAACATAACTGTTATTTATAACATCTGAACATTTGAATTTGAAAATTTTCAATCATAGATAACTTGATTTTTTTTTTTTGGAATGGTGCCCATATGTCCCATGCATCTGATTTAGCGTTAAATTGCCTATCTTTTAAGTATACATTACCCTATACCTGTCTCATATAGTTTTCTTTGAAAATCGATTTGAAAATAGTAATTGTTAGCGGGGTAATTTTTTGTACGCAACAAAAAAAATACAGTAGAAACAAAAATATTTCACGTTCAAGTTAAAAACTATAATAAAAAAATATTGTAAGTGTGTCTGTTGCGATCTCCTTACTAGTGCATTTTCCACGAAAATTCACTTAAAACTACATTGAGGTGATAACTTATGTGATATTGTTTTTATTTACGACGTCATAGATACAACAGAAGATGCATTTGGGTCAATACGGCCAACACATACATTTGCCGAGTAAGTTTATTTTCAGACTTACTGGATGTATTTTGTTTGAATGTTTTGTTTAGTTCAGGTATTTGTTCTCTATACAGTTAGGTCAGCCATATGACTTTGGTGATAACAACCATGTATTTTGTGTGGGAGATAATACATTCTGTTCAATCTACCCAACTATCTAGTCAATACCAAAATCAAATTATCATGTGCAGTATTCATTGGACTTTGAAATTTCTGATACAGAATTTTCCCATAATTAGTACTAACCTCCAGCATAACTGCATAATAACTTGTTTGTTGCATCACTAAACATGGCATTGGCCTGTAAATAAACGGTATCGTCCTGTATTTGCTTAGCAAAGCATGGAGAATATATAGAGGTTAAAACGTACGTCTGTCATGTGTTTAATCTGGAAAACCGTTTAATAAACTCTGTAAAATAACACCATCACTTTTTAACAGTGGTCAACAATAATTAATTCCCAAGTTGGCTCCAGCGGATAGAGTCCTGCTTCCGGCAACCTTCGAGTAAACTACTTTGTTAGCGTCGCTACGAAATTTTTCATTAAACAATAAAATTTCCTTGTATTATTTAACAAAAAAGGTATGAATTGTTTTCGAAATATTTGCGATTTTAAAAGTAACACATTATTCAAGAACAGCAGCCTATAGCCTGCCTCACATGCTGATATAAATAGAGGCAGTAGAAATGATATAGTATCACGTGCACTAACAGATACAACTTAAACCCACAAGAATCAGTAGCGTGATGATTTAGATGACGTCGCTCAGGAAGAACCACAAGAAGAAGAACATCTTCAAGAAAACCGATAGCACATAATTGTATAATTCGATGGTAACGAGACTTCTCACCACGTTAGTAACCGTTATTTTAATCATAGCAGCTATCTCCATACTTGCAGCATTCAAACAAAAATGAAAAAAAAGTTAGCACAACCCAGAAAATAAGACGCACCAGGGACGAGGCTTATCCAACCGTCGAACCAATATAGCTTGCGGAATTGAGAAATTTAGAAGACTTAGCTAATGATCAAGTGGATGGCTAACCGTAGACATCAGTGCTGAATGATCAAATATTTTTGGCTCGGCTGTATGTTGAAAAACAACAGCAGCCTATAGCCTGCCGCAAAGACGGATACAATAAATGGTAGTGGAAATAATATAGTAGAGTAAAGGTTGATTATATTGATAAAATTGTATTCAGAAAATACTTGATTTCGATAGCGTGACATGGTATAAACCGAGAGTCGCCATGTAAGAAATTAATCTGATACTTGGGAGAGGAACCAAATGCTGTCATACTGGAGGCAAACTCCGGACTTAAGGCAGACAAAACAGTGTATCACCATATCAACAGAGAAGTCTGAACTGTTTCTTGAATTGAACAGAAACGACTTTAGAATAATCTGATGACTTTTCACAGGACACTGCCCAATATAAGGTATCACGTTGGGAAGATGGGTAAGGTTAACAGTGAAAACCGCAGATACGGAAGCAGCAGAAACAACAGAACACTTGCCATGAAACTGCATGGCTTAGTTCTGCAAAAGGCACAAATACCTTGGAGAGGTAACTTTAATGCCCCAGGAAATAGGTAAAATAGCCCTCAAAAAGGTAGTAAATTATATGAAAAGTCTGAACATTTTGGGCAACTGTTAGAAAGAAGAGTCAGTCACAAAAGACCCATTGGGGTCGCAGCGCTAAGAGGTCAAATCTATACGACCCAATAAACAATCTACAATCTACAGTCTACAATCTACAATCCACAATCTACAATCTACAATCTACAATCTACAATCTACAATTTACAATCTACAATCTAAAAGAGTAGCATATTTTATGCTAAGTAAGCAAGGTCAATATAGCAAGGTATTTACGAATCACAAATTCTTCTTGATTCAAGATTAACTTTATTTATGTTTATGTAAGTCTACCATTCCTAATTATGAGTTTGTTAATTAATATGAGCGATAATTTTTAATATACAGTATGTGTAACAGTTAGCTCAAGAAAAAAGTCTTTAAGGCTGTATTTAGTATTAAATTGTCAGGTTTAACCAAGTTAGGACAATAACGATCAGGTGTGGTTTTATGCTTGGTCGTCAAATGCACAAATTAAGATTATTTTTTCTTTTCAAAATGAATGTAACATTCTGAATTTATTCATATATTTATAAGTAAACGTGATTTTAATAATATGTTTTTACCGTTATATTGTCTTCTGGTTCTACCAACAGCAGTAGAACGTGGCCTTGGTTTTTCCTGGGTAATCTCTTGGTACCTTAGAAATGAGAATTCGTTTCATGTCAATTTCATTTAAACTTATTTGAGAACTGGTGGCTTCAAACAAATTAAGATGCCTACCATTTAACTAATACATGAAGTAAATTTATTGTTACCTCACTGTTTAGATTTCGATTTTATTCAATTTCTTGTGTAAATCTAACATTGTTTATTTAAGGCTTTTAGTTAATTTTGCCCGTTAATACGTATGTTTGGGACAAATTTTGCATTTAATATCTAGACTAAGTTCTAACAAAAGCTTTAAAATTTTGCGCACTTGCAAGTCTGGTGACAATTCAATATGGCGAAAGCCCCCGAATGGTGGATTACTCTTTTCTTCAAAATCCACTTGACATTAGTATCAAAAGAGCTTGACAAACAGAGTTACGAGGCGTCATTCTAAACCCAAGATGGTGGATTACACTTGATTACACTTTTCTTTACAAGTCCATTGACATGGGTGTCATATAAATGTATTTGACAAGTAGAATACGATGAGCTATGTAACGCCATTCTAAACCCAATAGGATGGTGTTTTCAACATGATGGATTACTTTTTCCTTACACCCCGTTTTCATTGGTATCAAATAAAATGGTTCGATAGGTATAATACGATAAACTATGTGACGCCCGAAGATGGCGGATTACCCTTTCTTTACAGTCTCCTTGGTGTGGGTATAAAATAAAAGCGTTTGGCGAGACGTTTTACCTTTACCTTCTCCGTTACTTAGTATGTGAGTATATCTATTAAGTCAAATTTTGGAAGTCGATTTAAACCCCTTTATACACAACCAATTGACTTTAAAAAATTTAGTATATTTAAACCATATACGGCGACTTCAACATCACGGAAAAGTGTTAAAAAAAGATCGATTGAGAATGAGTATTCGAAGATATGATCGGATTAAGTGGAAAATTGCTATACAGGCGCTTTAAAGGGTACATATTTTCGATATTAAAACTAAAATCAAATTATTTCAAAGGGCAGCTGATAGTTGACGTATGACTGTTGAAAAAATTAATCGTATTGGATTGAAAATGGATATACATGAATTTTAGAGGATGCGATTGACGGAATTAGGATTCAGCATGGACGATATAAGATGTCCGGTTTGATGATGGAGCTAGTGATAACTGGAAAGTTGTTACAGACACCCAATATAAGCTGAGTCGATTCTTTATACAGGGTGGCGCATTGAAAACGAAACAGACCGATTTGCGTTCAGAGATTTTTTTTTAAGAAACGCTGAAACACGTCAATTTTAATATTGAGGGGGACATGTTTTGACATAAAACTCAACTTTGTCACATCAACCCCTTAAGGGTGGTGATAACAACCCTTACATTTTAAATAGGGAACATGGGTCGAGTGTTACATCGTTTGAAAGCTCTTTCTTTTCTGAATTCAGCACATAAATTTTTCCGGAAGTTTTATCATCTCGTTTAAAAATTATTCACAGTTGGAGTTGCAAGAACGTATTTCATTCATTGTGATAAGAAATGCACTAATTAGTCAATTTTTTGTTAAAAGAAACTAAAGAACAAAACCAAACGTTCAAAAATGTTTATTCAGTTAAGTAAGTGTTTAAATTGTTGATCACCAGCTTCCATACAAAAGTAAAAATTTTGTTCAAATGAGCTCTGACATTTTGGAGCATTTGTGGAGAGTTATTAGACGGCATTCTTTAACAATGCGTCGTCGTAATTTTTCCGGAACTTCGGTTCTCTTGCGAAAATTTGACTCTGTAAATTGGACCCTTAGAAAGAGTCTAAAGGAGTTAAATCCGGTAATCTAGGGGGGCACTCAATAGCACCTCTACGCCCAATCCATTGCTCTGGAAACTCTCTGTTCAAAAACTCCCTAACACGTTGTGAGAAATGCGGAGGAGCTCCATCTTGTTGAAACACTAATTGATTTTCTTGATAGCGATCATCATTTTCAACAATGTCAATTAGTAGAGGGTAAACGATATCTTCTAGTAACTCCAAATACGTTTCGCCACTCAAATTGCCATCAAGAGAAATTGGTCCGATTAAACGGTCTCCAAAAATGCCAGTCTAGAAATTTAATTTCTGTGGAGTTTGAGTGTGGACTTCGTGAAAATTTCTTGGATTATTATCTGCCCAATAACAACAATTATGACGATTGACTGTAGACTTTAATAAAAACGTACACTCGTCTGAAAAACAGATCAAAGTTGGGTCTGAAGCAATTTGTCCTAAAACTTTAATCTCAGTAGTCTCATTTCTAACCGGAAATTCACGTCCAGGATCCCGTTTTTTGTTGGCTACTGAACCACTTTGTCGAAACTTTGCAACTAACTCCTAAATGTATTTTCTGTTAACATGTCTGTTCGGATGTCGTTCATTAAACAAATTTGCGGTACGGTGGCACAGTCATCGTGTTTGAAAAAAGGAGTAATTATTTAAACTATTTCTACTAGAGAATACACCATTGTGAAATTAATTTTCGGTAGTACTATCAAGTATCAAACCGACCGATAAACTGAAATAATAAATCGCATTTCTCTCATTCCGATAAGAAATGTTCTGAAAGTCAATTGTTTGTTTACAAACCACAAAACATTGACTATCAGCACATTTCTTATCGGAATGAATGAAATGCGTTTTTGCATTTTCAACGGTAAATAATTTTTAAACGAGTTAATAAAACTGCCAAAAAAATTAGTGTGCTGAATTTAGAAAAGAAAGAGCTTTCAAATGATGTAACACTCGACCCATTTTCTATATTTAAAATATAAGGGTTGTTATCACCACCCTTAAGGGGTTGATCTGACAACGTTGAGTTTTATGTCAAAACATGTCCCCCTCAATATTGAAATTGACATGTTTCAGGGTTTCTTAAAAAAAATTCTCTGGACGCAAATCGGTCTGTTTCGTTTTCAATGCGCCACCCTATATGTTCTCCTAATTGAAGAGCTAGATAGCTTAAAGCTTATAGGAAAAAAGCCTTGAAGTAATCAGGCATTATCAGAAATTCGTAGGTTAAGACGCAACTAAAAATTTTAATAAATTTGTATGTCACAAAAAACCTTAACTTTAACTTTGAGGCAATCGGTTCAACATAATACTGTGCCAATAAAAAATTCCTTATTTTTTTTCATTTTAGTCCATATAAATAAAATATTGCTAGAACAATTCTTTACTTATAATTTTCTTTTCTTTTTGTGCCGCGTATACTTATTTGCTGCTATGCTGTTTGAAGTGACTATGTAAATTATTTTAACATGCAACACACAATTTGTCTCAATAAAATTTTGTACAAAACAAGAAGATAAAATTTGGCAAACAGTATACCACGCACCAAACATGAAGTTACCATCCTGATTAAAAATTGAGTTATTAGTAATTGTTGAAAAAAGTATGGAAAATTGCTACCATAACGCACTGGATAGATTAGCTCTTGTTTTGTTTTGTATCGTATTTTATACTTCAGATTTATTATAGAGATTATTGTTATTTTAGCTTGCAGATTATTTGCTGTGATGTGTACATATGGTAGGTATATCAGCGTATGCCAGCTTCTTCAACATTTGTATATAATTGTTATTATTTATGTATTTGTAAACTTACTATTCAGCAGCACAAAACAACTAGGCATGGTGGAGAAAAGACAATGTATACTGATCACAAAAATGATAATGTTTACAAGATATTTCGAAATTGCTAAAATATATTTTTCAAGTCATAAATTAGGCAGTAAAAAATCTAGGCTGCCCTACAATGCGGAGTAGATACTACACTTTCGATAGAGAGAAGATGATTGCAGCAAGTTCGAGGTACACTTGGATGAAATTTCTTGAGAAAGCGAGATTCCAAATTAGGAATGTTGAAATTAAGTTGTGCAAGTAAGTTAGGACAATCCAGTAAGAAACTCACCAACTTAGACAGGGACAATAAAAAACTGCACTTCTTTAGACTTAATAAACTTAATTGCATGTAGGTTGCAAATCCTTTTAAGGAGTCGTATATGCGTTTGGCTTCTCAGCGTTGTGACCCTAATGGGTCTCTTGTGCGTGACTCTTTTTCCTAATAGTTGCCCAAAAAGTTCAGATTTGTTATGTAGCCTACCACCTTTTTGGGAACTATTTCACATATTTCCTGGGGTGTTAAGGTCACTCCTTCAAGGTATTTGAGCCTTTTGCAGAATTGAGCCATGCAGTCCCATGGCAAGTGTTCTGTTGTTTCAGCTGCTTCAGTGCAGAATCTGTAGTTTTCACTGTTCGCATTACCGATCTTCATAAGGTGATAACTTACTGGCGAGTATCCAGTTCAAAGCCTTGTGATTATTCTAAAGTCGTTCCTGTGCAATTCAAGGAACAGTTCCGAGTTGTCTGACTTAAGCTGCGCGTTTTCTTCCAGTATGACAGCATTTGGTTCCTCTCTTAAGTATCAAGTTAATTTCTTACATGGCCTCTCGTTAGTCCACAGTAGGGCTCTGTCTCATGCAATAGTGTTGTTGCTGTCCTTTTTTCAATGCTATTTGCTCCCGAATTACCTTCAATGCCTTGATGCCCTGGCACCTTCCTCAAAGTTACTTTGTTGTTCGTAGCCAGTTGCTTCAAGGATTTTTTGCAGTACCAGGTCAGCCTAGATTAGGTTTTGAAAGATTTCATAGCCTTTAGTGCTGCCTGACTGTTTGACAGGATGTAGATCTCTCTATTTCTGAGTCACCTTTGTATGCACTCCTGTGCACACAGATTTATAGCAAGCATTTCTGCTTGGAAGATGATGGAAGTTTTTCCTAGGGACGTGGCGAGACTAAAGTTAGTTCGTCTTATTCCCAGTACTGCTCCCTCTATTTCTTTAGAACCGTTTGTATACCATACAGATGAGTTGTTTGTCAGCTTTTCACTATTTCTGTTACATGCGTTGCGATTGCTTATGACCACGTAAAAATGGCACAATATGGCGAAAATTAGGGCCTCTAATATTGAACGAATCTACAATACTATTATTTCTTCGGTATCACGACTTCAAATTCCGGTCTCCAAGTACTAGCGAAAATGATAAATACAGAAGCTTATTAGTTACCAATCAAACTTTAGTGTGTTATTTAAATGTCAAAACAAACATGCTGGCTTAAATAAGGTGTTCAATGTGATAAAATCTGTTGGACTCAGATCAAGCGACCTACAAGGACCATTACGCCCAAAGCAGCTATCCTCAAATATACGTGAGAGTTCTTCATATACTAAAGTATTTGAATGCGAACAAGCCCTATCCATTTGATACCAGCAATCTCTGAAAGCGCTGAGTGGCAACCTTTCCAAAAAAGTTGTTACAGTACCTCTCAGTATGTGTAGGTACCCTCCACTGTTTAAATTCTGTTTATATATTTCAAATGCGACTTTATCAGATATTACCATTATGAAGACATTGAATCCAAAATTCACTTGAAAATGTGAATTTCGCGTGATACGAGGATTTTTATCTGCCCAGTGGTGCCTATTCCTTCGGTTATAAACTCCATGACGTGTGAATTTTGACTCATCTGTCTATATGATTTTGAAGAGGAAAGTCCGGTCTTCTTGGAGTTGAGTGACTACGAACTCACAAAACTCCATACGCTTCTCATTATCGCCTGCATGAAGTTCTTGTACAGGTATGTACGTGTATGGATGATATTTATGCCTACTTAGAATCCTCTGTATTGACTTATAGCTTATTTGTAGGTCAGCGTAGTCTGCTCGTTTCGGCGATTGCGGATAAGGTTCAAAATAAGCTTCAACTTCACTGGTTTCATCTTCGGTCACTGGATGTGCACCTTTTTAGCGGTATTGAGATTCAAACATGCAAACTTTGCTTCAATACGTCTGAACTTAGTCTCGTTCATGGCTGGTAAGCCTCTATATCTGTTGGTTAAAATGCGGCAAGTTCTGCATATAATTTTACCACATTCGCCACGAATATAGAATAAATCTAAAATTAGTGAATTTGTATAACTATACAATTGACATTTCATTTTCGACAAGAAGACTTTCAGAACAACTGTGTAGTAGCTTGACAATCGAAATTTAATACATAAATGCCATTATTTGGCAGTTTGTTCATAATTTTGCCACATCAATCTCATCGCAAGTTTTTATTGAAGATGATAAAGTAATTTAATCAAAAACTACATTAGGTAGTATATGTAGTAGGTAATATCATTTAAGCAAAGTCCGTCCGATAATTTGTTCTCTGTGAAAAAGTTGCGCAGTGAAGTAATAAGTGGTGAAATTTACACAAACTGTATTTATAGAAAATCTTTGGGAAACTTAAAATTTATAAAAATATGAATAATTCAAAAACTGTGCTAGATAGGTATAGGGAAACCTAATAGAGTTCGATAGACATTTCATTTTACTATCAGATAATGTTATAAAATACATATTGCTCCATTTGAGAATTGTGACATTTTCGAGATTTATAATACCAAATTTATAAATACCTGTATATACCTTGTAAAAATATTGCCATTAAGGTAGATACTTTGATTTTTTTCTAATAATATCAGCAAGTTTTACATTTATAGCAATTATCATTTGATAGAGACTGTGGTCTCTATGAAGTTGTTGATTCGTCAAAAATAACGAAAATTCACGAGTATATCAGTATTGGTCGAAAATTAGAGCATGATGGTTTAGACAAAGCTGACTTGAAATTTAACGACGAATCCAAATATACAATAATGTATAGGGCGTTCTATTTAAAATAGATGAGTTGGTCGCGGTTTTCGGTATAACCGGATGTACCGCCATCTTGAAACATTTTAATTTAAAAGAAAGACATTGACTAGGTCTATGCCGAAATTATCACATCGGATTTCTTATTGCAAGTTTTAAAAGCAGACTGATAGGGAATAACGGTCGTTACTCTTAGTTTCCAAAATTTAAAGTCTCATTAAAGGCTATCGAACTCAGAAATCTATGGGCGTTGAAAAAACGCAAGTTCTTTGCTAAAACATGCTCTATGTTTCGCACCTTCTTGGGCGCTTCATCAGGAGCCCAGAAAGAGTTCCTATGATATACAATCCAAAGTTAACCTACCGAAAGCTGAACAAAATGTGAGAAGCAGCCAGTAAGGGAACACAAAAATAGAGTGAGACCACTCAACGGTTTTGATCTTCATACACAATAAACACACAGAATACACAGGGCAACAGTATAAAACCTTGGTTACATGGTTGCATTAATAAAACACGGTTAAAATTTAAAACTTGAAGTGAAAAATCTCACGTAACCCATGCGGTTCATGACAACTTGTTGATTGACAGCTGACTTTTCTGTCGCGACATATGAACAAGGAGTGCGAACTGAAAGATGACATACTGAAAACTCACTGTCAGAAGGGCATAGAAGCAAACTAAAGAAGCCAGATGGCTTTTAAACCATTGACTTATGAACATTTTCAAACCATTGACTGAAAACCTAACTCTTTGGGATTCCGTTTTAATTGCGGAAATTATAACTTTGGCAGATTTATTGTTATATCTGACTACCTGCCAATAGACAGATGCATTTAAAAAAATGTAAGAACACTATTTTATGCTGACATAGGGGGCAGCCAGACAGCCTGAAGAGCAAGAGGCAGAACTGTTCTGCTAATATCAAGCGACAAAACGAAAATACGAGAATGCTGGGGTTACCCTGAGGTGTATTACGAGTACCACCGTGGTGTGTATTTTAACACAGAGAGGCCAAGGGCTGGCGAAGGCGAAACTAAAAGCGAACGAAAAGCGAAGATGAACTGAAGGGGCAGATTTTTTGTTATTTCCGCTCACCTACCAGTGGGTAGATGCGTTAAATGGTTATGAGTCCGTGTCGATGACTCCTGTGACATTGTCTTTGTCAGAGGTAGTAACAATCAGTTCGGTGTGCTCCTTTAAAAAAGTTTTTGTTTCTTGGCACAAAAAAATTAAAGATCTGCTGACTATAAAGATTCCTGTTGTAACATTTAATTATAATACCAGTAGTGTGTGCACGCACCAGGTTTTGAACGGAAGGATCTGTTTTATCATATTTTGTTAAGTGTCAAGCACTTGTACACGATGAAGAAATTTACAGAAGACTCCCAGAATACGCAATATCACGAATTGAATGACTCAACAACCAAATGGGTGAAACTTTCAAAGACAGGGAATATATTCCCAAGCACTTGGCAAGAAAATTGACGAAATACGACTCCATCGCTCCAAGATTTTATGTCTGGTTACGGTACATAAGTGAGGATGGACGATCAGAGCTATAGTTTATACAATCGACTGTCCAACACCTCCTATTAGTAAATTCATAGCTAACATTTTAAAAACTTAATTTCAACGACATAATGAATATGTGGGACAATAAGAATACTACGAGTAAGTATTTGTTCATACCGTGCTTTATATAATTTCTGTCAAACTGACGCATCTACAAATACCTACAGAAACAACAACTCAAAAAAAAAAAAAAACAACCCAGTTACATTATATCAGACATCTCACAAATAATTGTACTAAGTTTAAAAACTGGAAGGTATGAGAGGAAGGGATCACATTGTAAATAGCTGCTCTACAACCAAGCTTGGACACATTGTAAATAGGGGAGATACACACCCCCACACAAAGAAATGCTTCGAAAAGACGTGGTTACAGCGTCACCGTGAAAACACTGTTAAATTTTAAAAGAAAGGGATGTTATATAGTTCTGTCGTGTCTTGTTAGTGCATTGAAATCATTTTTTTCTTGTTTCTTGTTTGTGCATTGAGATCATTTTTGATCTAAGTCACAGCTGATAGATGATCCGAAAATAGAACCATAGAGTAAGACGCGGTTAGACATAGAGTAGCAACCACATATGCTGACCCTGCGCACAGAACATATGAAAAAGCAAGGAAGGCGGAGGTGAACTTCCACTGACCCAACAAGAGCCCAGTGGAAATGTCGGCAACATTAAATAAGTTCTGAAAACAGAGATAAACATAGACATTTTAAAAGTTATGTAGAGTTATTTTTGGCAGAATATTTGTTATATCCGACCAACTACCAGTGGACAGATGCGTTACATGTGACACAAGAGTGTCACTTTATGTTATCAAAGTAACTTTGTAGCCTAAAGGACTCCATCTTAAATGATCCAAGAGACTTAAGGCTGGAACTGTAGAAAAATCGTCAGAGAAGACGCAGAAAAATAGGATGAATCCCCAAAAACAGCAACAAAAGGAGGGAGCCCAGAAGCACAGGAATTTTTGGCAGAGTTTTTGTTATATCCATCCACCTGCCAGTGGAAAGATACGCTAAAATATACAACAATTGTTGCCTTATGTAACCCTATGTAACATAATAGCCTGGATTGCGGCTGATGAGTTTGCACAATTGTCCTGGAAAGTGTAGGACCAGGTGGTTCAAACATAAAGTAGTTAGGAAAACAGGGACAGAAACTGGTCAGAGGTCAGGTGTTATAATTTTAGTGTTCTTATTGCCGATATATATATATATATATATATATATATATATATATATATATATATATATATATATATATATATATATATATATATATATATATATATATACATACATATGCGTTTCTTAAGTCGTCTACTAGGTTAATAAATAATATATTTCTATCAGAGAAAAAAATATAACTTAAAGGCCCATACTATAGCCATAAAGGTTACTTTCCAAGGCTCGTATTGGCTCATTTAAAACATTTATTTATTGTGCTCCTACAAAAAGCTTTTTGGTAATTTTTTACCTATTTTTTTTAGGTATTTTCGTTTATGTCTTGTATTTTTCAAAATTTATTAAATTGAGTTGCTATGATGCATCATTTGAACACTTCTTTGGTTTAAAACCTGGTTTAAAGAACAAAGATAATCAATTCTAATATAATTATCCACCACTACATTCTTCTATTCTCGTAATGATTGTTACGTGGATAGAGATAACTACTAAATTAGAAAAAAAAGTATTTTTGATGCACTTTTGCTTCAACTATCTATGTTTTGACTAGTTATAAGTCTTGTAGTAAATGTACACTATTTTGTTTCGATATTTTCATTTGGTGCCGACCCGATATATGTCTTTATATTATTTGCACCAAATAAGTATGTTTAAGTGAGGGGATAATTTTTCTTAAAGACAAGTTGTCTCAACCAATTATTATTCTCTTAAACTTCATTTTTCGTTATTTGAAATATAGGCGTTCAGGAACGTTTTCCAGTTGTTTCTTCTGACACTTTCCAAGCTGTCTGATTTAATATATTCGTGATGGTAATAACATTTTTCAACTGTTAATGGATTTGGCGTTACTCGCTTATGTCTTTAGCCCTTTTAAGTTGGAAGCTTATATACAACACTTTGACATTATTCTTATAGCCTTATTGTAAAAGAACAATTTCAAGTTTTAGCATAAGGCTTGTGTAAAAATGTTTCATATTTCTATGTAAGTTTATTTAATTATCTGGATTTGATAGTGGCGTTGAAAATGAGTTTCTATCAAGTGACATACAAGTTAAGAAAAAAATAAACATTTTCCATTCAGCAGGCTATTTTGCATATTGTTGTTTTAATTAATCTTAATAAGTTAAAGCCAAAAAAGTGAGTTTTATTATTAATTGCTGTTAACTTTGAGTGAATCTGAATTTGAATAAGATTTTAATTGATCTGAACAAAGTCTCCTGACTTAAAAATCTGTTACATGTTTACATAAAACTATTCAAAATAAGTTTATTTTGGACTCGTTGAGACCACGTAATAATAATAATAATTCATTTACGTACTGAGAAAATACAATGCCACAAGGCCGCAGAGCAAGTCACAAATGGATGGTACAAATAACATTGCGCATGTATCAGAAAAATGCAAAAGACTGAGGCTGGACACTGTGGCTGGAAACTGAAACAAAAAGCAGAATCACCCCACCACAAAAATAATAACAGAGAGTTATGCGCTAGATACGTATTTTGACAACGAACTCTGAGTTTAGCGATAGCAACTGATGAAGACAACTTCGTTGTCGAAATAGGTATCTGGCGCATAATTATTTGTTATTATTTTTGTGGGTTTTGGGGTAATTCTGCTTTTTGTTTCAGAAAAATGCAAAGCAAAAAAATATGCTATGAACTTAACCTAATACAAATAATTTTTTCATATTTTATATACATATACTGCCATTCCAAAAATCCGAGCACTCAGTAAGAGTCTAGCAATGGCAAGGAAGTTTTCTATATTACTCTGTTTTCCCTTTGATAAGAAATAATACCAATTTGGACAAAATATTGTAACATGTGTACACTTTTAGAGAATTTTTCTAGAAAAAGAAATTCACTAATGAGGAGATCGCGACTTTTCAATAAATTTTTTTCAAATGAGCGCAAACTAAGACCCCTAGAACCTATATCCGCGGTCAGTTACCGTGATATATATATATATATATATATATATATATATATATATATATATATATATATATATATATATATATATATATATATATATGTTTATTTATCACTCCAGTTACTTAAAAAATAACAGGCTGATTTTGATGTAATTTGGTAGATGCCATTCTCCTGTAAGTGGCTTGAATAGATTCGTTAGTGAGGAAAATCGGACCAGTTTTTTCGAGAAAATTTTTAGCTTTCTTTTGGAAACCTGTTAAATCTCTAAAAATAACAAAAGTTTGGCAACGAAAATTGGTACGCAGGCTTATATTATAAAAGCAACTATATAGATACATTTAGATACCTACGGTAATAGGAAAATAGCTATAGGTATTTAATGAAACAAAATTGGTGCGAAAGGGGGCTACAGGAGGGCACAAGACCACAATATTTGTGTGTTAAGCAAAATCTATTTAAATTTACATACAAATATTATTTGTCTTGGCGCATGTATGGCTTCTGTTAAAAAAGGTACGTAGATCATTTATGTGAAAAATCGCCACCATCACGCACTTGCTGCGTCGAGACTTTTTAGTTGTAGTCTTATCAAAAAATTTCCCTTTAAATTGGCGTTTCCCTCAGTTTCTAGAAATATATTCCAACGATTTAGCTTAATTGATTTAGTCATTAAGTTATTACTAGGCGCCGTTTACAGTCATTGAAGTAAATTCGAAAGAAGGCACATTGTTGGTATGCGGGAAGCCGGTTTTTCAATCAGACGAGTTTCCGACCGCATAGGATGCAGTGTGTCAACAGTGTTACAATGTTGGTCCAGGTGGTGTGAAGTAGGAATCCACCACCGTATTCATAAATCCTGACGACCTCGAGCATCTTCAGCACAGGAAGATCGTTATTTGAGGATTGAGGCTTTACAAAAGAGAGCTTCCACAAGAGGGTCGACTGAGGGAGTTTTACAACAAACTATGGCACGATATATCGCAGAATATGCGCTTTTGGGCTTCGTTTGTATAGACTATTTTTATGTCTCCCACTGACACCTGGACATCGTGCTGCTTGGATTGAGTGGTGTAACAGCAGATCAAATTGGGATACTGAATGGAATCGTGTTGTGTTCTCTGACGTGTTCCGATTCTGTCTTTGAGCCTACAATAGCCGCAGAAGCGTAAGACGATTAGATAGAGAACGCAGAAATTGCTGTGAAACTCTCCCTACACAAGGGGTGATGGTATGTGGTATGATACCGCGACCGCGAGGCATGGCGGGAGGAGACGCCGGGGATACCACGGGACGCGCTCGTCTGGTTCACAGACGGAACCGGCGGGGAGCGTGGGACGGGGGCAGGTGTTTATTCGGAAGGACCGAGGGTAAGTCATAATATTTCCCTCGGAGCCCATGCAACGGTCAGGCCGAAATGTATGCCATCCTGCACTGTGTGCGGGAGAACAAGAGGAGGGGCTACACTAACAAGCGAATCCTCATAGCCACAGACAGACAGGCAGCCCTTAAGGCCCTAAGTAGCCCACGGGTAAATTCCTGGCTGGTGAGTGAGTGCCGAGACGAGCGACCTGGCTGGGCAGAATGAGGTCACCCTCATCTGGGTGCTGGATCACCCGGGGGTCAAATGCAATGAAGAATCTGACAGTCTTGCGAAGCGAGGGTCATCAGAACCATTTATGGGACCAGAACCGGTTCTATGCGTGACAAAAAGCACTGCCAGGGGAGCCATTAAGTCCTGGGTCAGAAACCAATACAAGGTGTACTGGGCAGACTGTCCAGTGCTCAGACGTGGGAAGTCAATAACTGACGAACCCAGTTCAAGGAGAGCTGTGGAGCTGCTAAATCTTAGCAGAGGACAGTTTAGAAACATAACAGGTCTCTTAACGGGACACATGTTCGTCAAAAAACACCTGCATAAAATGGGGCGGTTCGAGGGGGACCTCGCATGCAAACTCTGCGGCGAGGGGGAGGAATCAGCCCAGCAGATCTTGTGCGAGTGTAAAGCTCTGGACCGCAAAAGACAACTGATCTACGGTCAGTCTAGACGGAAGACAGAGCATTATAAAACTTCACCCTACCAATCGCTGTGCAGACTGGTTCAAAGCACAGTGATTTTGGAATGGGTGGAGTAAAAAGACTAAGGGCATGCACAATAAGCCAAAGGCTGCAGTGCTATCAGGGCAGCTAAGCCGCGGACGAGCCCTGAGGGAAAAAATGGAGTGTGATAACGTACGGTAACAGGTCACCTCTAGTTTCATTGACAGAAATTTGAATGCAAATGGTTGCACACGAAACATACTGCAGCCTGTTGCACTGCCATACTTACCAGGGTTAATTCAACCCCTTTTCCAACAAGGCAACCAACGTCCTCATACAGAAAGAGTTACTACAAGGTTCTTACAAGAAAATAACTTTATCTCCCTTCCATGGCCTTCTTTGTCCCCAGACTTGTCACCAATCGAACATGCGTGGGATATGATCGAAAATCGCCTAGCTAATTTACCCCAACCACCAAATAACCTAGTTGAGCTTCGTTACCGAATTCACCTGAGTTACATTCTTCAGGATACTATAAATCATTTGATTTGAAACTTGCCTCGAAGAGATATCGAATGGATAAGAAACCGCGGCAGACCTACTCATTATTAAATAACATTGATATTTTTTATTTTAGTCTCTCTCTCTCTCTCTCTCTCTCTATATATATATATATATATATATATATATATATATATATATATATATATATATATACATATATATATATATATATATATATATATATATATATATATATATATATATATATATATATATATATATCGGTGTGTATATAATTGTCATTCACAGACAGGATCTGTCCTAGGCGACATATGTAATGTTTATTGCCTAATTTTGTATTCTCTATTCATTTATCTTGTCTTTTCTAAATATGGGTTAATAAACATATTATTATTGTTATTATTATTATGAAGTATTATAATGCATAAGGCGGAAAGCAGGGCATCGAGAGAATAAAAGCATTTGAAATGTGGATATGCAAAAAAAAATGACAATGAACTTGACAACAACAAAACAGGTGCAGAGATAGAAAGACGAGTAAAAGGCTGCTAGAAGAGATTAGATGAGAAGGATGCCTATAAAGCAAACCTGAAAACAGAAAGGCAAATTATTGGACATATTCTACGATAAAATAACTTATGGATAACAGTATTTGAAATACAGATACTTGGGCAAAGGGGAGTGGTAGATCCAGATGAAAACCTTACCCAACTAATGAAGTGTGGAAGCCTAAATGAAATGAAAAAAACTACTGAAGACAGGCGACCTTGTAACGACAAGGTGAAATCGCTTTTAGAATGTGATGATCATAACCAACTATTTGTATGCAAGATGGGTTCTTAATACAGGAAATTTACACTGCTAATGTTTTCATTCATTGGTTTTGGTTTCCGCTTAAGCCTAAATGCTACGATATATCATGTCTTGATATAAAGCGGCTCAACCAGCAGTTAATTCTGGATATATTTTAGTAAAACGTCCAGCGATTTCTTTAAATGCATTTAGGCAATAACCTATTTCAAATGCAGTAATCTGTTATTTAATTCTAAGTAAAGGCTGAGTGATGAACTAATTTTTAATAAGTAATTTTTATAATACTTTTATTTTTAGAAAATTTTGCATTAATTAAAACTGCGTTTTAAAAGATCCATAATAATTAGAAATTACAAGTAGAATGATTTATTATCTACACTTGTTCATCATACCTAACTTAGGCTGGCATTAGCCACTCTCCATAATTTAAAGTTAATCTCGTAAAAATATATTATAGCTGGATTAAAGTGCAACTAGAATCCAGCAGCGCTGCATGTTAGTTTAGAAGATTATCTTTCGTTACAGCAGTGTAGCTCATTTATCTATGAAACAGACGTGGTACTGTTTATAATTTACAAATATCAATTACCCCAGAGTAATTAAAGTTACAGCTACTACATCTACGGAAGCGTAGCAGTGAATGTTTCCACACTGCTCGTTTAATATCAACCAACTTCTTTCGGTTATCGCTTTTAGAAACGACCACAAATATACCAACTTTTTAAGACAGCCCGAAAACCTATTAAGAGTTAATCAGTTTCAATAAAATTTATATCTAAGTTGTGTTCAATCAAATTTAAAAAACGATTACATTATTAAACAAAAATATAAAAACATAACAAAGTTATTTCTTATGCATTCGATAACTTTTCGAGGCATGCTTAAAATTAAATGATTTATGGTATCCTGAGAAAAGTAATCCCAGGCGTCTTGAATTCGGTGACGAAGGTCAGCTAGGTTATTTGGTGGTGGGGATAAATTACCCAGTTGATTGCCAATCATATCTAATATATGTTCGATTGGTGACAAGTCGGGAGAGAGAAGGCGATGGAAGCAGGGCCGCATTTTTTTTTTGTAAGAACTTTGAAGTAACCGTTGCTGTGTGAGCACGTGCGTTGTCTTGTTGGAAACGGCGATGAATTAACCTCTGTAGATATGGCAGAGCAGCAGGCTGAAGTACGTTTCGTATGTAATCATTTAAATTCAAATCTCTGCCAATAAAAACTAGAGGTGACCAGCTACTGTATGTTATCACACCCTATATCACCACTCCCCATGTAAGGACAGAATGCTCTTCTGCAGCAAATTATCAATTTATGTGTTCCCCACGTGATCGTCTTACCCTTCTGCGACCATCGTCGACATAAAGAGATAATCGGGACTCGTCAGAGAACACAACACGATTACAATAACCATCTTAATTGGATCTGCCGTTACACCAATCAAGCTGGGCACCACGATGTCGCGGTGTAAGTGGGACAGATAAAAATCGCCTGAATGAAGCCAAAAGCACGTATTCTGCGATATAGCGTTGCCATAAAGGCTCTTCGTTATGAAACTCCAAACCAAGCATTTTCAATCGACCGTGTTGTTGAAATCTTGTCTTGAAAAGCCGCCACTCTTAAATGACGTTCTTCCCGTGGTGAAGTTGCTCAAGGTCGTCCGGATCCATGACGACGGTTATGGATTCCTTCTTCAGACGACCTGGACTAACACGATAACACTATTTACAGACTGTGCGGTCGGAAATTTGTCTGATTAAAAAACCGACTTGCCGCATACCAACAATGCGACCTTTTAGACTTCACTTAAATGATTGTAATTGTTCCGTGGACATGATGACTTGAGGACTTAATAAAGTTAGCGCAAATAGCTACGAAATATTGGTACAAACTAAAGGAAACGCAAATTTTAAGAGATAATTTTGTGATATAGCAAAATAAAAAAGCCTGGACGCAGCAAGTGCGTTATGGTAGTGAATTTTCATAGAAATGATCTGGCACAAAATATTTTATAACTTTTTTTTCTTGTAAGATAGAAATCTAAATTTTGGTATATAGTTTACCTTTTATATCGTAAACCTACCTACCAAATTTGGTTATCATAGAATTTTTATTTTTTAAGATAAAATTTTTTTCAAATGAAAACTCAAAATTTTCCCGGAAACTTCGTCCGATTTTTTTGATTAACGAACTTGTCAAAGCCATTTACAAAAGGAAGGTATGTGCCAAATTTTATCAAAATCGGCCTATTATTCTTTGAGATAAAAATTTTTTTCGAATGAAAACTCAAAATTTTTCCGGAAAACCTCGTCCGATTTTCCTGACTAACAAACCTGTCAAAGCTATTTACAAAAGAAAGGTACATGCCAAATTTTATTAAAATCTGCCAATTACTTTTTGAGATAAGAATTATTTTCGAATGATAACTCAAAATTTTTCCGGAAAACCTCGCTTGATTTTCCTGACTAACGAACTTATCCAAGCTATTTACAAAAGAAAAGTACATGCCAAATTTTATCAAAATCGGCCCATTATTTTTTGAGTTATCGGTGTGATACATATATATATATATATATATATATATATATATATATATATATATATATATATATATATATATATATATATATATATATATATATATATATATATATATATATATATATATATAGTTACATCCCTGTATATTCTCAACATCATACAAAATACGACGAATCCGGAAACTCTGCATCATCAGTTTAGTGACCTGTGTAAGAGTGCTGATGCAGACGTTTGCATTTATGTTAATTCTGTAGAACATTATTTCATTCAATCGCTGTAACTCTAGTTGTTCACATGTTGTTTTGAATCACATATTTTATAATAAATTTTAAGACTGTAATAATTGTACCACTTAAATAAATAAATTACTTTTTTCGGACAATCGCTACGAAAAAACCTAATTGGCGCTGCATAGAACAGTATTGCACATCGAAACCTAATTTTGGCAAGCTTTAAATCTTCGTAAAATTAGTTTCGGTCTTTTTTCTAAAAGTTTATGTGCAACATCGAACATCCACACCGGTGCAAATCAGTCCACACTGCCAGAGGGAAATCAGTGAGAAACCAATAGCAGAAGTACCAATGAGCTTCCTGTAAGTTTCCTCCAATATTTTTATCTGTGCATTCATATCGTATCTATTTTTATACCTTATATAATTTTGTTCAATAATTCCTATTCGCGCTCTATTTTTTCAATTCACCCTGTAATACTTAACAACCATTACTTGTTCATGTATGTTGTGTAATGATAAGAGATAGATCGCCTATTAGGAAAAGAGAACCTATATTAGAATTAGAGGAAGACAATTTTAATCAATTAAGTTTAAATAATTTAGAAATGGCAAATAATCACATTGCCGAATTTTCACAAGCTGCTATCATGATCCCCGAATATTCCGGTGGACAGAAGCATCTTGCTTATTTCATTAAACAATGCGAACTTTATATTACTAGTTATAGAAGGCCAGAAGCCGAAACACACGCAAATCGAATGTTACTAGAATTTATAAAAGCTAAAATCACTGGTAACGCTCGTGACGTGTTAATTAGTTTAGAAAACCATACATGGGAAAATATAAAATTTGCTTTAAAAAATCAGTTTTCAGACCCCCGTTCAGAAAATCTTTTATTTAATGATTTAAATACTAGCTTTATGACTAAATCACAAACTATTCAGGAATATTTCAATGTAATTAAAGAAAAGCTAAAGATTTTAATTGAACATGTAGATATACAAGATTTAGTAAACGATGTAAAAACGTACAAGAAAGAATTTTATCAACAAAATGCAGTTGCAGCATTTAAAGCGGGTGTAATAGAACCTTACTTCTCACATCTTAGATTAATTAGTGTTAATACTCTTGATTCACTTATGTTGGAATGTAATAGGATAGATAACGAGATTATACAGTCGAATTTCATTAATAGCCTGAGAAACAAAAATAATACGAAAACAAATCATAACACACCTGTACAACATAGACAGACGTATACCCAAAAACCAATATTTCCAGCATTTCCCCAAATTTACAGCAAACCACAACAAATCACACAACAAATGCAACCGTTTCCTTCTCGACCAATTTCTAACATAAGACCCGTTCAAAATTTTAATAGAAATATACAACACGTTCCAACTCAATTGAGTAGAGGAACGACACCCATGTCAATAAGCAACCAAACTCCCTTAAGAAATACACGACAAATGCCCCAAAGAAACCACTTTATACCCCAATCTAGGCCCACGTTTCAACATCAAGAACTCTTTAACCAAGAGGACCTACCACTAGATCATTCTGACGAATACCCTTATGACGACCGACCCTCTGACGAAAATATAGAGCCACTAGAATTTCCTGAACCAACTGAAACTTTTATAAATTACAACACCAATCCAAATCGGGATTTTCACGAAACAGCCTCGGAAAACTAATCTATTTAGATATAAATAATATTGTTAATACCCCTAAATTACCGTTTTTTGTCATACCAAGTCTAAATTTAAAAGTATTGATTGATTCCGGAGCATCAGATAGTATCATAAATCCAGGACCGGCTTACGAGTTATTTAAAAAATTTATTTATAAGGAACCATTTTCAATGAAATCAGTTAACCAGATAACCCATGGTGAAGACAACGTAAGGTATCCTATTTTACAAGAATTTAATATTAATTACCAATTTCCAATGCGTGTCATGCAATGGCACCATCGATTTGACGCGCTTATAGGGTCAGCTCATCTTACAAAATTAAAAGGAAATATTGATTATAATAAACAAATTTTAACTCTAGGAAACCAAAAAATACCATTTTACCTTGAAATAAATCCACTGAATTTTACACCTTTCAAACAAATTTGTGAAAACTATGTATCAGTCCCTGTAAATATAGAAAAAGGCACAGTAGTTTTACCACGTATTGAAGAAACAAATGTTTTAATTTACGAGTCAATAGCTGAAGCAAAAGATGGATATTGTAGAGTGCCCATAATAAAGAAAAATCCAAATTCAAAATTTGTAGAAATACATTTTCAGGAACAAATAGATGTCGATCCATTACAAAATTACTCTGACGAACTACCTAAAATTTCAAAACATTTTGATGTAACAAAAGTTTTAAGAACAGATCATTTAAATACAGAAGAATATGAAAAACTTATTAATTTGTGTCGAAAGTATAATGATATTTTTTATCATGAAGACTCAGATCTCTCTTTCACCAATGCAATTAAACATAAAATAAGAACTAAAGACGATGAAGTTGTTCACACCAAATCATACCGGTACCCTTTTCATTTACGTGAAGAAGTCCAAAACCAAATTCAAAAACTCTTAGACAACAAAATGATTAGACCCTCAATATCACCCTACTCAAGTCCGATATGGATTGTCCCGAAGCGTCAAGACGCTTCTGGAAAAAAGAAATGGCGCTTAGTGATCGATTATCGTAAACTTAACGAGAAAACGATCGATGACAAGTACCCATTACCTCGCATCGAAGAAATTTTAGATAATTTAGGACGCTGCTCCTATTTCACGACTCTCGATCTAGCACAAGGTTTCCATCAAATTGAAATGGATCCTGACAGCATCGAAAAAACAGCATTCTCCGTAAATAATGGCCATTACGAGTGGATCCGAATCCCGTTCGGGTTGAAGGGGGCTCCTAGTACCTTTTCACGCCTAATGGATAATGTATTAAGACCATATTTATACAAGTTTTGTTTCGTATATATGGATAATATTGTTATCTTCTCGAAATCCCTTCAAGAACACCTTTGTCACATAAAAAATATATTTGATAAGTTAAAAGAGTGTAATCTAAAAATTCAGTTAGATAAGTCAGAATTTTTGCGTAAAGAGGTCGAGTTTTTAGGCCATCTGGTCACTGTCCGTGGGATCGAACCGAACCCATCAAAAATCACTGCCATTCAGAATTATCCAATACCAAAGACAAGTAAAGAAATAAGAGCATTTTTAGGATTAACAGGGTATTATAGACGCTTTATTCCAAATTACGCTAAAGTAGTATTCCCCATCAATAAATATTTAAAAAAGGATACCAAAATAAATATTCACGACCTGGAATACGTTGACGCATTTCAAAAAATAAAAGAATTAATTACAAATTCTCCTGTCCTGACCTACCCCGATTTTTCTAAACAATTTCATTTAACCACTGACGCAAGCAATATAGCTATAGGTGGAGTATTATCACAAAATAATAAACCAATTGCGTTTTACTCAAGAACACTAAATTCAGCCGAGAGAAATTATTCGACCATTGAAAAAGAGTTATTATCCATAGTAGAAAATACAAAACATTTTAGACCATATCTCTTTGGACAAAAATTTGTTATAGAAACTGACCACAAACCGCTTGTTTGGCTATTTTCAATTAAGGAACCAAACTCACGGCTAGTAAAATGGCGACTAAGATTAGAGGAATTTAATTACGAGATAAAATACAAGAAAGGCAAAGATAACGTAGTGGCTGATGCCTTATCGCGAATCGAAATTAAGGCGATTGAAGACGATTTTGACCTGGAATCAATAATTAATAACGTAGACCCTGACGAAGACAGAGAAAGAGAAATAATTAACGAACTAGAAAACGACGCAAACAATGCCTCTACTAGCACGACTAATAACCTACCTGAAACCAATGACTCACAGACACAACACTCGTCTGCAGAAAATCCAATTTTCAAAATACCTATATCAGAAAATCCAGTCAATTATTTTTCCAGACGAATAATTTTAGATTACGGACCAAAATATGACACACGCAAATTAAAAATATTTAAGTTTGAAACAATACATGTAAAGGTTCAACTCAATTACGAATTAAGACAAATAAATGACTTCTTGAAACAATTTATTGATCCAAAATTCACTTACGGAATTTACTGTAAACATGATAGACTATTCAAATATTTCACTGCTGTTTCTTCAACATTATTTAATAGTTCTGTTAAAATAATAAAATCTAACGAATTTTTACAAGACGTTGAAAAACAAGAAACTCAACAACAAATTATAGACGAATATCACACACGAAACCACAATGGCATTAACGAGACTTATCAACATTTAAAACAAAAATATTTTTGGCCTAATATGAAAAATTATATAAACGCTTTTATTAATAAATGCTCAATTTGCCTTCAGACAAAATACGAAAGAAATCCGTACAAACCACCATTTTCAGGTCCCCTTCTAGCTAAACGCCCTTTTGAAGTGATACACATTGACACCTTCAGTTTCGATAATTGTAAATTCCTAACTATCATAGATTTATTCTCCAAATATGCGCAGGCGTATTATATAACTGATGGATCCGCAATTACCGTGTTAAATAAACTTAGACACTATTTTTCCCATCATAATCATCCCCTAAAAATAGTAGCTGACGCTGGCAAAGAATTTTCGAATACTACCCTTAAAGAATACTGTAATTTATTTAATATTAATCTTCACATAACAACCCCCCAAAATCCTAACTCAAATTCACCAGTAGAGCGACTGCACTCAACTCTTGTAGAAAAATTGCGAATTCTTAAATTACAAAACCCACAAGAGAGGCCTGCAACCCTAATGATAACAGCAACCCTTATTTACAACCAGTCCATTCATTCGACAACTGGGTATTCGCCTTTTACATTACTATACGGCCCCTACGACGACTTACCAACAGTCACACCTGAAACTACCCTTTACGAAGAATACAATAACAATAGGCTCAAAGAAATAATGCCTTTCTTCGACAGTGTATATCAGAAACAAAAAGTAAGTGGAGACAAAAGAATTTCTAAAGCAAATGAGGACAGACAAACGACACCAGATTTACAAGAAACGACACAACTAGCTATTAGAGTACCAAAAGTAAGAAAAACAAATCCTCTTTATAAATTACGATCACATCCTAAACAAAAAGAAAACATTGTTACATTTTCTAAACCAAAAGCAAAAGCTCACGTTTCTAACATAAAAAGAGTAAGAAAGACTTTTTCGTTACAGGACAAAACTACTACTACTACAAACAACGATGACCCTCAACCTGGTCCATCCACTTCAAATAACACCGATAAAAACTAACGGATATTTTAAAGAGTATTTAGGCATAGCAAAAATACTCAAACATTATCATAAATTTTATTTTTATTTTAATATTACCGATATAGAAATTAATTATAACATATTATTAAAAAATTCTAAATTTTTAAACACTGGACAAATGTCTGCAAGTAACGAACGATATTTACTAATTTTAGATGACCATTTGTCACGATTAAGTAATGAACTACAAAAACTATCAATGCACAGAACTAAACGCGGATTAATAAACGGAGCAGGCTCTTTAATTAAAATGATAACAGGAAATCTCGACCAAGAAGACTTGAAAGAAATCAATAAAAATTTAGATAACCTTTTCCAAAATCAAGAAGATATAATTACCCAAATTGATAATTTAAATTCATTTGCTAATATAATCACACAAAGGTACGAAAAGGACCAAAAAATTATTAATCAAAATCTAGATCATATTTATCAGACTTTTTCCACTTTAGATAGCGAAAGGGAATTGTCGAGTAAAATTCATTTCCAAATTCACGTAGCTGTTAAATTACTCCATAATATAGAGATAATTCAAAGAACTATTTCCTTAAGTTTTAACGAAATTACTAATATAGAGCTCTTTACCACTAGTGATCTGTTAAATATTATTGATCACTTAAAGTTAAGTCATGACAGAAATGAATTGATCGACTTTGACAAAAATCATGTTTTTAAGGTTGTAGAATTTACCAAATTTCATATATTATCGGTTAAGGATACGATTGTATGCCTTTTAAAAGTTCCTATCCTACATCCCAATCCTGGTTCTTATTTTCTTGTTTATCCTATACCACAAAATTATATTCTCCTGGTACCACCCAGCTCATACTATTTAGAAACACCCTCTTCAAACTTATGGACCCAAGAGAAGTGCCCCTCTATAGAAGACGTGGTTATATGCAATAATCGCCCACGAGAAGAACATTGTCAGCTTGACACCTTACAAAATTGCACTTCTGCCAAAGTAATGAACCCCTACGAAATAACAACTCAGCTGCAGAATGGTCAGATCTTAATATCCACTAGCTCAGCAACCACTATTGTCGAAAATTGCGAAACATCGTTAGAACGAAAAATCTTCCAGGGAAACGGTCTAGTAACATCCCTCAATTCCTGCAAAGTCAAGATCAATGAGGAAATGTATGAAGACGTTGCTACTAATTTGACGCTACAACCCATAGAAGTCGAAGAATTGCAACCGACACCTCAACATCATATCCATTTTAAGCCAATTCATCTAAAAGAAAACAAAAGGATAAAAGAAGCATTGTCTCAAATACAACAGCATCCATTTCATCTCCGACCGTCCATGCAGTATTCCCACTTAGGCATTAACATTGGTATATCCATCGCTGTTACCATTGTACTTCTGTTTCTTTTAAGAAGAAAAATTCAGAGCATCCTATACAAGTCCAACAGGCAAACGCAAACAGAAGAAATGTCCGAACACGAGGACGTGTTAAAGATTTAAGGGTGGAGGAGTTACATCCCTGTATATTCTCAACATCATACAAAATACGACGAATCCGGAAACTCTGCATCATCAGTTTAGTGACCTGTGTAAGAGTGCTGATGCAGACGTTTGCATTTATGTTAATTCTGTAGAACATTATTTCATTCAATCGCTGTAACTCTAGTTGTTCACATGTTGTTTTGAATCACATATTTTATAATAAATTTTAAGACTGTAATAATTGTACCACTTAAATAAATAAATTACTTTTTTCGGACAATCGCTACGAAAAAACCTAATTATATATATATATATATATATATATATATATATATATATATATATATATATATATATATATATATATATATATATATATATATATATATATATATATATATATATATATATATATATATATATATATATATATAAACATATAAATATTGAAACTGACCACGGATATGGGTTCTAGGGGTCCTAGATCGCGCTCATTTGAAGAAATTTTTTCAAAATTCAAAAGTCGAGATCTCCTCATTAGTGAATTTTTTCTAAGAAAATTCACTAAAAATGCACACCTGTTGACATCATTGATCCATATTGTTATCATTTATTGTCAGAGATAAAACAGGATAGTATAGAAGCTTTAATTGCAATTGGTGGACTCTTACTGGGTCTTTGGATTTTTTGGATAGTCAGTATATTTAACCTTACGTATGGAATTCTATGTACATTGCAGTCACCAACTGCTTTTAAAGTCTTATTCCCAGAATATTTCGAATAGATATAGGCATCTGGTGATTTTAGGTTTTCACGGTCGGTTTTGATTGGTATCTTATGGTTTTGGGGTTGTTATGCCGTGTTTGAACTCAATTAGTGTAGCAAAGTGGGTTCGAACACGGGATAGCCAACCCACCAAGTAACTTTGAACACGACATAACAACCCGGAAACTGTTGCATTAGACAGAGAAGATGTAAGCAGAGTGCCAATGAATCAAGCAGCAAGAAGCTAGCAGTTTATGCCTTAGAAAGTCAATCCCACCTACATTAAATTATCTCTTTTATTTTTCTTTCCTTTTCTTTTTACCGGTTTTTATTGAGAACCTCGGTGGTTCAGGGGTAAGAACGTGTTCCTCTGAACCGAAGGGTACTGTGTTTGATCCCAGGGTACTCCTTTCACTTTTTAAGTACAAACTGTAAAATTAACATTAACCGAGGTTCTGGCATTGTATTTGAGCAAGTTGAATGTCTGCACGTTCCTCCGATCGGAGGGGGCGTAAAGCCATCGGTCCCGTGTCCATGCGATGTTGGGCACGTTAAAGATCCCTACCCTCCTTACAGAAAGGCAGGGTTTCGGCAAAATTTACAGAATAGTGAGGTGAAACTGCACCCTGACGATGATTGACCATAGTCGCGGAAATAGGCCGACGTTAAAGAAACAAAACACACAAACACACCGGTCTTTATTTTCATTTTTAACTTTTCTTTTCTCTTTCCTGTTCCCCCTTCTTTTTTTATTTTTATTTATTTATTTATTAAGAAATATCTTTTCTAAGCGAACTGCTGCCCGACTGACTGCCCATTTTTATCTAACTGATAATGAATTATTTAAGTTACCTGCACCACAACTAATACGTTAAACTGATTATATCAATAGACAAAAAGATCTTGCTGCTGATTTGAGAAATTATCACTAAATTAAACAAAATACACTGCACGTCAACACGTACGTCCTTACTATACGGCTTTCGCACTTGAACTCGCTGAATTTTGAATACCTTGCTACACGCGGTTGAGGTTACACACCCACTGGTGTAACCAAAGAGTACTTCCAAATGTTCAACCAAATATAGGGTAATTCAGGACACTAAAAAAAGTCCAGTGACTTAAAAAATCTGCTTGTACACTACCTGACGATTCATAACTTTCGGAAATCTATAAAGAACTTAAAATGTGAACAGAAACGTTTAATTAACGCGACAAAATAAGATTTTTACATAGCAGCCATAAGTAATCTGGATAGGCGTGCTAGATAGAAATTAATGTACGATATGGTGAGCTACCGGATCTGGAAAACAAAGAGATTGCAGCAAATTTATTTAAAAAGTAATGATAATAACAAAATCCTCACTAATCCGAGTGATTTTGTACAAATATTGGCTGAATATTTTTCAATTATGGCATTCAACTCAATAGCTAATACATATTCCAATAAGACTTCCAGCTTATATTCTATTGGTTCTTCAGTCTCTGTTTCCCTTTCATTTACCCAGCCGATGCATCGGACATTACTCGTGCAATTAAAGTATTATAAAGTTCGGGACGCAGCAAGTGCCTTATGGTAGCGAATTTTTGTGAGAATAATATATAATGTATTAGTGATTTAACCTTATATTAAAAGTTATAAAAATTACTTTATTCAATTAGAAATAGTAAACATAAGGTAAAGAAGGGCAAACAAAAACATGATCTCCAGTATAAATAATTACACAGTAATTTGGATACAAATCTCAAAGAAATTGATAAACAGCAAATATACTCAACGAAAAATACAGTAGAAAGCTGCACATAAAAAAATTCCTGTGGTTCATGCATTGAGGGAGATTGTATGCATGCATAAGGGGAAGAAAAATCGCTAGAACAAAGATGGTTTCTGCCCCTTCCCCCAAAAATACGGGGGGTGTCCCTCCCCTTGTGCATGCATACAACCACCTTCAAAGCATAAAGAAAAATTTCTTGGGAGCAACCCCCAAGAAAGTTACGGGACCTGGGGCGAATATGGATGTTGTGCCGGGTAGACAGGGTTTAAAGGAGGTGTTGATACAAAATGTGAAAGTCCGACTAAGTGTTTTTTAAGCATTTTCCGCTCATACTTCCTCCCCGCCCAGCACCCCTATTCACGCTTGGTCCCTTAACTTTCTTAGGGGTTGTTCACAACAAATTTGTCTTGCGGATTGTGCATTCAAGAGGAGTCCTAAGCATGTTTCTGATTTTTTTTCTTAAAACCCTCCGTGCAGTAAACTGCAAATTTACCGAAATTACATTCCACTTCGTTACCAATGTTTTTTTCAGACAATATAGAATACAGCACTGAATCAAATAGGTTCACTTTTTGGTATTACATATATAAGCACAAGATAAGTATAATTAGGGGGGGGGGGGTGTTAAGGGCTTAATTGACATTATGGCAACAATTAAAAACTAGAGAAATTATTTAGAGCGCGTTAACAGTCATAAACTTGATTTCATCATCATGTCACAGTAGTATTCTGATCCAGAAAATTACTCCTAACTGCATGCACACAAAAATTAGTAAAATACTTTTATAAAATCTAATAAAAACAGCAGATTAGTAATTTGTAAGAGGTTTTTAAATGTGATGAAGTGTCAAACTCATTGTACCGCTGAATTAGCATAATATTATAATGTTGCGACTATACTATCCTTTCTTGACATTTGTATTCGAAATTGTATTATGTGCATGCACTAGCCTCGCTTTTATGTATACTACAACGTATAATTTATTTGCAAATAATATATTATTATAGTACTCACCCCATGTCGCATGCACGTGACAGTGCAAAAATAGGTAGCCACATTATCATATCTCTCTAGTAATTGTGTCATGTCATATAAATTTGAGGATAAATTTTCAATGTCGTCTTCTTCTTTCTCTTTGTTCATGGAGTCTGTTTTTACTAACCTAAATTTACAATTTGACGTTGACAATTGACAGCTGAGCTCCAGCACTAACGCACAAACGTTGCCAGACTGCGTTCGTGTTGGAGCTCAGCTGTCATTTTTCAATTGTAAATATCAAATTGGAAATTTAGGTCAGTAGAAACAGACGACATAAACACAGAAGCAGAAGAGGAAGAAGAAGAATAAGAACAACCTTGCCAGACAGAATAAATTAGGATTGGGGCGACAAGTTAAAAATCATGAGAAATGGGTAATTCGAAATTTGCAGATGCTAAATACAGCTGGATTAATTATCTTAATAAAAATTCACCAAAAACACACATTCGTTTGGATACGACTGGTGACAAACGAGAGACATTAAGGCAATAGCCTAATTTATAGCTTAACCACAAGCACAGTAAAAAATATCTGATTGATGAACTTCTCTACAAAACACTAAAAATTAATAATAACTAATCGCGCTTCATTCTCCATGATGAGAAAAAAATAAAAAACACATCAATCTTTAGTAGCAGACGTACGAATAAAAATGTTTTCTAGCGTTAATCAACATTTGAGGCGTGACCGACCCAATACAAATCGTTATTATTCTACTTAAGTCAGTTAAATTGCGTCGTTTAGTTTCTTACCACATTTTTTACACATCCCTGTCAGAAGAAATCCAATAGCGTGAGATCGGGTAATCGTTCATTCTACAATCTTTAGTGTGTTGTAGCGAAGTTCGTCAATCAGGTGAATTTTTCTTCGTTTAGTGTCAATTTTTGCAATACATTTTGGAACCATGGGATTTTTGAATAGATGGCTGTTACACATTAGTGTAGAACAACCAAATGGAATAAATTCAGTTTCTTAATTATTGGTCGCGTTTATGAAAATCCCGAAATATGTCAATTTTCAAGATTGAAAAAGACATCCTGCAATGTGAAGACTTCACCCCTACATCCACCCCCTTCGAGTGACAGCTTGCACTCCACATTTTAAATAAGAAGTAGGGGCTTGTGATACCTCATTTGGAAGATTTCTTCATTCTCTATTCAAAAAAGCTATGGTTTTAAATTTTATTGCGAAAAGAAGAAATCATATGATTGACGAACTTCGATAAAACACACTGAAAAATTAATAATTAATCGGGTTTTATTATTGATAATGAGAAACCAAGCAAAAACCATTTTAGTGTCTTTTTTTGGACAGTACCAATTACAAAATAGACATAAAAATTTCAATATTCCTCGTAGTTGGCACTGTTAGTTTTGTTTAAAACTGCAATTTAGAAACACGGTTCATTCAGTAATAAAACTGTATAAAATAAGAATTCTACAAATGACTGGCTGCGGAGACAAAGCACGGTCACAGAACAAAGTTCTCCGCCTGTTTCAAGAAAAAATTACCTTGTATATCAAGGAACAATCAGTAAAATTAAGAAGCAATTTCGCAAGCTTAGACGTCAAAGGCAGATACACAAAAAAAACTCTGATCCATTAACTAATGCTATCAAATTGGACATAATGTTTCAGCTTGAGGAAAGCCTACATACTTCTTGTCGACAAGCAGCCACAGCATTGAATGTTAGCCATTAATCGAATAGTCAAAGAAAATAAAATGCATCCCTATAAATTGATACAAACTCAGGAGCTCCTGGAAGACGATTTTGATAGAAGAACGTCTTTTTGTGAACACATGATGGAATTGTTAGATAACAATGTTATCCAACTAGCACATTTTTATTTTCTGATGAGTGCAGTTTTACACTTAACTGCCATGCTAATCGTCAATCTTGTCGTTACTGGCCTTGAGAATATCCAGACTGGATGAGAGAAGAACATATACAATACCCTAAAAAGGTTAATGTTTGGGCAGGAATAGTTGTAAACCATGTCATTGGTCCCGTTTTGATTGATGTCAATTTGAATGGAGATACATATTTAGCACTGCTCTGAAATAATGTCGTGCCAACTTTATCATTTATACCCTGATCGAGCAAACCCACAAGTTCCAGCGAATGTGTTATGGTTTCAGCAGAATGGAACGCTAGCAAATTACCAAATCAATGTTCGACAGTATCTCGACTTAATATTTCCAACTCGATGGATAGGGGGGCGAGGCTCGTTAGAATAACCAGCACAATCACCCGATCTTATACTATTAGACCTTTGCTAATGGGGATATGTCAAAAGTATGATACAGAAAACTAAACTACGCGATTTAGCTGACTTAAGGAGAAGAAGAACTGTTGCGATTAGGTCGGTCACGCCTCAAATGATGACTAACCTTAGAAGACATTTTGGGTGCCGCCAAGACGTCCAAGGTATGCATTTTTACCATCTCCTACATTAAGATTCATGTGTTTTCATTTTTTATCATTACCAAGAATGAAGCGCGATCAGTTACCAACTTTTAGCGTGTTATAGCGAAGTTCGTCAAACAAATGATTTTTTGTACTGTTAATTTTTGCACCAAATTTTAAAAACATAGCATTTTTGAATAGGAAATGAAGATACCTTTCAAATTAGATATGACAAGCCATTACTTCCCCCCATTTAATAATTTGGAAGTTGCAACTGCCAATTTAAGGGTGCTAGATGTAGGGGTAAAATTGTTATATTTCAGTATGTCATTTTTAATCTAAAATTGAGGGTTTCGGGATTTTTTATAAACATGCACAATAATTGAGATACTTAATTAGATTTATTTGGCTGTTTCACTCTGTATATTCAATGGAAAATTCTCTACAAATTTCACAACCACATTTATTAATACTGTCAAATACCTATGTATCACTTATTAAATTTTGAAACATAAGGTGTTATCCATAATTCAACAAAACACATTGAAACCGAAACATTGTTGAAATTTTCTTCTACTGGTTTTCTTCAGCCGATTACTCAATATTTTTCCTGTTGGCTATTTCCTGCGTAAATATAGATGCATGAGTCCAAATAATTTTTTTAATTGAAGTTGCAGTTCTCTTGTATTTTAATGAGCAAAATTTCATAAAACCCAATTTTTTAGCTTTATGTTCCTTACGTGGTGCTTGAAGCACAGTAAAATAATAGGGGTTCCTTTTATGCTTTTTTAAGAGTAGGTGCACGGAATAGCATTGAATTACCAAAGCTTCCGTGGCTATTGCCACTCACGAGCAAGGTAGCGCAGTGAAATATCCCAACATATTTACCTCATTAAAAGCCTTTCAGTAATTGGTTAACTAACTACTCTTCTAAGCAATTAAGCAATTAGGGCACATTCTATCGCGGAAGTGGCTAAAGTGCATCTATGTTTGTATCGTTCAGTTAGTCCTGAGCTAGGCTATCATAGCCTTGATAAATGCATACGAGGCACATCAAAAATACTTTAACAGAACACAAGAAAAAACAGTCTGGACGCAGCAAGTGCGTTATGGTGGTGAATTTTCATAGAAATGGACATTTCTCTTAAATAAATGCCTATAGCTTTTTTTCTTGCAAGGCAGAGATTTTAATTTTAGTCCGCTTTTTATAAGGAAAACCTACGTACCAAATTTGGTTACCCTACAGCCTTGTTATTTTCGAAGATACGAATTTTCTCTGAAATAAAACCTAAAATTTTCCGGGAAAACCTGGGCCGATTTTTCTGACTAACGAGTTTATCTAAGCCACTTACAAAAGGAAGGTATCTGCCAAATTTGATCAAAATCAGCCCATTATATATACATACACACATCTATATATATATATATATATATATATATATATATATATATATATATATATATATATATATATATATATATATATATATACAGGGTGATTCATAAGTGGTAACCAAAAATGAGACCCCATGTTCTTTTAACAATTTTAGAGAGGGTATGAAAGATACAGGGTGCTGAAGTTGAATTTCAAAAAATAAAATTTCCCAATTTTTTAAAAAGTAGCACATATATTTTGCTGAAACTTCGCATGTGCAGGTTGCTATGTAAGGCACGCATTTTACCATAACAATTGAATCGGCTGATCCAGCAGTGGCGCACGTACCCATGTCATTGGTTATCCCTCAAGAAAAAAACGGGTAAGCCAATGATATATTTTTTTATTTTTCATTTTTTGAATCTTACTTTTATTCGTGAACAAAATGACTCTCTTGATAATTTTCTGTACGACGCTTATTTTATGAGTAAGCAATGAATCAGGTAAGTGTTTTAGAGCACAGTTCATGATTTTTAACCAGTCGTTGTTTGGTAGAAAATCGCAATGATACACTTTTATCAGGCTTATAGTAATTTATTTATTACAATAAATGTTTAAAAATTTCTCCATTGGCCTGAATACACGCACGACATCTTTTTAATATGGAAAATTTAATGTCTTGAGGATTCATTGTTGTTTGAATATGACGAAAAGCATTATTTATCAGTTGTTGTAGCTGCTCTGGTGTATTTATTTGTTGACTGTAGACCAGTCGCTTAAAATCACCCCAAAGATAAAAGTCAAGTGGGTTTAAGTCCGGTGATCTTGCAGGCCAATATATTGGTCCAGTTCTGCCAATCCATCTTTCATTATAATGTTCATGTAGCCATGTAACAACGTTTCGACTATGATGCGCTGGTGCACCGTCATGCTGGTACCACATTATACCTCTTTTTGCTAGTGGAATGTCATCTAGAATGTTTTCTACACGGTTTTCTAGGAGCGCTAAGTACGAAGATCCATTTAAACGTTGTGGCAGGACTTCCGTGAACAGTGAGCCATTAAAAATACCACACCATAAATAATGGAAAATCTATGTTGAAATGTGCGAGTCCTTGTGACCAGACATGCTCATTATGAGAATTATAAATACCATTTCTTGTAAATGTTGATTCGTCAGACCAGAAGATTAGATTAGGGAATAAGATATTTTGATTGTTCATTTCCAACATCCAATCACAAATGACTCGTCGATCGACATTATCTCCAGGTAGAAGGCAATGAACATTCTGTCGATGATATGAATGTAAGGCTTCTCGATGTAAAGTTCTCCAAACGAAGCTTTGAGAATATTGTAACTGCGTGGAAATCCTCCGAGTACTTGTAGAAGGTTGATCCATCAGTGCATCCACCACTCTCTCTTCGTCTTCAAGTTGATGTTGTCTTCTACCATTAGCTCTAGCGTCAGGACGTTGTCCAATACCGCACTGCCGAAGTCTTGAAAACGATCGAGAAAAAACCCTTGGTGTAGGTTGACGGTGAGTGGGAAACCTACGTTGATATTCCCGACAAGCAGCTAGAGCATTTCCATCAGCATATCCGTAGATAAAAATTATATCTGCATACTCTTCTGAGGTGTACTCTCTTATAAGAAGTAAAAGAGTAGAAAATTTTGCAATTTTATAAAGTTTACCACATACACCTATTCAAAATAATAACTTGTTAACCTAAACGTCAAGTGACACTTAATGACAACTTTGGCAAACCAGACTACTACTTACTAAAATACAACAAAGATAATCGTCGTACAAAAAATTATCAAGACATTAAATTTTCCATAATAAAAAGATGTCGTGCGTGTATTCAGGCCAATGGAGGCATAACAGTGTATCATTGCGATTTTCTACCAAACAACGACTGGTTAAAAATCATTAACTGTGCTCTAAAACACTTACCTGATTCATTGCTTACTCGCAAAATAAGCGTCGTACAGAAAATTATCAAGAGAGTCATTTTGTTCACGAATGAAAGTAAGATTCAAAAAATAAAAAATAAAAAAAACATCATTGGCTTACCCGTTTTTTTCTTGAGGGATAACCAATGACATGTGGGTACGCCCGCCACTGCTGGATTAGCCGATTCAATTGTTATGGTAGAATACGCGCCTTACATAGCAGCCTACACATGCGAAGTTTCAGCAAAATATATGTGCTACTTTTTAAAGAATTGGGAAATTTTATTTTTTGAAATTCAACTTCAACACCCTGTATCTTTTTAACGAAGCATTATAGGAAATTTTTTTATAGGACATACCCTCTCTAAAATTGTTCAGAAAACATGGGGTTTCATTTTTGGTCACCACTTATGAATCACCCTGTATATATATATATATATATATATATATATATATATATATATATATATATATATATATATATATATATATATATATATAAATTGAAACTGACCCCAGATATGGAGTCTAGAGGTACTAGTTCGTGCTCATTTGAAGAAATTTTTTCAAAATTCAAAAGTCGGGATCTCCCCATAACTGAATTTTTTCGAATAAAATTCACTAAAATGGCTTAAGACAATTTTAAATAAAGCAATAATATATCCTAGTGTAAAAATTTTTCAAGAAAGCGATATATCCACCGTGTCAGATCTCTACATATTCTCAGTTATTAAATTTATGAAAAAATTCCCCATTTATCATTCACTTGTTACTCATTTTTTAACAAGATCAATTAGCTCCAGTAAATCAGTTCTCTTGAGCTCCTTAAATCTTGGGCCCACTAATATACAATGAGATTCCAGCACACTGCAGAAAGAATTTTTTTCGAAATTTCATTGGTTCTTTTGAAAAAGTGGCATAAGATAAACAAGGATCAACTAAGCAAAAAATACTATAAGGTTAACAAGCACTCTTTTATTGTTAAACGTTTTCCTTTCCTTTGTTTGTTTGTTTTTTCTTTAACTTCATTCCCTTCCACACCTTCGTATATTTTATTTACTCTTATAATATAGTATAAATTCTGATGCATACATAATTAGCTAGTGTCATATATATATATATATATATATATATATATATATATATATATATATATATATATATATATATAGCTTTGCGTTAAGTAAAGCAACAAAGCCACAACTTTAATCCGAGAAAGGCATCCGACTCACAATATGTGGGATTGCATAATAGATTATTTGCAACTATTTGATGGCATTATCGACATCCTTTGAAGTACCTGCCTTTTAAATAGTGGCAATCTTTTAATTTCTCAAACAGCAATATGGATCACGCGACACATTTTTGGAAAGCATATTGAGCGTACTTTTTGATAATATTAATTATTTTTAAGTCACATTTCACAAAATTTATTTGGAAAAATGATAACATCTTACTTTATTAACGAAGGTGTTCAAAGTGAGCTCCTTGAACTTTTTGGCAATAGTATAGCCTCTTGTCGAATTGATTAACCGAGTTTTGTAGTGATCCGTTAGGCATTTGTTTAAATGCCATCACAATTCGGTCTGTTCCAAATTCGTTGGCGGATCGTTGCAAACGACGCTTTTTAAATGGCCGCAAAAAAAAACAGTGGAGACAAATCTGGAAATTTAGCTGGCCACTTAATGGGTCTCCTTCTGCCTATCTATCGGTTTCGAAATGTCACATTAAATTACTCCCTGACCTCTCGAATTAAATGAGGTACGGCGCCATCTTGTTACAACTAGAGCATGGGGAAATAATTTTGAAACAATTCTCTGAAATGGGGCACAATATCTTCTAGTAAGAATCTTAGATAGCGTGGACCTGTTAAACGGAATGCCTTACCATTCCGGCCCATACCATTCAGTTTTGGAGGATATTGGGTATGAATTACTTCTATACAATGTGGGTTACCGTCAAATCAATATCGACAATTGCGTCTGTTTACACCACCATTAAGGGAAAAGGCACCTACATTAGAGAGAACAACGTAGTTTAAAAATTCTCCATTTCGTTGATTGAATTATTTGTCCAAAATTTAGATCCTTCTATCAAGATCCTCTACAAAAAGTTCTTGCAGGTTACGAACCTTATAGGGAAAATACTTTTCCCGATGCAAAATCTGCTGTATAGAACGTCTTGGGATCTCGTTCGTTCTGGAAAGTTCTAATGCAGATGTTTTGGGAGTTTCTAGTACACCGAATGGTTTTGTTCATTTCTGTGAGCCACATCACAAAAAAGTAAATGAAGTACATTAACAAAAACACTGAAGCTGCTTGATACGCTAAATGGACCTTGTGCTTAAATTTCGGTCTATCTAATAATAAATAAAGTCCTTTTGATAAGGCCCCGTATTTTAGGCTTTTTTGGCGACAGATAAAATCACTTAAATGGTCTTTATTTTACTTAATTTATTTTCATGGAAAAGCGGACTGTTTTCGTTCTTGCCAAAGGTAACTTAGAAATAATTAATATTATGAAAAAGTACACTTCATACGCTTTCTAAAAATCTGTCGCGTGACCCATGTTGTTACTTAAGAAATTAATCAGTTGTAACCCTCCAAAAAGGGGGAGCTTCCAAAAATGTCGATAATTCCACCAAATATTTGTAAATAATCTGTTATGCCAGTCTGGTTATGGCCTTGTTGCGTTACTTGTGCGCAACCCTGTATATGTGAATACCTTAATAAAAATAATTAATTTCGCAGTCACACATTATCGGGACACAAGTACAAAATGTGTACACACAAGTCTAGACGTGTCTACAGTACACACATAAAAAAAATTTTTTGTAACTTTTTAATTTAGAATCAGACTTAGATTTGATTCTAAGATTTTATTATCATTATTTTTAGATTAAATTTAGGTTACATCATCGAACATTGAATGACCTGAAATTGTTGAAATGAGCAATAAACATATTATTATTATTACTATTATTATTATTATTATTATTATTATTATTATTATTATTATTATTATTATTATTATTATTATTAAGTGCTTTTCCAGACTAAAAATCTTGAATCAAGCTTCTTAAATTTCTTTTTATTTTAGTTTATTTTATTGATTCATTTAAATACCCATCATAACAGAGCTCCCATTATAGGATAATATAGGTACAAAAAATTGCACATATACTCGTAGATAAGTAAGAAATAAAAATGTGTAAATAGGTAAAGGTAAAGGTAAGATGCTTACTGGCAATTAGGTCATTGCTGACCCTTTTTGCTCATCTAAACTAACCTACTCTCCACCTTGAGCTCGATCTCAACGACGACAGTGATTTTGAAAAATCATCCGCCGCCGGTGAGGATCGAACCGTCGACCCCCGAGTCCGTGTTGGAAAGTCTGAATCGACTTTCCCGCACGGCCACGGAGGCGCTTACAATGTGTAAATAAGACGTAGTATAATCTTTAAAAAGATAGCCGCTAAACCATTTCTATATTACTTATAAAAATAACAAAATTAGATTTAACATGCACATAACTATAGACACTTCAATAAGGTAGTAATGTTAAAGATTTGTGCGCTAAACCAATCTTGCGTGTGTGTTTTTGTTTTTTAACGTCCGTCTATTTCCGCGACTATGGCCAATCTTCGACGCCGACGAGCAGTTTCACCCCAGTATCTTGAAAATTTTGCCGAACCCCTGCCTTTCTGTAAGGAGGTAGGGATCTTTAACGTGCCCAACATCGTATGGACACGAAACCGACGGATTTACACACACTCCGAAGGGTGGAACGCGCAGACCTTCAACTTGTTCAAATAGAATGCCACAATGTCGGTTGATGTTCATTTTACTGTATGTACTGAAAAAGTGAAAGGGGAACCCTGGGATTCAAACTCAGTGTTCTTCGGTTCCAGGGCACACGTTCTTACCACCGAACTACCGAGGCTCTAAACAAAGCGTAAAATATAAGTTATTGAATTAGCATTTATATCATAATTTTGACTTGTTGTTAAAGTTAGACAAGTAAAGAGGAGATTTAAGCATGATACGGGATCAAGCGGTAAAATGAGAGCAGCGTTCGTCAAAAGCTCTGCATATTCTGTTGACTGCTTTATTACGTTACCCATGTATATAAAATATATTTAAAATGCCGCAGTTTGTATAATTTTGCATATCATTTTCCATATTTCTATTAAAATTAGTCAATATAAATGACTCTAACTAACAGCAACATATCAGTGCAATTAATACATCACACAAAGTTATATTTGCAAAGCTGTAATTGTTTCCTAATGTCATTTTCAAAGCCATCCTTAACCGTAGAATGCAGAAATTGGTGCTTTGAGGCGCGGAGAGCTTTCCGTTACTTATAATTTGGTTGAAATAATTTCAAGCGGCTTGAGCATTTGCATATGCTCTAAATACCTCTTGATTTAACATGTACTCTAACCAAACATTCAAGTGTACTTAGAAACCAAACAAACATTTTTTATGAGCATCGCGTATTTACATAAACCGGGCCTTTGAGGCCCGTCCACTAATATTTCTTATAAAACAAGTATCGACGGGTTCATAGCCGGCTGAAAGTTATTATAATTTGACACGCAGTGCTGCACAGAATTGTACGTGTCTGTGCAAGTTAAAACCAGTATTACTGCTGTACGTATTAAAGTCAGGTATAGCTGATTGTCATTCAGTTGAAATAAAAATTGCATTAATAATAATTTTCTTCATTAGTTTTAGCTATAAAATATTTAAAAAAAAATATTACAAAAATCTAGTCTACTACCTAAATATAATTACATTTTATGTAGTGAGTACACTTCCTTTTAAAGAACTTTGCATTATTGCAGTTTTTCACATCAGAAAGTATAGAACCTCGGTGGTTCAGGGGTAAGAACGTGTGCCTCTGAACCGAAGGGTATTGGGTTCGATCCCAGGATACTCCTTTCAGTTTTTCAGTACAAACTGTAACATTAACATCAACCAAGGTTCTGGCATTGTATTTGAGCAAGTTGAATATCTGCACGTTCCGCTCTTCGGAGGGGGCGTAAAGCCGCCGGTCCCGTGCCCATGCGATGTTGGGCACGTTAAAGATCCTTACCCTCCTTACAGAAAGGCAGGGGTTCGGCAAAATTTCCAAGATAGTGAGGTTAAACTGCTCCCTGGCGTCGGTGATTGGCCATAGTCGCGGAAATAGGCCGACGTTAAAGAAACAAAACACACACACATCAGAAAGTAAGCTTTTATACACAACCAAACCTTTATGAAATAAATGATTCTGTTCTCTTTTTGTGTTAACAATTGTAACATAGAAAGCGGATATCTGTAAAGATAGGCATAGAAATAGTAGTCTTATATGTTTGGATATTTAAGTGTTTGAGTATGTGGGTCGGTTATAGATGTAAGTGTGTGTGTAAATATATATGTATGGGTATATATAGTTGAGAGGTAAGAAATACTATATAAATTAACAATAATTTGGTTTTACGATGTGAACAGTATATGTGTACTAATCATTTGTTAGTCATTTAAGTAAATATTGTAAAGAAACATTTGTAAAGCTTAGTTTTAAGATCCTTTGTATCTCCCATTTGTTTATACCTTTTTTCAAACCGTGGCCCAGTCAGTGTGTGTTTTGTGAGCCTTGAAGGGTCCCTAGGCGATTCGTGTCCCCGTGTATTCCCGACTGATTGAAAAAAAAAAACCAGAAAAAAAACCTTAAATAAACAAAAAACTTAAAAAAAATGAAAAAAATGAAAAAAAGGAAAAAAGACCAATAAAAAAAAGAAAAAAAAAGAAGAAAAAAAAAAGAAAAAAAAGGAAAAAAAAAGAACAAAAAAAGAAAAAAAGAAAGAAAAAATAGAATGAATATGTTAAATGGTAAGAATATTGTTGTACTTAGCCTAGTTAATTATATTAAAAATAATGGTAGTACTAATAAAAACTACATAATGGTTGGAGCCACGATGGACCATTGTATAGAAAAATACGGAAGTGCATGACCTAACGCTCGACCAGAAAATTAAATCGGACAATGGGCTAATGGATAATTATCCGCAGCCAAAAAAAGCGCGAACAACAACAACATAGAAAGTGTTGTGTTGTCTGGTGTTATGCTGGTGTCAATCACTTACATATCTACAGTTTCCTAGAAAATGTTCATGTACCAATCCATTGCTCACTTTAAAAATTAAAGTCAAAGAGTTTATTATGACAGTCTGCTTTACACTAGGTGTATTTGCTTCCTTTAACATTGCACGAATACTGGGTCTTCTTACAACTCAAGATATATCTCAATGCTTGATTCTGTTTCCTCTGTAGTATCTCACACTCTGCGCCATTAAATAGGTACAAAATCGTTGCACAATAATTAAAATGGCAATGAATAATCGTACTATATATGGTTCTTCTAGTCCACGTATTCAAATTTTTCCTATTCCTCATAACAGTCCAACTTTTTTTGGCACTTTTTTTTTGCTTACAAATTCGGCGTGTTTTGAAAAATTTAAGTGGTTATGAATAATCACTCCTAGGTATTTAATGTCAATGACTCCTTAAATATGCATTCCCCTATACTTATCGTGTTTAAACTAGAAACTGAATTTGGCCGAATTTTATTTGATTTTTTTTAAATTTAATATAATTGGCTGCGGCATCTCAGGCCATTAACACATTCATTTCCCATCATTCAAGATTTTTACAAATTTTCCAGACAAAGTCAACTTGGCTCGCCCAGGAATCGAACCCGGGACCTCTCGCTTAGCAGGCTGGTACCTAGCAACCTGCGCCACGAGGGCGTCTTTTTATTTGTTATTATCATATATTTAATTTTATTTATATATATATATATATATATATATATATATATATATATATATATATATATATATATATATATATATATATATATATATATATATATATATATATAACTTATATAAATTATTATCCACTAGCCATTTATTTAACTTACAAAGGTCACTATTTATCACTATATATCGTCGATATTTACCCCCTCATGTACAAAAGAATCATCTGCAAACATTTACGTTTTACAATTATCTGCATATCTACATAAGTCATTGATCATTAATGAAAATAGAATTGGTCTTAAAACGCTTCCTTGTGGAACTTCAAACCGAACACTTTTTATGTCTGGTGTTACATCTATAAATTTCGTTTCTTAAAGGCGGTCGCTTAGATATGATTTTAGCCGTTTTATTACTGTTCCCCAGAATACATTTTTACCCATTTTTTCAACAAAATGTCTCTATCGACTATTTCAAAGGCTGTTCGAAGGTCCAGAAACATAGCCACAATATTTTTTTCATTGAATGCACTTTCCAGTCAACCGATACAGACTGAAGAGCTGTTTCACATGAGTTTTTATTTCCAAAACCAGCTTGTTCTTTCACAATTATTTTATTTCCTCCCACGTATTCCACTAAATAAACAACTAATTTCAGTAGATTTTCACAACATGGCACCGTGCCTACTGCACGGCGCTCCTCACATAATACGGTGTTGGATACCTTCTCTATTGGAATCACTGTTGACACTTTCCATGATTTTGAAAATATTCCAATTTCTAGACTCGTGTTTACTACTGCCAAGCATCTGTCTCCAACGCTTTCAAAGGCTAGTTTGAAAATCGTATAGTTTATATCATTAACACTCCTATTTTTACCATTTATGTTAAATTTTTTTAGATGCTGAAATTTTAATTATTTGAATTCACCAAGACAGCAATTAGCAGTATCCATATTATCAGATATATATATATATATATATATATATATATATATATATATATATATATATATATATATATATATATATATATATATATTTAATGTCTGTATTTGCATTTGTTTTTTGGACACAGCTTCAATACTACTTACAAAGAATTCATTAAACCGTCCTGCTATTTTTCTTTCATCACTTACTGGTTTTTCATCAAAGAGTATTGACTTATTTTCATTTCTCTTAATTTTGACAAAACTTGTCAGCGTTTTCAATAAATTTACTGGATCATTCTGGACTTTGTTAATTTTATCAGCATATTATTTTTGTTCCTCTTCCCTTACTAGTGCCACAATCTCACTTCTTAATTGCTTGGGTTTTGTCAATGTTTCTTGAATTCCTGCAATTACAGCTTTTTTGTACTGTTGATCTCTTTCTTTAATTTTTGTTTTCATACTGTCATTCCACCACTCTTTTGTTTGGCTTCTATTTATAGTTATTTTGGTTCGGGGTGCATGTTTATTTAATACGCTTAGTAAATCCTCTACTAATGCCTCTGTCAGTATATTTACATCAGTCCTATAATAAGGCCATTCTGTATCCACTAAGTCTAACTGAACCTGTAGCTCATTTATATCTCTGTAGTTTCTAATTTTCTTTTTGCAGTACTTATTAGTGTTAAGTTTTGGTAATGGCAGTGTTATGATTGAGTGATCAGTAATTCTTGGAGTGTTGTGTAATTCATAGGTAAAAGATTTGCCCTTTATGATTATCAAGTCAATTATAGTCTTTCATTTTCAGTAACTCTGGTAAATTTATTTACTATTTGATAGTATCCTTGTTGATTGACTGTTCGTCGAAGTTTATTCGGATAGTATTAATTACTGGCCTGATCCAAATTAAAATCGCTGGAAATAATAATTGTATAGTTCTTATTAGCAAGTTCTTCAAATAACTTTCTCATTTATAAAGACTATATTACAAGGGTTGGGAAAATGATAACAACATATAATAATATATCTTCTATGATTTATTGTAACGTCAACTCCTATACGCAACATGTTCATATCCACAGATCTAGATAAAATTTCTTTGAAATTAAGTTGTTCATCAACATATATCAGAGCCCCACCTGTATGTCTACTATTTGAGAATGAAGAGACATAACGATATCCATTAATATTTATTTTAGATGTTTCCAAATCTTTAGTAACATGTGTTTCGGAGAGACATACAACCATGGGTTCGCGTTCACTGATTATAGATTCTAACTGACTTTTAGTTCCATCTGCGATTAGACTTTTAATATTTAGATACATAACACCGCAAATTAATTGATATTCATTGTTAGATTTTGTTGCGAATTGCATTCTGTCTTTTACTTGATTGAGAATTCTCTTATAAAAGGAACACTTTTGTTTATCAAAAGCATCATGATCAAGTGACACATTAGGCATTTTTAATATTTCAGAAGTATATTTGCAGTTACTACAACAATCTGTTTCTGCAGTACAGTTTTCTCTCCTGTGCCCACCAGAACATTTTGGACATACTTCTTGTTGGCTACGACATTTTAAGTGGCAACTATTTTTATTTTTTGCTTCATATTCATTTAAAAGTGTTATATCATCATTTTGTACCCTGAAGTAATTTTGTACAATTATTTTCTCTATTAAAACCTCTTCATTATCTACATCATTCTTATTCACATTAACTACTTTAATTCTTGGTTGTTGGTTAGCAGAGACATTTCATATTCATTTTTCAGTTTCTCTACATCCTTTACTATGTTTTCTGCTGATTTTTTATTTTCACAGCTGAGGGTAACAGCACCTCCCTTTGCATATTTAATTCCCGTTACATTCGCTCAAATTACAAATGGAACGATTTTTTTATTGCACTGCTTCATGGGTTAAGGTACTTTCTGTGAATTATTCTTTGGTATAACCATTACCAATCCTTCATCTGATTTTAGAACACCACTAAAAGTCTTCTTCAGACTACGTTCTTTTTCTAATTCTTCCAGCTGACTTTTTAAAATGTCAGTCGTTTTATTTTGACCATTAATTAAATTATTTTTATCGTCGATATTTGACCATAATGGGTTATATGTTTCAAATTTAAAAATGCAACCGTTGATGAACTTCTTGCATTATGTGGTTTACTTATTCATGTGTGAATTGACAGCAGCTGGGATGTACCTGCAAGTAAACTAGTTTGTGCTGAATTTGCTAATCCTATATATCAGGTCACAATGTCTATATTTTGCTTTGAAGACTTACGAAGATTCGTCAGATTTGACGATAAGAGAAACTCGGAACACTCGTTTGAGAACTTTAAACACGCGATAAATTAGCAATGATATCCTACGGTTCGAATTTATTCATTCAATAATGCAAAACCTGCGTCATACCGGGTACTAACGTAACAATAATTGAACAGCTCGTTTGGTTTAGAGGTAGGTGCAGATTCGTTCAATATACGAGTATGCCAAGTGGACCGGCAAAATATAGACTTAAAATATTTTTGATGTTTTAAACTAAGTCTGTTTATGATTTGGATGGTTTAGTTTATGTTGGTCGTCAGCGGGGAGAACCTCCACATAACACCGTGTTGCTCGAAGTAATACAAACTTTTGGTTGTGGCGTTCATAATTCTGGTCTCAATTCTACGATATACAGTTACTTAACTAGTGTTCCACTAGCAAATTATTTCTTATATAAATATATTACTGTTGTGGGTAGACTACATCGTAATAAGTGTGACATTCCGAACGAATTGAGAACCTCAAAAGATCGTGTAATCTCTTCTTCTTTGTTTTGTTTTAGAAGTAACGTATCCACGGTAAGTTACGCACGTAAAAAAACCATGCGTAATTTGATTAAGCACCCTGCACCACCACGCATCTATTGATAATCACGCTAAGAGGAAGCTCGAAATCATCTCTCATTATAATAAAACATAGGGCGGTGTTGACATCATGGAACAAATGGTGTCGACATACACGTCTAAGAGGCAAGGTAGACGATGGCCAATGACATTTTCCTTCGACATCATTGATGTTGCAGTACTTATTGCTAATTTTTTGAAAGCCAATCATAATGGAAAAACTAATAAATATAGGTATAGGGAACTATAATACCAATATAGATTGTAGATTGTTTAAATTGGTTGTATAGGCTTTTGGCCTCTCAGCGCTGCGACTATAATGTATCATGACTCTATTTTCTGATAGTTGCCCAAAAGGTTCAGACTTTACATATAGCCTACTATCTTTTTGGGGACTATTTTACCTATTTCGGGGGTGCTAAACTCATCCTTCGAAGGTATTTGAACCTTTTGCAGACCTGAGCCATGCATATCAAATGTTCTGTTCTTTCTGCTGCTTCAGTGCAGTATCTGCAGTTTTCGCTGTCCGGCTTACCCATCTTCATAAGAGGATACCTTACTAGGGAGTGCCTTGCAAAAAGTCCCGTGATTATTCTCAAGTCGCTCCTGTACAATTCAAGAAACAGTTTAGACCTCTCCATTGATATGATGATTAACTATTTTGCCTGTCTTAAACCTGGCGTGTTCCAGTATGACAGCATTTGGTTCCTCTCCCAAGTTCATTTCTCATCTGGCTTTTTGTTAGTCCACAATAGGGCTCTGGACCATAAAGTGGTGTTATTACTGCCTGTTCTGCAAGGCTATCTGCTTCCGCATTTACTTCAATGACTTAATGTCCTGGTACCCACATCAAAGTTCCTCGTTGTTCGTAGCCAGTTGCTTCAAGAATTTTTTGTAGTTAGATTAGACTAGGTTTTGAAAGATTTCAGAGTCTGTAGTACTGCTTGACTGTCTGAGAGGATGCAGATTTCTCTGTTTTTGAGTTTTCTGTGTATGCACTTCCATGCATACAGAGGTATAGCAATCATTTCTTCTTGGAAGAGGGTAGATGCTTTTCCTAGGGACTTAGCGAGTCTAAAGTTAGGTCCTTCCTCCTTTTAGTGAATTTTCGTAGAAAAAATTCACTAATGGGGAGATCCCGACTTTGGAATTTTGAAAAATTTTTTGCAAATGAGCGCGAACTAGGACCCCTAGAACCCATATCCGGGGTCAGTTTCAATTTTTATATGTTTATATATATATATATATTTATATATATATATATATATATTTATATATATATATATATATTTATATATATATATATATATATATTTATATATATATATATATATATATATATATATATATATATGTATCACACCGATAACTCAAAAAATAATCGGCCGATTTTGATAAAATTTGGCATGTACCTTTCTTTTGTTAATAGCTTGGATAAGTTCGTTAGTCAGGAAAATCGGATGAGGTTTTCCGGGAAAATTTTGAGTTTTCATTCGAAAAAAATTCATATCTCAAAAAGTAATAAGCCGATTTTAATAAAATTTGGCACATACCTTCCTTTTGTAAGTGGCTTTGACATGTTTGTTAGTCAGGAAAATCGGACGAGGTTTTCCGGAAAAATTTTAAGTTTTCATTAGAAAAAAATTCATATCTCAAAAAGTAATAAGCCGATTTTAATAAAATTTGGCACATACCTTACTTTTGCAAATAGCTTTGACATGTTTGTTAGTCAAGAAAATCGGACGAGGTTTTCCGGGAAAATTTTGAGTTTTCATTTGAAAAAAATTCATATCTCAAAAAGTAATAAGCCGATTTTAATAAAATTTGGCATGTACCTTCCTTTTGTAAATGGCTTTGACAAGTTCGTTTTTTAGAAAAATTGGACGAGGTTTTCCGGAAAAATTTTGAGTTTTCATTTGAAAAAATTTTTTATCTTAAAAAATATAAAATCTATGATAACCAAATTTGGTAGGTAGGTTTACGATATAAAAAGTAAACTATACACCAAAATTTAGATTTCTATGTTACAAGAAAAAAAAGTTATAATAAATTAAAATATTTTGTGCCAGATCATTTCTATGAAAATTCACTACCATAACGCACTTGCTGCGTCCCGAGCTTTATTTGTTTAGACACGTTTGTATACCATGCAGATGAGTTGTCTGTTAGCCTTTTACTGTCTCTATCCTATGCTTGGCGGTCATTTATGACGATGCTAAATGAAACTACAAATTCCAGTTTAGCTGGCATTCGATCTGTTGGTTTGGCGAGTGACTTAAATGGCAAATTTATAGGATTTTAAAGTGGCCAATCAAGTCTCCTCGTTTGAATTTGTCCACCTGAAATAGTCCTGAGGCACTTAGTGCTGCGTATCTCTTCACGCATTTCTGCAGTGGAATAATATTTAGCATTGCTTCTATTATAGCTGTAGGGCATGATGCCATAGCTCCCATTATTAAAAGACAGATCAGCCTTTGCAATTTTTTCAAATTTGCTTTGTGTTAACGTTTCTTGGCCACCATCTGTCAATATTTTCTTTCAAGTGTGTGTTCGAGTTAAGTTTTGGTCTAATCCCTAAATATTTAACTTCATTGCAAACTTTTATCTGTGTTCATTTAGAGTGGGATATACCAATATGGTAATAAACTTCAACTTATATGGTGAGAGGATATACTGGGTGTTCTACACGTATTAAAGCTGGAAGTTGACGACAGCCAGGATCAAATTTTAGGCTCCATGTATAAAGTTAGATACGATGATAGGTATTTGTAGTAAGCTCAAGCGCCGAGCTATAGTTACTCTGAAAAAATCATTCCTTTAACTTTTATATTATTAGAGATAACAAATTTTCGATGTGGCAGTGCATTTTTACTTTAAAAAAATATATCTCAAAAATAATTAAATTTAGCTATCGAAAAGTCCAGTAAAAGTCCCACTGAAATGACGTGTGGACTCTAAAAATACAAAAATAGACAGGTATTCTATTTAAAATAACCGCAACTTTTGGTAAAACTGAAGGTGCCGGCGGATTCAAAACATTTTCATATAAAATATCAGTGGCAGGTGCCTATGCAGATTCTCAGGAACCAAATGTAACTCATATAAATTTTTAACAAACCCGTTGCGTGAAAGAGCCTGTTGTTGCGCAAAAATCGTATTTATACATAATTGAATAGTGTAAATGCAGTTATTTTTTTTAACCTGAAATAGATATTTTTCTCTTTAATTAGGTATAAGTAAAATACAGTTTGATAACTTAATGGTTGTAGTTGTGGTGCGAACAACTCTATAGTCACAAAACTATTATTGCATTAGTTTTATTTGTGCTATCTAGTTAATAAAAACGGTTTTATCGGTCTTGATATTTTCTCTGCCTACAGATTTGACGATAAAGTTTTCACCTTACGCTGTATTTAATTACTGAAGAAAACGCAAAAGCGTCTCGGTGGATAGGTGGTAAAGACGTATGCCTCTGAACCGAAGTCTACTGGGTTCGACTCCCTTTAATTTTTTCGGTACATACTGTAAAATTAACATTAACCGATGTTGTGGCATTGTATTTAAGCAAGTTGAATGTCTGCACGTTCCGCTCTTGGGAGGGGGCGTAAAGTCATTGGTCCCGTGTCCACGCAATGTTGGGAACGTTAAAGATCGCTACCCTCCTTACAGAAAGGCAGGGGTTAGGCTAAGTTTTCAGGATAGTGAGGTGAAACTTCTCCCTGGCGTTGGTGATTCGCTATATTCGCGGTAAGAGACCGACGTTAAAAAAAAAAGAAAAAGCAAGGAATATGAAGGTAAAAGAAAACCGTAGAGTATCTACTGGGCTATATAATGTTTCCAAAAAGATACATCAGTTTACTTTTTAACATACAGTATAGACTGATACTGAAAAACTATTTATACACCAGCAATCACAGAGAATTAAGAGGGCATTAGTCTTATTAGAATGGAACTGGTAAATTCTGATAAAAATAAAGATAAATTGTAATTATTAGTAAAAAGAGGTAGTTGTGTAGATACCTTATAGAAATTTATTTTCAAAATTAATAAAACAAATCAATGTTAGATTTACACCACATTATTAGTGAGTTCTCTTAAGAAAATTCACTAATGATGAGATCGCGACTTTTGAATTTAGAAAAAAATGTCTTCCAACATACACACCCGCACACACCCACTCACACACACACACACACACATATATATATATATATATATATATATATATATATATATATATATATATATATAAATATATATATATATATATATATATATATATATATATATATATATATATATATATATATATATATATGTATGTATCACACCGATAACTCAAAAAATAATAGGGCGATTTTGATCAAATTTGGTGAGTAACTTTCCTTTGCAAGTGGCTTGGATGTTTTCTTTCAGAAAAATTTTATATCGCGTGTTTGTATTATAAAAAGTGAACTGTTTACCAAAACTTAGGTCCGTAAGTTGAAAGATAAACAAGTAATAAGCGATTAAAGAAAAAATATTTGGGGTTTTCCCCAAAAAGTCAAATTTGCGATTTGAACCGTCAAAATTGGCAATAAATTTACAATGTCCATAAATATATTCAAACAACACAAATAACACACATAAAACATACTACTCGCACTAACAATCAATAAATCTCGGCCACAAAAATTCTGAATGACGGATGACATGAAATAAAAGAATTTCCAAGTGATTGTTTTTTAACTGGGGAATACAATAAGTTTTTAAAATACGCTATATTTGAGGCTTGAGCAACGGCCCCAATTAACGTTTTAGACTGGAAATGTATCATAATATAGTGGTAATGTAAACAAAATCGACTCAGGTCTCTATAAAAATGATTTTAAAACAGTTTTTTCTTTCATATTTAAACTTAAACATAAGCGGTCGTCTAAGATCGAAACAGTCGTTGAATGTGTTTCAAGTCACAGTCCAATTAATTCTGTAATTAGTTGTTACGTTTACTTCAAATATAATATGTCCTGGGGCACGAGCTCGGGGTTTAGTATCAGGTAAACAAAGTTTTTGTTGGCGAATATGTAGTTCAGTGGTAGAATGCCTGCCTCGTTCACAGACGGACTCGGAGTCGGTTCCTGGTCAATGCATGTAGGATTTTGTTTTGTTTCATTTTGTGATTTGGTAGAAAAAGTAGTGTACGGATTGTTTGAAACAAGATCTCAATTTTGTTTAAAACGCCTGCTTAACTTTGTCACCTTTGAGTCTAAAATTATAATTGTGTTATGGTTGACGTTGAGTTTTTTAGTAAGAAAATTTACTAATAGACAATTTGTGTTTAAAAAGACTTTTTAGTTTTTGAAAGAACCGATTAGATTAGGTTGACTAAAAGGAAATCGTCCGAGTGATTAAGAAGGAAAAATAACTGCTACGTTTATAATTTGACAGCAACTTTACTTTTCTCAATATGAATTAAGTTTTCTTCTGGAAAACTTTTGTAACTTTAATGACATTTGTAATACAAGTTTCTTTTAAAGAGACTTACACTACCTAGATGTACGAATACAAATTTTCTAGCTTCAAAGAAAGTTTAGTTTGGGGCATTTTCCTCAAAAGGAGCTAGAACACAAGATTTTTTGATAATATAGAGACATTGATGGTAACACTTTCGAGATAATTCTTTAAATGTGCGCGTACTAGGACCTTCAAAACCGATTTTCAAGGTCTGTGTAAGTTTAAATTACTAATTTTCATAATATACCGTACTGATAGTATACATTTCTTAGAAAATTTACTACTATAACCCACTTGCTGCGTCGCGAAAATTTTATTTTACCATTATGTAGAAAAACTCATATAAAATTGATCGACGGAAAACTAAGTTCAAGCTTATGTTCTGCCAAAAAATATTTGAGATAAGGATGTTTAAAATTTATGTTGAAAACTGGGAAACTTGAAATTAAAAAACCGTCATTTTTTCAAATGGAACACCTGAAAATTGTTATGTTATGTTAAAGGGACGCAAACAACAATTTTGTGACCGTTTTAAAATTACAAATATTAACTGAACAAACTAAATCAGAATTTTTCATCCTCTGATGATGCTGGCGTGGTCAGTGAAACGATCGTAAGGTCTTTTTAAAATATGTGTTGTCGTGATTTGGGGTCTCCAAGTGTACTTATGAACAAATTGAAACTAATACGTTTTGTAAACAAGTTTCACTAACATGGATGCTATGCTGAGATTTTCAATATATAGTTATTTTAGGTAAAAGTATTGAGCTTAAGTCGTAAAAATATATCACAAAAGCATATAATACTTGCTGAAATGTAGATTTAATCGAATACAGGTTACTCTACGAAAGGTAGGCTGTAAACATTTTATTGCTTTACCGAAGTATAATAGAATTTCAGGCAAAATGAATCATAAGATCAGAGTTAACTGTTTATAGCGTCATCAAGTTTTCTTTGAATTTTGGTCCCAATATTCAATATAGGATGGGTTGGTCAACAAAAGTGAGAGCGTTCAGGAATTTTCGTTAATTATATGTTACTTTTAATAACATATAAACATTAAAATATATAAAGATAAATTAACTTATTATACAAATCATATTAATAATGATTATATGACTTCCCACTTGGCCGCTACACGGTGGACATCGTCGTGAAAAGTCTTTATTGTGTTTTAATCAAAACAGAAAAGCATAAAATTATAAAGAAAAAAACCTGTGTGTGTGTGTTTTTTTTTGTTTCTTTAGCGTCGGCCTATTTCCGCGACTATGGCCAATCAGCGACGCCAGGGAGCAGTTTCACCTCACTATCCTGGAAATTTTGCCGAGCCCCTGCCTTTCTGTAAGGAGGGTAGGGATCTTTACCGTGCCCAACATTGCATGGACACGGGTCCGTCGGCTTTACGCCCCCTCCGAAGGGCGGAACGTACAGACATTCAACTTGCTCAAATACAATGCCAGAACCTCGGTTAATGTTACTGTTACAGTTTGTACTGAAAAAGTTAAAGGAGTATCCTGGGATCGAACCCAGTACCCTTCGGTTCAGAGACACACGTTCTTACCCCTGAACCACCGATGTTCTCAGAAAAAAAAAACCTGTGAATAATCATCAAGAATTGCAAGTCAGATAAGTGCACATAAAGTAAGTCATATTTAATTTTTTAAACGTATAAATCATAATTATAATACTAAATTTTACAGGTTCGTTAGTATGGATGAAGATACAGGTGGCTCCTCGGGGTCACCCGATAAAGTAGATAGAGATAACATTAACATAAACATACACTCAAATACCGGTGAAAATAACTCGATAAAGATTTCCAGTATATAGATTTTAACAATAAATATAAACCATCAGATAAGGGTCCATATTTTGTTCGTGTTGAAACTAAACAAAGGAACGCTTCGAGATTATTACCTGTAAAAGTGGGTTTCTATTTATATAAGAGGGAATTATTCAAAAAATCTGTAGTAGGTCTTAAGATAGTAGGATTTAACAGAGTTAAAGTTATTTTAATTTCATTTGATTCCGCAAATATATTAGTAAATTATATTGAATAACAACCTTATTGCTTATATTTCGAAGTACTGCACTCAAAAAAAGGAATAGTTAGGTTAGTAGATACATTCTTTGATACTGAATACTTAAAAAAGAAATATAATCCAATAAGAAAGTAGTTGATGTAAAACGGATGTTTAAAAGAGTTCGAGACGATAAACATGAAAATAAATTAGTACCGCGACAAATAATTATTGTATCGTTTCTAGGCGACACTTTACCTGATCAAATCAGGATTAATTGCGTTTATTTCAGCGTAGAACCCTACATATACCCTCTAGTTCAGTGTATGAACTGTTCACATTACGGACATATGACTAAGATATGCAAAAAATCACAGAAAAGTTGTAAAAGTGTGGTGAAAATCATTAGTCAGAACATTGCGAAAACGATATTATATATATATATATATATATATATATATATTGTAAAACTAACAATCATTCAACAACCTCTAGATCATGTCCAGTTTATATTTATTAAAACTATAATGGCAAATCAAAACGTTAGTTTTAAAGAAGCAGAAAAAAATGGAACAAAATCCTAGTTATGCTAAAATAACGACTTTCAATAGATTTCAAGTATTAACAGACCACAACGAATACCCCTCTTTACTAAGTCAGACAAATACATCTAGTAGAGAGAATGGAGAGCATTAACGCTCAATATACACACAACGGACCCCTCACAGACCTCGCTCCAACTCAAACACAACAGAAAAAACGGAAAGCATCTAGATCACCCATCCCTACACAATCAAAAGAAAACCTTCCATTTATTTACAGCAAACTCTTATAGACAAGACTTTATAGATTATATACAAAGAATAGCAGACCAAATAACACATTTTGTTACACATGTGATAAGGAAAACAAATCGTCAAATAAGTGAGGAAAACATAGAGAAATATAATTTTCGCAATTCAGTTTATGAATTATTAAATCAAATAGAAAAAAAATAATGACAACAATGACTCAAGACGCTCAGAGAATTAGGTAAATTCAATGGAATTCATATTCCATAAAAAAGAACAAAAACAATTTGAGTAATTTTTTATCGAAAAAACAGAAATAAATATTCTGAGCGAAACCTGGTTAAAGACAGACGACGTTTCGTTTTCTTTTCATGGCTACAACATAGTGAGACAAGATAGGGTGCAACGCCGAGGAGGCGGTGTAGCTATATTAATTGAAAATAGTTTTAATTTAAATGAATTAGACCTGAGATGCATACCAGATAATAATGTGGATATATGTGGTGTACATATATCTCAGTTGGACGTAAAGATAATCAGCGTGTATAAACCACCAGATTGTAGATTAGTTAGTGAGCAATGGAAAAACTTTTTAACTCAATTTAGTAATAAGAGATCGATTGTTGAAGGTGATTTAAATTGTCATAGTGGGGATGGGGATCACTCAGAAATGATACAAATGGCATTACTATTTTAGAGGCCGTAGACGATACAAATTTTTTAATAGCTAATGACGATTCCCCACTAAAATCACTAGACGTTTGGAATCGCCTTCAATGATCGACCTTACTTTAATAACTCCAGATTTGGCTCAAAAAACAAATTTGTTTGTTGTGCAAGATAATCTTAGCAGACTTTCCGATAATAATCGAGTTAAATGAAACGTGCAATAAAAATAATAAAATTCCATATACGCATTGGCATGAAAACACGGCAGATTGGGATTCATTTAAACGTTCCTTAGATGAAAATCTAAGAACTTTACCAAAAGACCCTACAGAAAATATCACTAAGTTAGTTACATACATCACAGATGCGGCTAACAAATCTATGAAAAAGACATCTATGGTTTTAAAACGCAAAAAAAAAACCGGTTTGGTGGGATCTTGAATGCAACGAGTTGATAATCAAACGAGTAAAAAGAATATATGACAATATCAAACTGAAAACTTTATAAAACATAAACAAACTGAATCGTTCGTGAAAAAAGAACTCAAAGAAAAGAGTAGACTCGCATGGAAAAAAATTGTGAGCACTTTAAACAAAAGTACTTCAATCGCAGAAATTTGGAATTTTGTTAAAAAATTAACGGAAAATACACAAACAGTGCATAAAAATTTCCAGACGAGGACAAGGCAGGAACATTCTTTGAAAAAATAGCTCCACTGGGAGCTTTCTTACCAATTGGTTCCTTCCAGCATGTCTCACAACTTCAGGAGATAGAAGAGGAAATAACTATACAGGAGCTCAAGAACGCAATTAAATCCACAAAAAATACAGCACCAGGTAAAGATAAAATCACTTACTGTATTTTAGCAAACATGAGTGATTTAGCAAAAAGAGTTCTACTGTCAATATACAATGACTGGTGGGTCAAAGGTGAATATGTCGAAGAAATGAAGGGTATTATTGTTTGCGCATTGCTGAAACCTAAAGACTCAAATAAAATAACGTCATACAGGCGTATATCCTTACTCGGTTGCATCACGAAGACATTCGAAAGAATAATAAAAACAAGGTTGGAGTGGTTCTGTGAAAAAATGGAATACTCTTACCTCAAGAGTATGGTTTTAGAAAAGGAGTAGGCACAATGGAATCTGTCATCTGGTGTCGGATATGCAAAGCGCATTTACAAGAAACGATTATGCCATGTGTCTATTTCTAGATTTGAGATGTGCCTACGATTGCGTTAACCTCCACATACTATTTAATGACCTCAAAGATTATAATATACCTCACAATGTAGCATTAAACATTGTTAGCTTATTTTACGAAAGAAAAAGCTACGTAAGGGACAATAACAATCAAACCCACGATCCAAGAATATTAAGAAGAGGCCTACCACAGGACTCTTTGCTTAGCCCAATTTTGTTTAACCTACACTCCAGAAGCTTACATAATAAATTGGGCAGAAAAGTTCGCTGCATACAATATTCAGATGACATATGCAATTACACAACAGCACCAATATACAATGAATGCTTAACGGAAATGAGAAGTGCAATTTTCTCGTTACAATCATGAAGCCGAGAAAATCAGCTACAAATTAATTTGGAAAAAACGGCAATCATGGGAGTCACTAGGCACCGTATTCACTGGCCACAATGTATCCGACAGACCAGCTTGATATAAAGTTAGTACACACATATAAATATTTGGGAATCACGATAGACAGCAAGCTTTTATGGGCAAAACATGTAGAATGCCTTATAGCAAAGTGTGACCGAGGTATTAATTTACTAAAAATGATCATAAATTGTAAATGGGGAGCAGATGTCAATGTAGCCCTTCTATTTTATAGAACATACATTAGATCCATTCTGGATTATGGTAGTATAGTTTATGGCAGTGCATGCAAATCAAATATAAAAAACTTCTGGACGCAGCAAGTGCGTTATGATAGTGAATTTTGATAAAAATGATTTTAATAGCTAACATGTTTTTTTAAGAAAGCAGGCATCAATCTATATAGTATAAACAATGTGACATGTTTCATCAAAATAACTTTATTGTTTGAAAATGTACAAAAATTTCCGAAAGTAAACTTAAATTGCTCCCAAAAAAACTGGTCAACCTTATAGGTTAATAGCAAATTGAGCTATTCATATTTGAAGCATTTAATGAAAACTCGCTACCATAACGCACTTGCTGCGTCCCGAATTCGTTTCTTACAAAGATGTATTATATTTCGATGGAAAATGCAAAAATGCAATAAACATAGGGCGGGTTCGATTAAAAAATTCGCTACCATAACGCACTTGCTGCGTTCCGAATTTCTTTTCGTGAGAAAGATGTATTATATTTCGATGAAAAATGCAAAAATGCAATAACATTGGGCGTGTTCGATTAAAAAAAAAATTGAATCACCAACGACTTATGGGCCAGCCTGTAATTGTGGAAATATTTTTTAAGATGTAGCTTAAGACACCCTATAATTAATGTATACCATTTTTTTTCGTAACTTGCATAATAACAGATATATTGAGCTTTAATGATTTTTTACGAAAATTTGACAAAAATGATATACCATTAAACGATAAACTCTTTAGCCAACACTACTGCCAAAGCATCAGAGAAAGGGTGTATTTTAAATTAATATTCTGGGAATATTTTAGTAACATGAAGGACAATGACGATTAAAACTAAGAGTTCAGGCTTTGAATAGATATTCATTTCAGGTTCATTACCTAAATATTACCAATTTTGACGTTTGAAATCGCGACTTTAACGTTTTGAGGAAAACCCAAATTTATTTTTCTTTAAATACCTGTAACTTTTTTGTCCTTTAACCTACAGAGCTAAATTTCAGTAGGTAGCTTACACATGATGATATAAACCCGCGTACCAAATTTGGTTGCCCTTTCTTTGTTAATTCCGGAGATATAAAATTTTTTCGAATGAAAATTCAAAATTTTCCCGGAAAACCTTGTCCGATGTTCCTGACTAACGAACTTATCCAATCCATTTACGAAAGGAAGGTATGTGCCAAATGTTATCAGAATCGGCCTATTATTTTTTGAGTTATCGGTGTGATTTTTATATTTTTTCCAAGTAAATTGTAAACTTTTTTCTTTCCATGTTGTAGCCTTGATAAAGGAATACATTTTTCCGAAAGCTCGGCCTATAATAAAGAGTTTTATTCTACAACTGTCGGCTTTCCCACATTTTTTTGATATATATATATATATATATATATATATATATATATATATATATATATATATATATATATATATATATATATATATATATATATATATATATATATATATATATATATATATATATATATATATGTGTGTGTGTATGTATGTATGTATGTATCACACCGATAACTCAAAAAATAATGGGCCGCTTTTGATAAAATTTAGCACGTACCTTTCTTTTGTAAATGGCTTGAATAAGTTCGTTAGCCAGGAAAATCGGACGACGTGTTTCGGGAAAATTTTGAGTTTTTATTTTAAAAAAAAATTATCTCAAAAAAAGCTATAATAACCAAATTTGGTGGGTAGGTTTACAATATAAAATGTAAACTACACGCCAAAATTTAGATTTCTATGCTACAAGAAAAAAAAGTTATAATAACATATTTTGTGCCAGGTCATTTCTATGACAATTCGCAACCATAATGCACTTGCTGCGTCCAGGCTTTTGTATACTCAGCCTTTCCGTGGCCCAAATTAGTATGTCTATGAGTCTTGGCGGGTCCGTAGGCGACAATGTGTTCCAGTCATAAAAAATAAAAATAAATTAAAAAATATATAAAAAAACAAAAAAAAGGTGGATAAAAAAACATATATAGCATATATAGCATATATATAAATTCAAAAACAGTTTAAAAAAGTATAGTAATTAGAATTAAATTATAATATTTATAGATGGCATTGGAAAGAGGATAATTGATGTACCTATAGATTAGGTAGATATGTTTGGATTGTATGTGTGAAGAAGGGGTGAAAGCAGGTATGTATATATTTAAGATATTATGTGGGTGTGTATTGGTAACACTAATGTAATGATTGTGTTTACGTGAGATTGTGGTTATATGTATCCATTTGGTTTTCAGTTATAATTTGAAGAAGCTGCGAATATAGTAATTACCTTTTCACATGAGAAAATCGATTTATATGTTTGCCTTACGGGATGTGGTTATAAACCGAAACGAAATTTTAGGATAAAAGTCTGTGGTTGATAAATTAAAAATTTAAAGCCAGTCCGTGATGCAACAAACACACAATAATGATTATATTTCTAATAACTATTTAATTAAGATTGTTCTGCTTTTCCATGCTTACCTGATAGATATATTTTTAAATTTCAATTGTGAAAAACCTTTAAAAGCCTCTTTTCATAGGTTTATGCAAACTATTGTTGTACTTCATGTTGTAGAAATAGAACATTTTTGTGTTAATTATTATCTATATTCTTTAGTTTTGTCCAAAACAATGTAATTTTTTCGGCCTTATTACAATTACAGGCTGGTCCAAAAGTTATACATAGCAGCACTAGACTGTTGGTATCAGAATATTTCACCAAATTTACCTAAGTTCAAAAGATAACATTAAAAGAAATACAATGTATTGAAATGAGAAATTGAATATCAATTTTACTTTATATTTGAAAAAGTTTTTAACTTATTACCTGTGAAACTGGTGGGAGAGCTGGGGCGCATTTTCACAAATCCTCAGCATTAGAGGCGTAAATGCATTTCTGGCGTTTTCATTGGATAATGCAAATGACGTACCTCCCCTTTCATTAAAAATACTGTCACGAAATGACGTGACATTTGACAATAAAATCAATAATAATATTGGTTTTCACGTTTATATGTATACTTTTGAATTTGAGGCAATACGCGAGTTATGGTTGCACCACCCGGTATACTACACACACTAAGGCTACTGTCAGCACATATGGGTACGTTGCGCTACACCGGCTTTTCCGTCGACTCAGCGTCCGGTTGAAGTGCAGCGACATTACCAAGGGGAAATTGATCAGCATTTAATAGTCTATAAATATATATCGAACATTAATATTCAACAGTTAGTCTTTGCCATCCAGCCTTAATGGTATTAGATTACTCATATGTATTTTATTGTAATTTTTATATTATTTAAATTTTAATATATATATATATATCGTTGTACTGTAACTTCAAGTAAATAAATTTAACTTTATGAAGTTCAATTGAAGTACAACTCTAAGTGGCGCAGTCGTTAGTATGAGTTTAGTGCCCTTTTGACAAAATCGCAAAAGTCCGCACTTCGATTTTTATCGTTAAAAACTCAGAACCAGCTTCAAAGTCAACAAAGAACAGCATCGTCCAAGTTGATATAAAAAAAATTTAAGTAACTTTCAATTAAAAAAACAGTGAGTGCGCGAGCGATCATAAGAGAAAATAAGGTTTGATACGGAACTTCTGCCTACGAAGTTGTCTGCCTTATTCGCTGTATCTTATGATGCTGAAGCAAAGAAGAACAGAAATCGTCTTCATCTTCACATTGGCGTAAGTGCTTTCATTGTTCCTTTGAATTTCCTTGTCCTACCTTAATCTAAAATCGATTAAAGTTATAAGCAAATAGTACGGGAAATATTAATTAAAATTTTACCCAAATTTAAATTATTGATTAATAAATTGATGTCAGACTCTGAAACAGAGACAGTTGACAATTTTAATAATAAAGTAAAAATAAATTTAGCACCTCTTAAACTTATAGTAACAGAGAAAAATACAATAAGCTCAAATAACAATCAAATTATGGCAAATCAATTACAAAATTATCACATTAATGCTATTCCCGCATACGATGGGGACCAGCATACTTTAGCTTTATTTATTTCAGCGTGTGAAAATTTTCTCACTTCATTTGTTGATAGAACAAATGATGACAATCCAAATAACCAATGGATGCTTAGAATAGTAATAAGTAAATTAGAAGGTAGAGCTAGAACATTGATAGGTAGTAGGGAAGATGCCACAAATTGGCCTCGTATTAAACAATTATTGCAACAATACTTCGGCGACCAGAGAGACGAAGACTGTTTAGCTAGGGACCTCTTGCTCTTAAAGCCAGACCCTAGAGAAACCCCATACCAATTCGGTATGAGAATACAAGACTCACGTAGTCTTTTAGCTTCAAAAGTAAGACTGACAACTGCAAACGAAGCATTTCGTTTAATTAAAAATGAATTTTACGATAAAGTGGCACTGAAAACCTATTTACATGGTTTGAGTGGTCAACTAGGGTTAGCAGTTAGGCTACAAAACCCGACTAATCTAGAACACGCTATGTCGCTTGTTCTGGAAGAAGAGAATTTTCAATATGGAGAAAAACAAATGAAATATCTCCACAATCAATCCACAAATTTTAAAAACTCAAATGTACCAAATAAACAACCTCAATGCATACAGAATCAGCAAAATAATAGAAATAACGTTCCGCATTTCACGCACCCCCGACAATTCCATAACCAACCCACATACAGAAAGCCCTTAAATTTACGTAATCCGCCCCCACAACAGCTGACACAAAACGTATTCAGACCAAATCCAAATTTCAGACCAAACTATAGGCCAACACCTATGGAGGTATCTGCAAAAAATTCCTCGATACATACACGTCCCAATCCAAATTTTAGACAACATTTCCAGCCCGAACCTATAGAGACGTCATCTAGAAATTTCAATACTCATCCGAGAGGTCCTAACGGGCCTAACGCACAGTCATCACCTACCCAATTATACCATCAAGAGGTTCAACATGAATTTAAATCAGACAACCCTGTTTATGACGAATCTTATGAAAATTATCCTTCAGAAACACACTCTTATACAATTCCTGAAGATGACGCTCGTTACTTTGACGAAACGAATCATGAAACGTACGAAGAAGAAACTAGACCTGAAGCAGCTTTTGAAAAAACAGATAACATCGAACAAAATTTTATTCAGGTTATCGAACTAAACAAAAAAATATAGTACAGATAAATTCTGTAAACCACCCTAAATTGCCTTATATACTGGTCGAAATCAACCCCTCATTTCAAATGCGACTTATGCTTGACACCGGTTCGATGAAATCGCTGTTATGTGAAAATATTGCCCATAATTTTTATTCCAAATTTATAGAGCATGAAAAATTTCAAATTAAATCTGTTCACCAAACCAGTTTTCATAATGAAATTCTAAAAATTCCTCTACCAAGTATATTTAAAACAGGCAGAGCTAAATTTAAATTCTATGTATTTAACATTAATAAGCAATATCATGGGTTAATTGGTACTGACCTTCTCCAACAACTGGGAGCTAAAATAGATTTTTATAATAGGAAATTGGTAACGAAGCATACATGCATTCCTTTGTATTTACCATGTGACGACTACATACATCGCGAATGTAACTCGAAACCACAAGAATTAAATAACATAATACTGCCTGCGAGATGTGAAACAATAGTCAAACTTCCTATAGACTGTAGTTCCAACATAGGCATAATAAATAATATAAAACTCGAGTCAGGTGTCATTATTCCTGCATCTATCGTGACAGTTTCAAATGGCCAGGCTATAACCTCTATAGTGAATAGTAATGAAAATCCCGTACAGCTGATTATACATAAAGCTATTTATGCAGAACCTGTTTCAACTAACGAATTAAATTCCATTCATCATAACAAAGATATCGACTTAGAAAACATAGATGGTACTGCTAATGAAATTGACAAATTACAAATTCAAAACTTAAACAGATTAAGACTTGATCACACTAATGACGAAGAACGAGACATGATAGAAAACTTATGTTACGAATACAGAGACATCTTTTATTGCGAAGGTGTCCCATTATCATTTTCTAATCAAGTTAAACATAGTATTAGGTTATCTAATCCTAACCCAGTATTTATTAAGCCATATCGATTACCTGAAGCTCAAAAGCAAGAAGTCAAAAGACAAATTGATGACTTGTTAAGACAAAAAATTATTCAGCCATCTTCCAGCCCGTGGAATAGCCCTGTCCTGATTATTAACAAAAAATCAGATGCCAGTGGCAAACAAAAATTTCGCATGGTCATAGACTATAGACGTCTTAATGAACAAACTATTGGTGATAAGTATCCCTTACCCAATATTTCGGAAATATTGGATAAATTAGGTCGTAGCCAGTATTATACCACTTTAGACTTAGCCTCAGGATATCATCAAATTGAAATGAATCCTGAAGATATAAAAAAAACTGCCTTCAGCTCTGAAGGGGGGCACTATGAGTACAGGCGTATGCCATTCGGGTTGAAGGGAGCGCCTAGTACCTTTCAAAGGGCTATGGATAATATCCTTAGGGGTATTCAAAATGAAAAATGTTTTACCTACCTTGATGACATCATAATTTTCAGTACTTCTTTGCAAGAACACATAGAAAGGTTGACAACTGTATTCGAAAGGTTAAGAAAGGCTAATTTAAAAATACAGCTTGACAAGAGTGAATTTTTAAAAAAGGAAGTAGCATACCTCGGGCACATTATCACGTCCGAAGGCGTAAAACCAAATCCTGATAAAGTAAAGGCTGTAAGAGAATTCCCCATACCTAAAACAAGAAAAGAGATCAAAGGATTTCTAGGTCTTGTAGGGTACTACCGAAAATTTATTAAAGACTTCGGTAAATTAACAAAACCATTGACTCGATGCTTAAAAAAAAATGCAACTATAGTTCATGATAGTAGTTTTATAGAAGCTTTCGAAACATGCAAAAATATATTAATGAATGACCCCGTATTACAATACCCTGATTTCACAAAACCCTTTATACTCACTACGGATGCTTCCAATGTAGCACTTGGAGCTGTCCTTTCTCAAGGGTCAGTAGGTAATGATAAACCTATTAGTTATGCTTCTCGTACCCTCAATGAAACAGAGCAGAGATACTCCACCATTGAACGGGAACTTCTTTCTATTGTTTGGGCCACCAAATACTTCCGCCCCTATCTTTATGGTCGTAAGTTCTATATATATACTGACCACAGGCCTTTAGTATGGCTTATGCAACTAAAGGAACCCAATTCAAAATTAACACGTTGGCGTTTAAAACTCGAGGAATATGACTATGAAATAATTTATAAAAAAGGGTCTCTAAACTGCAACGCAGATTCCTTGTCCCGCATCCAAGTTCATGCTTTAGAGGATGCAGAAATTTCATCAATCGCTAATAATTTTGATGAGGACGAAAGACCTCTCCAAGATTTACAAAGGCAGCTAAACACCCCAAATTTTGATGACGTTGTGCAACCAACTGAACCCGAATATATTCCGCCAATGAGCCCTCCAGAACTCTCTTTTATTCCAGTAGAAATTCCTAGCACCTCAAGCAACACTATTCCACCTATAAGCCGAACAGACAAAACAACACTTGAACAAAATATCGACTTACGAGACAGTGATCATTCACAAGTAAATGTAGAACCAAAAATAGGTATTCAGATATCAGATGTTCCTATAGAAAAACAACTAAACCAATATTATATATCTCCCGTACATAATAATCCAAGACCAGTAAAACAACTAAAGGTTAACAATCAAAATAAATATTTGGTGCAAATCCCGAGAAATGACAATCGACAAGCAATCATAAATTTTCTAAAGGAATATACTACAATAGGCAAAAGGTATTACTTTAATTTCGAAACAGAAAAATTATACCAAGATTTCTGTTCAGTGTATGTGGAAATATTTAACAACAGTGCACCCATTATTATCAGTTGCCCCAAGCATCGTCTGCCCTTAGCCGACGATGAAGAGATTAACGAGGTAATTAGAAATTATCACGAGGGAAAAACTAACCATAGAGGTATAATAGAAACTATAAAACAAATATCCAACAAGTATTACTTTCAAAAAATGCGTGAAAAAATAACGGCTTATATTAATGAATGTGAAATTTGCAAGCGAGCCAAGTACGATAGAAATCCACCCAATATACCCTTAATGCTAACAGACACCCCTAGTAAACCCTTTCAGGTTATACATGCTGACACCTTTATAATAGAAAATCAAGTATTCTTAACAATTATTGATACTTTCTCAAAATTAGGGACAGCAATACCTATAAGTAGTAAGAATCCGGTAGAAACTGCTAATGCATTCATACAGTATTTTACGTACTATGGCACACCCGAACACATCATTATGGACAGTGGAACCGAATTTCGAACGGAAATCATCCAAAATCTTTTAGAGCTTCACAAAATTAAAATTCATTTTACTACACCTAAAAATCCAAATTCTAACGGGCCAATTGAAAGACTACACTCAACACTAATTGAACACGTTCGAATATTACGACAAACTTACACTAAAGACCCCATAAAATATTTAATGAACTACGCCCTTCTGGCATACAACTCAACTATACATACATCTACAAATCACACCCCCTTAGAAATAACCTTTGGACACACCTCTACTAGGGATATTTTCGATATAAATGATCATGAAAAGCTATTACAAGATTATCTAATATCGCACAAAAATAAATTAAAATTATTATATGAAAAGGTGAAAGAATTAATAGAGAAAAATAAGCTTCGCTCCATTTCTAACGCTAATAATAGAACCAATGATACCGACTTATTTAGAGATCAAACACATGTATATACAAAAGTAGACAAACGAAACAAGAATAACCCTAAATTTGACGGCCCCTACGAGGTTGTAAGCATATCTGACAAAAATATAATGACTTTAAGAAAAAACAAAAAATTGTCTAAACGTCATTTACGAAATCTAAAACGACCTAATGTTTCAGGTCCATCTTCCTTATCCAAACCCAAGGACAAAGAATAACATTAGACAAGATCAATGACAACCCCGGACTATTATCAATTAACATGGGCAAAATGCAAAATTCCATTGACAAATGGACCATTATTCGAGTAATCCCCTTAACACCACTTCTCAATGGGTTTCGTTCCATAGATAAACAGTCCCAAGATATCCATGACATTATTCACAATTCCACACATTCTAATCTTTATCAAAACGAGATACAAAATTACCAAAATATCCTTTCCCATCAAATTGTGGAGACACAAAAAATATTTAACCAAATTATACCCTCTAATAATAATCGTAATAAAAGAGGACTAGTTAATGCTGTAGGTACAATCATAAAGACCTTAACAGGCAACATGGACGCAGACGATACAGAACGTTATGATACGGCAATTTCTCAATTAACATCAAATCAAGACAAAATTAAAACAATAGTTGATAATCAAATCATGTTAACAGAACAGGCCATAGAAAAATTTGATAAAACCATATCCTCGGTTATTTTAAACCAAAACAAAATTGAGGAACGTTTGCAGTTGATCACTTTAGGTTTCGAACAGGAAAAAATTAATAACGAACACATAATGCGTCTGCAGATGGTGTATATACAATTGATTACAGAAATCATTAATATTAAAAGCATTTTAAGCACATTAGTTAACGCAATAACTTTTGCAAGATTAGAAACAATGCATCCATCCATATTAGAACCTGAAGACTTACTAATAGAACTTAAAAGAATTGAGAGTTTTGTAACCAATCTACCCTATAAGCTTGATGCAAATAATGTAGCTTTATACGAGGAGGTGTCAATAATTAAGTGTTACTACAAAAATTATACTTTAGTATTTGCTATTGAAATTCCATTAGTAGAATCTAAGCATTATAACTATTATCACCTTTATGCATTTCCTGTGAAACAAGGTCCTAGTCAAAATTATACCGTCATCATCCCTCAATCCAAATACCTAGCCCTTAACGATGAAAGCTATAACTTACAAAACACACTATGCCAAGAAGTCAGCCCTGGAGACTACTTATGCAGAGGTCAAACGATGAATCAGATCAGCAATAGCAGCCCTTGTGAAGTCCAATTGGTCAAGTTCACCACCAGATACGAAACTTGCGAACACCACCCAGTCAATATACAGCAGATGAAGAGCCAGAAGATAAGTGCAAACAAATGGATAATGGTATTCCCCCGTGAAAGTACAGCACACCAACGATGCCGTAGCCGACAAGAAACCACAAATCTAGAAGGAAGCTACTTGGTTCAAATCCCCGAAGGATGTCAAATGACAGTAAATAAGCAAATGTTCTCCCCATCTCACAATGAGATAGTATCTACCTACCACATCCAACTACCCAAGTTGAAGCTTACCAACTTTCAGCTACAAGAGGTAGTAAATACGGCTCCAATCAAATTAGAATCAATAGATCTGGATGAATTACAAAAAACAAAGCATCAACTACAACACCAACGGTCATTATTGAATGCAGTTCAACATCCGAAAGTAAGCCTGTCTACTAGCATCTGGACCATCCTGTTGTACGTGATTGTTGCCCTGATAGCGGTCTATGCTTTATGGAGACTAAGAAAACCAACCAAAGAACCAAGATCCAACACCAACCAACAACAACAAAGATGCCCCCTGGAAGAAATCCCCCTGGAGAATATCACTTTGAAAATTTAGCTCCCCTAAATTTTCTATCTGGCCCCGGAGGAGTTATGGTTGCACCACCCGGTATACTACACACACTAAGGCTACTGTCAGCACATATGGGTACGTTGCGCTACACCGGCTTTTCCGTCGACTCAGCGTCCGGTTGAAGTGCAGCGACATTACCAAGGGGAAATTGATCAGCAATTAATAGTCTATAAATATATATCGAACATTAATATTCAACAGTTAGTCTTTGCCATCCAGCCTTAATGGTATTAGATTACTCATATGTATTTTATTGTAATTTTTATATTATTTAAATTTTAATATATATATCGTTACTGTAACTTCAAGTAAATAAATTTAACTTTATGAAGTTCAATTGAAGTACAACTCTAAGTCGCGTATCATTATTAATTATTAATATGATAAGAATAGTAAACTAGATGATAACGTTAGTTTTGTTCAGTTCAGCTGTTGATTGTAATTATATTATTTAGTGTTAACTGAGTGGTGAGCATGTCGCCACCTAGTTGCGAACCAAGTAGTATGTTGTCACGCCAGCTCCAAATAACACAAAGGGTTGAAAAATAGAGACTGTATACAACTAACTAACAATTTAATAAATTCTCAGCCCTGGCTTATTTCTACCCTAATATAGGGACACAGTACGTAAGGCTAGATGGATTCTCACAACAACTAGAACCGTAGCCCGGTTTCGCTCTTATTATAGCTCGTCAGTACGGCATACTAATTCCAGCGAAAATACACCTATAAAGTGATACGGCTAAAGTAGCCAGCCTTTCAACACTAAGTGAGTGGTGAGCGTGTCGCCACCTAGTTGCGGAACCAAGTAGTATGTTGTCACGCCAGCTCCAAATAACACAAAGTGTTAAAAAATAGAGACTGTATACAACTTACAGCCTTACATACTTTGTCCCTATATTAGGGTAGAAATGGGCTAGGGCTGACAATTTATTAAATTGTTAGTTAGTTGTATACAGTCTCTATTTTTTAACACTTTGTGTTATTTGGAGCTGGCGTGACAACATACTTTTTGGTTCCGCAACTAGGTGGCGACACATTCACCACTCACTTAGTGTTGAAAGGCTGGCTACTTTAGCCGTATTACTTTATAGGTGTATTTTCGCTGCAATTGGTATGCCGTACTGACGAGCTCTAATGAAAGCGAAACCGGTCTACGGTTCTAATTGTTGTGAGAATACATCTAGCCTTACTATCCAAAGGCATCGGCAAGAAAAACAAATCCAGTTCGTAGAGGTAAACGAGAAAGTGCAACACTTATTAACACCCCAGTAAAATACCAATTAGAGGAAGAGGAAAATAAACGCCTGGACAATAAAAAAAAAGGAAGCAGCAAAAAGAAGCGTTTCTGATTCAGGAAAAAAAGAGAAGAAATCGAAAAAAAAGATTGAGAAACTCCAGGCCACCTATTCGGGTAATCAAGGTGAATAAGAAGAGTGTGGTTGTTTTCGTTGGCTTGAAGCATTTTCCAACAGCGCGCCGAGAGAAAAGTGGATACAATACAAATTCTGCAGTGGTTGGTCCACTGATCGACAAGAAATTTACATTTGTCATAACTGCACTAGTGACTGATTCTAAAATTAGGCTGTTCTACCTTTTTTGGCTAAAAGACGTATTTCATATTTTATTATGTTGGTTTTGAATCAACATATTTTGTGTTAATATATATTTTCAAAAGTATAATTTTATAACTTATTTATAATCTAAAATACACGTGACAAATAGCCGCAAGTAAAAAAAAATGGCATTATGAATTAATTTACATCCTTATAGATTTTACAAAACGTTTCCAAAGTAGGAATCATGTTATTGATGCACAAAATGTTTACAAAATGTTTCTCCATTAATTAAAAAAATAATCCTAGAACTGAGACAACCGGCCCTCGGTGTCCCCTAAGAATGAGTTTTTCACAGTGATAAAAATAATTCATATCCAATATGTTTCTAGCAAATAGAAGGCGCTGTCTGCGGTGCACTTTAAAATGTTGAAATAAGCTTTTTTGTTATCGTCGCTAGGAAGGTTTTGGTTTATAAATAGTATTCGATTTTATTTTTTTAACACAAAACGTGTACTGGTTAAATGACTAAAATCGACCGTTTTCAAAATAGTTCCGATTTTAACATTATTCGTAATAGTTTTTGGATCATATTTTATCTACCGTCTAGTAGGCGCCTGTAATAAACAAATTTGTGACCCCGCTCTTGTCAAAATCACATCGTGATGTCATTGGTAGTTATTTGAATAGGCTTTTGTACAAAATACCTAAAGTATGCCGCGATATAATTGCTTTCTTTAAATGAAGAAATGAGAAATACGGTTTGAGTTTATGCGCAAGCAGATTTTAATGGAAATCAGGCGTGCTAAAATGCATTTAAGTACAGAACAGCCGGAGCATTATCTACTACTCATTTTATGCACAAAAATAATGAAAGTTGATGAAGTTTCATGCTTTGATAACTCCGCAACAAATACCGATAGGAAAAAATGTCATTCTTCACTTTTTGCTTAGAATTCAATTTAGAATCCGAATATTATTATATTTTGCCTTCTAGTATAAATCATATATATATATATATATATATATATATATATATATATATATATATATATATATATATATATATATATATATATATATATATATACAGGGTGGTCCACTTCGCGGAAAAAGCCCCGTTTTCTATATTAAACTCGGTTTTATCAAAAAAGTTTCAACTGAAAGTTGTTTATATCAATCAGCTGCGTAATTCAAAAATATTTTAATTTACACAGGTGTTTATTTTCTCCGTGGCAGACCAAACTTACCTTTTTTTTAAATAAAACACCCTGTATTTTATATAATTAAAAAAAAGATGGTATCGTGACAAGCAAATTGATATGCCGCATGATGGGTCTAGGCCCAATCGTTTCAGAGTTATTCATTTGTTTATTAAAAATATTGGTCTAGTTTGGTGCGTAAATATTTCGATTCTGCACAAAATTTTGGCTGCGTATTTACTGGAGTTAATTTTATACACTCCTCACTATAAGAAAATGCAACATGGTAATTCTTAATGTAACCTGCCTATATAGAGTGTTAAATTTCGCAAAACTTAAATTTTCTCGAAATTTTCAAATAGAACACTCTGTATATTAGAATGTTATTAGATGAGCATTTTCATGGCCTTTTCAGCAATATCACGTTTGATGACATTATGTTCAACGGTTTCAAAGATATTAAGGCTCAATTACGGAATTAGCCATTTTTATATAAATTCAAGTAAACACTTCGCGTCAATATGCAACACCCTTTATGTTATATCATTTTCAAATAGTTTACGTGATATCCTTAATTCATACGACATACAAAAAACTAAGGTGTGTGTGATGTAAAAGAGCAAAAAACATTTAATACATATATTACCAAGGTTCAAATTAACAAGAACAACATTAAATTGAAATTCACAAAATAAACAACAAAAATTCAATGCAGCAGATGTTCAAGTTGGAAGCCGTCATTATCGATACAAATTTGTAATCTCTGTCTTAAATTGTTTTGCACCTTCAACAATGTTGCTTCGCGTACAGAATTGAAAGCCTCTGAAATCCTTGCGCGCATGTCCTCCTTGGTTGTTGGGGGAGTCGCATACACTTTACCTTTAATGTCACCCCACAAAAAGAAATCTATTTTGGAAAGATCAGGAGATCTTGCTGGCCAAGGGGTTGGTCCGATTAGACCTATCCATCGTTCTTCAAAATTATGGTTTAAATATGCTCTAACAGTTCCTGTTGAATGTGGGGGCGCTCCGTCGTGTTGATACCATGATACCACATTTCACCCCGGAGTTATAGAGGACTTTCTTCTAACAGCTCTGGTAGATCATTATTCAAGAAATTTAGATAACGCTCACCAGTGAGAGTCCCATCGAAAAAATACGGTCCGATTAAATACGGACCCAAAATTCCAGCCCACACATTTATGGACCACATATGCTGACGATCCGCTGGCCACGAAAAATGGGATTTATATCAGCATAATAATGCAAATTGTGCTTGTTAATTCCTCCACAGTTTGAAATTTTTGCTTTATCTGTAAATACCACTTTTCAAGAAATTCTGGTTCCTGGTTGTCCTTCTGTGGAGCCCAAATAAAAAATTCAATCTTTGCTGCTTATTGCTTGCAGGCAGCTCTTGAACTTTTCTAACATGGTATGGGTGATATTTGTTTTCTTTAAAACATCTTTGGACATAAGTTTTACTGATATTAAATTCGAAGCTAATTGTCGCTGGCTGATATGTGGATTTTCAATGACTGAGGCTATGATGTTTACAGACGTATCTTCATTTAAAACAGTTTTGTTTCTTACGGGAGCCCGATACTGTACACTTCCATATGCATCAAAACGAGCTTTCACCAATCTAAATGCTTTCAACTGAGGTTGTTGTCGATTAGGGTATTTCTGCCTATAGATTCTCTTTGCTAAGGCAAAATTTCCATCACTTTCAGCAACCACGTACAGCATTGACATAAGTTATTCAGTAAAAAAACATGCTGATATCAAGAAAAAAGAGGGTAACTAAGAAAGCTACCTGTCAATCATTTAGTTAATTTTTCAAATGTCAAGGGGCGTTGTCAGAGCCGCCCTTAGATTTTAAGATAAGTTTCATAAATATTGGAGAATGATAAATTTTGTAAATAACGCTTTATATCTTTGAAACCGTTGAAAATAATGTCATTAAACGTAGTATTGCTGAAAAGGCCATGAAAATGCGCATCTAATAACATTCTAATATACATGGCGTTCCATTTGAAATTTTCGAGAAAATTTAAGTGTTGCGAAATTTAACACTCTGTATAGGCAGGTTACATTAAGAATTATCATGTTGCAATTTCTTATAGTGAGGACTGTATACAATTAACTCCAGTGAATATGCAGCCAAATTTTGTGCAGAATCGAAGTATTTACGCACCAAACTAGACCAATATTTTTAATAAACAAATGAATAACTCTGAAACGGTTGGGCCTAGATCTATCATGTGGCACATCAACTTGCTTGTCGCAATACCATCTTTTTAAAAATGATATAAAACACAGGATGTTTTGTTTAAAAAAAGGTAAGTTTGGTCTGCCACGGAGAAAATGAACACCCTGTGTAAATTAAAATATTTTTGAATTACGCAGCTAATTGATAGGAACAACTTTCAGTTGAAACTCCTTTTATAAAACTGAGTTTAATATGGAAAACTGGGGTTTTTCATCGAAGTAGACCACCCTATATATATATATATATATATATATATATATATATATATATATATATATATATATATATATATATATATATATATATATATATATATATATATATATAGCGATATAGCGATATAGATAGCGCTAAGAATTCTTTAGCTTATGATGTTATTACTATACCTAACGATAGAGTAACAGAACAGCTCTGGATTAGAGTGGAGGCTAACGGGTTCTCGTCCTGTATTGGTTGTATTTATAGGCCTAATTTTCACACCTACCCTCACTTTATGGCTAACTTTGAGAACAGTTTATACACAGTAATTCCAATATGTGATGATATTGTCATCGTGGGTGATTTAAACATCAATTTTCTTGATGACAGCTCAAAATCTTTTGCAAAACTGTGTGCATCTCTTGGTCTAGTGCAAATTGTGGATGCACCGACTCGTATTACTCAGAGGTCCGCTTCCCTTATTGACATAATTTTGATCAACAATGAGTCCCTCGTTAGTAGTGTTGGTGTGCTACATCTCCCTGACCTATCAACTGATCATGATTTTGTCTATTGTGAGTTGAGAACTCAGATCCCGACGGCGGATACGGAATCTTGTCTTAGGCGAAATTTGCATGAGATTGATTTGATCCAACTTGAGTCTGAGTTGTGCGCAATTCCGTGGAAAAATATCTATGACCAAGAGCACCCGGATGATAAGGTGTTGTTTTTGCATGAATGCTTAACTATATTACTGGATAGGCATGCACCACTTAGGGTGTACACTCCAAGAAAGCAAGACAAAGGTTGGTTAACTGAGGGTTTAAAGAGGCTAATGAAGTTGCGCGATAGTACCTTGCTGAAGTTTAAGCAAAGTGGCAATCAAAGTACTTTTACTTATTACAAGCAGTTGCGTAACTTAGTTACCTCTATGGTCAAAACTGAAAAAAATGCATATTTTGAACATAAGCTGTCTAATAGTGCAAATCTATGGAAATCTTTAAATAATATAGGTGTTAATCTCGGAAAAAGAGCAATGAATTCTATTCCAGTGAACCTATCTGATGTTGAGAAGTTAAACAAGTATTTTATTGACTCCATTCCAAAGATTGGTAACGCGCAGGCGAGTCAGACTGCTAATCAATATAGGGACACAAAAAAATGTAATTTTGAATTCCCATTTAAATTTAGGGAGGTGTCAGAAATTGAGGTACTGAATTCTTTAAATTCGATTAAATCAAAAGCTATTGGATCTGATGGTATTTCGTGTACATTTCTCTTGCTCTGTTGTCCGTTTATTCTTCCATATGTTACGCATGTGATGAACGCTTGTATAAGAACATCCTGGTTTCCCACTGAATGGAAGAAGTCTAGGGTGATACCGACTGCAAAGTCAGCACGTGTTAAAGAGTTCTGTGATCTTAGGGCTGTAAGCATTTTGCCAGTGTTGTCAAAAATTTTAGAAAAAGTAATGAACGAGCAGCTGAAGTCCCATATACATAAATACAACATACTACCTCAAAGACAGTCTGGGTTTCGAGCAGGGTATAGCTGCGCTACAGCCATGCTGGACATTGTGGATGATATACTTTCAGCAAGTGACAAAGGGTTGATGACAATACTTGTACTGCTGGACTATAGCAGGGCCTTTGACACGGTGAATCATGCAATCCTTCTTTCCATTTTGGAATTTATAGGACTGGGTAATTCTGCAATAAAAATGGTGGAAAGTTACTTAAGTGATCGATCGCAGAGGGTTTTTTTGAGGGGAAAGCTTTCCGGGGACATATCTTTGAAAACAGGCGTGCCGCAGGGATCTATCCTGAGCCCTCTATTATATGCTGTTTATACATGTAACCTGTTCAGCCACATCAAGTATTCACAAATTCACTCATACGCAGATGACACCCAGGTGTACTACTCATTTATGCCTTCGGATATGACTGTAGCGTGTCGTCGGATAACAGAGGATTTGAATACTATTTCCCAAGTGTCAGCAGCACATAATTTGAAACTGAATCCTGCGAAATCCACTTTACTTCTATTTGGTAGGAAGGTTGACAGGCTCAACTATTTCCAACTGGTGGATGTGGAAATCAATAGCTTACGATTGCCTCTTTGAAAGTCATGTATCAAGATGCATTATGCTAGCATTTTCAAGGCTTAGGAGAGTATATGCCTGCAGGCATTATTTAAATCGTAAAACTAGGCTCTTGCTGTGTGATTCGTTGGTGCTATCAGTTTTTAATCATTGTCTATCTGTCTATGGGCCCTGTTTATGTTCCTGTGATGTTTCAAGAATTCAAAAGGTTCAAAACTCTTGTATTAGGCTAATCTATGGTATAAGGAAGTATCACAGTATATCAGCTGCTTTTGGGTCTAGTGGGTGGTTAAATATAGCTGGACGAGTTGGGTATCATTTAGGATGTCTTTTTTATCGGATCATTAAAACACATAAGCCTCCCTATCTCTACAACAAAATCACTTTTAGAACAGACGTGCACACACTGAATTTGAGACATAGGTTTACGGTGACCCCTCCGTTACATAAAACGGCGTTGTTTGAAGGATCGTTCAAGTTCGGTGTGGCGAGATTCTACAATGGGCTCCCTGTTGAGGCCAGAAATCTTTCTGTGAACAGATTCCGTTATAGGTACCGTCGGAAATTGTCTTGTCAACGGGTTACTTAGCAGCGTCCTGGTGTAGTGCTTGGGTGTTGGCGTTGCAATGCCAGTCGGTATTTGAGAATAAGATTAGGCGTTCACTATCATGCGGTGATAATATGGGTTGGGTTAATTTATAAATGAGTTTGGTATGGATTGGTTACTAGTGTGTTTGTGATATTGGATTAGATTAGATTATTTTATTTATTTATTTTTTGTTCAAAAGGTTTGTGCATATGTTTTTTCCAATGTATGTTTGGCTGTAGTAGCGGTGGAAGACCAGTGGCAGCGTGTGACTAATCACTGCTAGCACACTGAACCGCGTGCTATTCCAGATATATAAGTGGAGTAATGTTTTAGAATATATGGTGCATCTGTATCAATGTATATAACTTATGTATCATAAATGGAATAAAGATTATTATATATATATATATATATATATATATATATATATATATATATATATATATATATATATATATATATATATATATATATATATATATATAATATTTTATCAAAAATACCTAAAGCGCCGGGCGAAAAAAAATTGTAAATTTTTAGAAATATATCAATGTATTTTGGTTATGGTAGTTTTGTAGATCATTGATAAAAACTTAATAATTAATTATTAAACATTGTTCCATAGACACATTGTAAGTTATAAAAAATGATACACAACATTTAATGGTCTTTTCACCCTTTATCAATATCAATAATGCATCATTATATAAAAAATACTGGATATAAGTAATACTTAACATATAATAATGTGTATATATAAAATATAAAACTAACGGGACTAAGCAAGTGCGTTATGGTAGTGAATTTTTATTAAATGTTTCAAATTTTAATAACTCAATTTTCTATAAACTTAGAAAGTTTAATTTTGATTTGTGATAAGTTATTTCCTAAGGCAAGATATCCACCAAATTTCATTAAAATAACTTTGTAATTTTCGGATAAAAATAAATTTCAATTCAAAATGTGAACTCAATTTTCTATAAGCTTAGAAAGTTGAATTTTTGTACGTAGTAAGATCTCTCTTGAGGAAATATGTTCGTTAAATTTCATTGGAACAGCTTTGCAATTTTCTGAGAAAAATTTTTTTTTAAAGGAACTCAAAATTTTCCTGGAAAACCCTATCTGATTTTCCTGGATAACGAACTCATCCAAGCCATTAATAAAAGAAAGGCAAACGCCGAGTTCCATTGAAATCGGTTAATTATATATATATATATATATATATATATATATATATATATATATATATATATATATATATATATATAAACATATAAAAATTCAAACTGACCCCGGATATGGGCTCTAGGGGTCCTAGTTCGCGCTCATTTGAAAAAACTTTTGCAAAGTCTCACCATCGGTACCTCTTTATTAGTGATTTTTTTAAATAAAAATTCACTAATAACAATGCTCATATTACTCAAGAACTATTGAAACAGCTTCTACAGCATCTTTTAGTTATCAACGCCTTTAGTTTTAATAATCTAGGGGTATACATTAAAAAAATAAGATCGGAAAAATATTATTTTCTTTTTAGGGCATTTATAAAAGCGTTGTTTTAAAAGGCTTTTTTATATATTTAATTTAAGGTGCACGCACCACACACACTAATTGTATAAATGATGCTTTCGTTAATTTTATCTGGGCTTCATCAGAATACAGCTAATAAAGATTTTCCCAGCCTATCAACCTATCTCCATGAATACAGAATTTCAGTAATGAAAGGTGGCCCTTTGAAATCAATATTACAAAGTGCGTAACCGGTGTGTCTCTACAGGAAGTTCCCAGATTCGCGATAAGCCGTCTTTGGAATAATTGTTTCTGTGGTTGTTCTCTACAGAGAATACAGAATTCACGTTCTGATTTAATCAATCAACAGTTGAAATTCTATTTTGTAAAATCATCATCCATAAAATAACACAGCTCTTATAAATCTACGCAGCAACAAAATTGTCTTAGCTAAGCATATTAAGATATCAAATTATATCCATTTTCTTACACACATGCAGAGAAAACAAAGCTTGTTGGCATTTGCTGATATTGATTTCTGTAGGGTGTCACATTTTATCGGTCATATATTGATCCATCTCGTCTTATTGTAAAAGTGAAAAAAGAAGCTATTTTAAAGAATAGTGCGAAACTTTGACCATATAATCGATTGGTTTTTAATTTTAGGGAATTCCTAAATTAGCCGAAGTTATTCAAAAAATCCCTGGCGCAGCAGTGTGTTGGATAGCGATTGTTATTAAATATGTTGTGCTTCAAAGTTATATTAGGTTCATAGCTAATAAAAGTTAAAAGTAATAAATAAAGAATTAAATAAATAATTATATGTAGGCCTAAGACAAAACTAGTCGTAGTCAAGAAAATAAGTAAATGTGAGATCAAGAAAATTGTATTATTAAATATACGTATATTTGCATTTGCCAAGTTTTTAGTCTTTTAAAGGCTATCCCTTAATTTTAAATTAGATCTCACATTTGCCAGGAAAAAAAAACATCTGATAATCGCTAATGAGAATCAGCGTAGCCATAGATTAAGCCTAATCAGTCAATCAATACTATATTGTATCTATATTTTATGTTTATCTTGTGTTTTTTTAGACATGCCTATTTCCCCAACTATCTACAATCACCGGAGTAATAGATTAGTAGGGAGGGTAGGAAACAATAACAATACCAATATTTCATGACGCACTGGACCGACGCCTTCACGGCTTCTCTAAAGGCTGGAACATGTGGTCATTCAACTTGCTCTAATACAATGACATCACCTCGGTAGGTATTAATTTTACAGTATATGTGCCTAAAATGTGAAATGAAGAACACATGTTTCTGCTGGAATTAGAACCTGTGGGTCCGGGGACTAACTTAAAGAATAGGCCCATGGTAACTCATGCCTGTGGTACGAGGAGATTAATCGGAGTCAAGCAGTTGGTAGTGAAATTTTCCTTTACGTGATAGTAAAGGATTTTTTCACGCCCGAGGAGGTACCACCCCATACATCAAGGGGCCGCTAAAGTCCCAACGGACGTTTCAAGTTCTGGTGTATGAGTCTGTTTCCCTTATAAGCAAAAATGAATGGCTACTCCTTGTACAAAAGAGTTAAAATACCCCTCCTTTCGGATCTCCGGGAGAGGAGTGTACAGGGGGCGCCAGCATCAAGATTTACCATATCCTTCTCGAATATATGTGGCCAACTCCTCTTCCTCACCGAAACCCAAATCAGTGCCAAAATAGCCACTAATCACCTTAATTTCCCGGGGTATGAGCTCCTTACTTCCTTTATATTGCTAGGAGGCGTGTGCGCATATGTCAGTAGCAATCTACCCTGCACCAGACTCCCCAATTTAGAAGCTGGAAGAAAATAAATACTATGGATAAAACTCTCTCTCAGGGCTGCAACGAAATTGATCTGTTGCATTTACCGGTCACCTTCTGACAACAAATTTGTCCAGCTCTTTGACTACTTGTCTGAAAAACCCGACCATCTGATTTATGAATATGCTTGCTCCGAGGTCACTATTCTTGGTGACTTCAATGTCCATAATAAGGAATGGCTAGGATCTTCAAAAACCAATCCACAAGGGAGAGCAGCGGAGGCCTTTACAGTCAGCAATCCTTTAGCCAATATGATTCAGCAACCTACTTACTTTCCTCGCATCAAAACACACAGCTCAGATCCCTTGTATTTCCTTCTTACTACAAAACCTGAATGCTATAAGATATCAGTCACCGCCGCCCTTGGTCGTTCAGACCACGGCATGGTCACTGCTTCCTGCGCAATACAACCCGAGGTCACACAGTTATCACACCCACGTATCGTTTGACACTACAACTCCGGGAACTGGGATGAAATGCAGGATTACTTTTTCATCATTTCCATGAGCGTCTGTCTGCTTCTCTCATCCTGATCCCTCTGATATCTCACAAAGCGTCACCTAAATTATCCAAGCTGGCATGACATTATTTATTCCACGTACACAGAAAACTTCTTCAGCCACTCACGAGCCCTGGTTCTTTAAATCCCTTGACAACGCCAGACTTGGAAAGGTCAAAGCTCACAAAACGCTTCTACACAATCATAGTCCAGAAAAATGTAAAACATTTAACGACGCAAGAAACCGCTGTGACCGCATTCTTTCTGAGGCAAAAAACTCGTTTAATAACCACATCAAACACAAAGTCCTCCTATGCTCCAACGGCAGCAAACCCTTCTGGACTTTTGCTACAGCTATTGGGAATAATTTCTGCAAGAGCACGTTCCCACCTCTTGTCTAAGTGGATGAAATTGTTTCTACCGCCCTGGGCAAGGCTGAACTTTTTGCCGCGTTGTTCGCCGGCAAGTCTACTCTCAACCCACCTCCAAATGTTTAACCACCAACAGTCCCCAATGTCGCGCATAAAATGACGGATATCGTTTTCAAAACTGAAAAGGTACGAAAGATGCTCTCTTCTCTTAATACCAAGAACGGCCTCTGGCCTTGACGAGATCCCAGCAATTGTTCTCAAAAAATTCGCACCAGAACTTGCTCCTGTCCTGACTCGTCTAATTTAGACATCTTGCAATAGTGGCATATTCCCTAGTAACTGGAAAACTGCTCGAGTACAACCCGTCTCCAAGAAAGAATCCAAAGCGCTTCCTAGCAACTACCGGACTGTTGCTCTCCGTTCAGTCGTCTCTAAAGTGATGGAAAAATATATAATCACCGAATTACTAAAACTTCTTGAAAACCACAGTCTAATTCACGACAGGCAGTGTGGATTCCGTCAGCGCAGATCAACTGCCGACCTCATTTCCTTTTTCACCCATTCTTGGAACAAGTCTATGAAACTACACGGTGAATCCCAGATTGTCGCTCTAGACATATACAAAGCATTACGCAGCGCTGCTTAATAAACATCCGGCCTATGACCTACCACCAAAACTCTGTACCTGGACAGCAAATTTCCTCTCCAATCGGAGAATTTCTGTTGTCGTGGATGGCCATTCCTCTAAACTGTATACAATTAATGCAGCATTTCCTCAAGGTTCAGCTTTAGCACCTACTTTGTTTTTTCTCCACATCAATGACCTCCCCTCTATCACACCCAACCCAGTTCACAGTTACGCGGACGACAGCACCCTCCACTCAAATATACAATATTCTAAGCCTGTCTCTTTAGCCCAAATAGATGAGGATCGCAGACTCATGGAGGGTTCTGTCTCCGTGGATCTCCAAAAAAATATTAGACTGGGGAAGTAGAAATCTTATACAATTCAACCCCACCAAATCTCAGTCTTGCTTTCTTTCTCATAAGAGATACACCAGCCCTAGACCCATCACAATGAACAACCAAATTATTCAAAGTAATGAGTCCTTTTCTGTGGATCGAAATCTCAATTGGCCCCAACATGTCACATCAATTGTAGTAGCGGCTGCTAAGAAATTAGGTGTACTCTTCCGGGCGTGCAAATACTTTTCACCAGCTAATCTCTATATCTTATATACTTCACAAATAAGACCAAACCTGGAATTCTGCTCCAACATCCGGGCTGCCGCTTTCGCTTCTACACTTGCTATTCTGGACTCCATTCAGAAGACAGCTATACGTCTATCGGTTACTCTACCCTCACCCAAAGGCTGACACCCCTTGCCCACCGACGTGCCGTTTGTGACCTACCTCGGTTCTATAGATATTTGCACGGGCACTGCTCAGAGGAGCTTTCTTCCATAGTTCCTCCACCTGCTGCCCCCAACAGGTCTACCAGGGTAACAGAGCGGATGCACCCTTTTACTGTCCAGGTCACCAGACATAGAACATCTTGTTGTGCCCGCTCTTTTTCCAGAGGACTTCCGAGTTCTGGAATTCCTTGCCGGCACATGTTTTTCCTTCTCCTCCGAACCTCCAAACCTTCAAGTCTAGAATTAACAAGTTGCCTCTTTTCTCCTTGTCGACACCCACGGTACGATAGTATTTAGGCTGTAAGCCCTCGTGGTGTGTTGTTGAAATATATAGAAAGAAACCATTTTGTGAACCAAATAATCCTTATACTTTTTCTTCTTCTGGCAAATTTAACTTGGTTTAATTTGATACACGATGTGTAGTCAACAAAGGCAACTTGTCTGCCTAGTTTCATCAAAGCAGCTTTAATATTTTCGTAGATACAAAAGTTTTCTGGAACACAATTATAAATTTCCCCAGAAAAAGGTGGCCTGATTATGTTGCTCACAAACCTATGTTGTTTACAAATATAATACATATAAAATAATGTTGTCGAGTTGAGCTGTGTTCAAAATTCGTTAAAACTTGACATTTTGGTTCTTGTTTTGGACCCCTTTTCAAGAGGTTAAAACATATCACACTTCTTAGAGCGATCGATGAGGATAGGCTGGGTTGTAGTTTGGTTATGAAGCCCCAATATTCCTACCCTCCAAGAGAAATCTGACAGTTGCTTGATGGTTTTGTGTGTGTTTTATTAATAACGCCCCAGTAGACAGACTCGCACCCAGAAGTTTTAGATTTTCGCGGGGGGAGCTTACATACGCATATAGACATAGAACATCACCCATAACTCACCAGAAGCCCACGTTTTCACAGTCGAGTGAAAAAAATCGATTGTCTGAATACGGGACGCGAACCTAGTCCAATTCTAGAGGTTACTCTCTTCGTGGCCTGTGGTGTTTAAATCATTGCTTGCAATTTTTTCACTTTGTTTCATATAGCTTTATAAAAAGAAGTCACATGGGTTCATGTCATGGGACCTTGGAGGCCAAGGTACTACCCCATGTCTTCCAATACATCTACTAAAAAAACGCGGAACTAGCCAGTTGCTGATGATGCGTGCGCTATGAGCAGTGGTCCGATCATTTTTAACCCAACATTTAGTGGTGCTCCTTTCAGCAGTTCTGGGAGTATGTTATTTAAAAAAAAAATAGTATTCCGCTAACTAAGTGGCAAAATGATGAAGTCATCTTCACACTTCATAATCATGGCAATTATTTGTCTTTATCCGCTAATAAGCGATTTCAGTTGACTAGGCGTGCGTTTTATATTAGTTAAAAATACTCTCCTTCGTAAATGCTGCCTCGCCGGTGGCAAGATAATATCACAAGTAAAATATGTCTTGTGCCATTCTATCGACCGACCATATACTGGCAGAACTCCTGGCGGCGTAAAAGTTCTTCGTCCGACAGGGCTTGCACATGCTGCACGTAATGAGAATGCAGGCTCACCTACGGATTATCCTCGATACTCTGGATTTGCTCTGGATGAACTAAACTTCAGGCCTTCTCATAAATTCTGCACACACGAAATAAAAGTTCGCTTATTCGAAATTCGGCGCCCGGGAAACCGCTCTGCATGCAATTTTCCCTGGTGCGGCACTAATTTGATGCGCTTTGACATAAAACTAAAAGGATGCCAGTTTTTTCCTATATTTGTAAGTTTTCCAATAATTTAAACTGCCAAGCGTGCTGCTATCAAATAAACATCAGCTAACGACTCTTTGGTCTACCAGCAGATATATTTTAACCCGATAATATATGATGAAAACTAAATAACTTTAATTAGCACTCATTTTCATTAATAAAAATGCTGGATATAATTACACAGTGTCGCAGAGTATATTTAAGGCAACTTTACGATTATTTTTTTCGAAAAAGAGCATACAGATTTTTTCAAAATTTACAGCATAGCTTAATATTACTGTAAATTTTTTTTCATTGTATCTATTTTTGGTACACATGTACATATATATATATATATATATATATATATATATATATATATATATATATATATATATATATATATATATATATATATACATCTGCAGTATGTCCAAGATAAGGAGGGCCACTATGTCAATCTCCAAAACGGCAGCAGATACAGACTTGTTTAAATAGGAGAAAAGTTGAGCACTCGAAAGCCCAACAAAATGGAGGTTAGACATCTCCGAAAATTTTTTGGTTTTTGAGATATTTTGAAAAATTTGGATTTTCGATTTTACATATTATTTTTTCTGGCCTTAATGATGGACCCACGCTAATACCAATTACACTTCTCCACAGCAACTTTTCATTTTATTTAACGTAGTATTGCTAATTTTTAAATCCGATGTTTCGTCTTTGCGGGACCATCATCATTTTTTTTAAATACGGCCCTCATTTTCTGATATCATATACTGAAAGCGCTTTTTATGCCAAATTCAGCGATGTGTTACACTTTGTGGTTTAGTACCATTTTAGTATTTCTTCCGATCTTAATTAGGAAAATTCCTATTACGGACCTGCAGCCTTTAAACTTTTGTACTAAACAATTAGCTATACCAATTAACACTTTATGTCATTTAGGCGTTTAGTAGTAATCCAATGGATGAACTGAGGCAATACTTTAATGGAATAAACACATAACAAATAAAATTACATTACCAGAAGACCTAAACATTAAAAAAAAAACGAATAAGAACAAAACTAAATTTAGAGCATATGTTCAAATAAACTTCCACCGTTTTCTAAACACAAATAGCATCCTCTAACTGCCGATTATAAAACCCTAGTCAACATTTGTAATACTAGCAAATGCTTTCAGAACTAACCTCCTCAGATTTTGTTCTGTAGAAAAATTTTGCTGGTATGCATGATTCTTAACGTATCCCCATACGTAACAATAAAAGCGGGGTTATATATGGTGAACGCACTGACCAGGGTGTTTCCGAATACGAGCTGACTACCTTATCTGGAAACCGCCTTGAAAGATATTCTCGAACAGCTCTGGAAATATGTGCCGGTGCCCCATCCTGATGTATCCAACATTGCAAATTCTCTCCGGAGGCATGTTATCGAGAGCTTCTTCTAAATAGTTTTGTAGCAAATGTAGGTAGCGCTCTGATCTTAAGGTATGGTGGTACAGAAACGGTTGTACCGAAGATACCAGCCCACATATTGAAAGCAAAACAGTGTTGATGTCTCGACGTTTTATTTGAGCGTTGATTGATTTGAGACTAATAATGAACATTCCTTCTATTGAATACACCATTATTCGTAATCATGCTTTCTTCAGGCCATATTATTTGACATGCAAAATTAAACTTGTCCTGGAATTTTCTTGTGTACCACTCACAGAATGAGCGACGTCGTTCTAAATCACCTAGACTGGGTTCTTGAAAAATTAGCAATTAGCTACGTTGAAGAAAATGAAAAGGTGCCGTGAAGAAATGTCATTGGTATTGATGTAGGTGTATCATTAAGGCCAGAAAAAAATGATTCACAAAATTGATAAATCCAATTTTTTCAAAATATCTAAAAAATAATAATAATTCGGAGATGTCTAACCTGCAATTTGTAGGGCTTTTGAGCACGAAATTTTTCACCTATTTAGCGAAGTGTGTATCTGGTACCGTGACCCTCCTTACCTTGGATGCACCATATATATATATATATATATATATATATATATATATATATATATATATATATATATATATATATAATATATATATATATATAAATATATATATATATATATATATATATATATATATATATATATATATATATATATATATATATATATATATATATATATATATATATATATATATGGTTGCTCATAACCACGGAATTAACACATACCATATATAAAATCTCTTCCGAGGTAGTGCCATCGCTGTCAAAGGTTCCGTCACTCCCAACGGCCATGTAGGGGGCTTCTCGCTGCGTAAAATGCAGCGGCCCCCATCTGACCGTGGACTGCGTAAACATCACTAACCGCTCCAAAATTCAACTTACTATTGACATGTCGCCCAAGTTTTGTCAGCACGAAGTGATTTAAATTCGCGTGTTTGTAATCGGTTTCATTAACGCCAAATACAACAATTATTCTCTTTCAATTTTCTTTCAAGCATTTCTACTCTGTTTTTTAAAGCAGAGTTCTCAGATTCCAGCAAGGCCACTCTATTTGTAGTTTCTTCAATTTTACCCAATAGCTTGCTCTCTAGAAGATTCAAATGCTCATTCAACACCTATAAAAGTGTTTGTCATTTCACCCCCATTATTAGACATTCTAAAATGTGTAGTATAAATGTTTTCGAACAGTGTATAAGATTAATAAGTAAATTATCTGCAAAATATATTTTCTATTATAAGTCAACTTATCTAGCTTTATTTCGGATTCGTGGTAAGCCTCAACAATGGATTGTTTGAACAGCAATGTTATAACTTGGCCTTAAGTCATCCAGCTATATTTATCCTTTGCCAAAATATAACAAAGTGATTGTAAATAAAACATAGAACAGCTCTATTATTTTGTAATCGATTCTTCGTTTTTTACAATATTTTAAGAACCTTAACACCCACATTTTTCTATAACAACCCCCATAACATCAGGATATAGACACACACACACACACACACACACACACACACACACACACATATATATATATATATATATATATATATATATATATATATATATATATATATATATATATATATATATGTAGTGCATGTATACTTCTTTTGTTTTTCTATATTTTGGTTTCATTATATTTTTGATTTGTATATATTTTCTGTATTGAATCTTAATTTTTTTTAACCTGTTACGTTTTGTAATAATTTTAGTATTTTTAATGTCAGGTACACTTGATTATAGTTTTTTCTCGCACAGTACTATTCCTCAGCTGTCTTTAAACCACTTTTTATATCTATTCAGGCAGATATTCCTCTATTGAGATTTGCCTTAGTTCTTCTTCAAACTTTTTAAGCTACTCTGCATGTTTTATTTTGTGTACATTCCATTTTTGTATTTTCTTTATCCGTTGTTGATGTGTTTATTTTTATTATCTATTTGTATTTGATTGTAATTTCAACATTACTATCTAATTATATTCATTACATATTCCGGTAAAAAAAATTCGTTAGTTGAATGATTTTGTATTTATAAAATATATTCATTTAATTATATAATTGGGAAACAAGATCGGCCAATGAATTTTTCGTCTCGTTTCACACATTCTGTTTAGTTGTGTGTGTCCAATTTAGTATGGTTCAATTAAACGATTAAATGTTTAAAAAATTAAATATCACAGTTACATTGGCAATCGCATATGTACAGCATATATATAATAATGAATTTAATTTTATTGCTAACAAATTCATATTATATAAATTGCAATTATTTGGAAACCTAGATAGCTCATTTAAATTAAATAAAATATTTGCTCAATTCCACAATAATTGAATATTTAAATATCAAAATCAGGTTACTAGTCAACTTTTTTTGAAATAACGTAAAATATGTTGTTATGTTTCAGAGACGTAACTATCGGTTCACTAACAAAGTTAGCGTTTTCAGAGGATGAAAAATTCGAACTACTTCTAATATCACCTTTTATACTAAATCTTAGATAAATAATGATACCTAGAGGGCGACTAAGTCGCAGGCAAATTTTCTGTGCATTGTATTTTAATTGCCGGATGAGGTTTTGAACTTTCTTTATCCCTACCTGACCTGACAGCTTTCGAAATGTTTATCTGCATCAAAGACATAGCGCAAACGGAGGACTAAAAACCAGTGACGGAGCTCTGTTTAAGGAACTTTTGTTTTTTATTGCCCTAGAAATGTAAATACTTTCGTACGCATCTAGTTTGGCTGGTTGTTCCACATTTTTGATTTTCAGATTTTCTTTATCAACGTGGTGGTTATTATCCCAAATATATTGTGCCACGCATGATTTGTCTACACTAACGTAGCTCAACTGTGCCAGATGTTCACGAAATCTAGTCTCAATGGTTCTCCTAGTCTGTGCAACGTATTTAAGATTACAACCTATCTCCTAGATACCCGACATTTCAGTGACTTTATTTTTATTTTTGTCTTTCGTTTGATACCATTTGATGTAGCGTTTTTATTTTCTAGCGTACCCACGAAATTAACGCTAACGTATTTAGAACAGTCGTTGAAATAGAACAACATAAGTGAAGGGGATTGCAAAGAATATTTAACTTTAGAAAACCTTTGTAGAAAACAAAGTATTTGTCAATTTAACAGTGAGTATTTTGAACAAACGGCAACCTACAAAGAAAATGTTAGCGGAATGCATTACATTCAGGAAAGATAAAATAGAGAAAAAAATTGTTTGCCTACCTTTTGAACCGCATATCACAAGGGGTCTCGAGAGCATTTTTAAAAAAGACGATTTGCAGCTAACTTTTTTGCCAAAAAATAATTAAATTTGTTAGGTAGTACGAAAGAAAGGTGCAGCTGAAGACGCCCTATAATTATTGTATACAATTTTTTCTCCTATGTATAATAACATATTGAGCTTTACCGTAGAAATATGTATATATATATATATATATATATATATATATATATATATATATATATATATATATATATATAAACAGACAAACACTGAAACTAACCACGGATATGGGTTTTAGGGGGACTAGTTCGCTCACATTTGAAGAAATCTTGTTTTTTTCTAGGAAAATTCGATAAAAATTCTAGACTATTAAACCATAAACTCTATGACTAAAACTACTGCCAAATCATCAGATGAAGGGTCTATGTGGATTGATTTTTCTGCAAATATTTTAGTAAAATAAAGGACATTGACGGTGGAAGCTGAAACTTAAGGTTATGTAAAACACACCTTTTGCTACATTCTCTCTACACAACGCGTATTTGTTCCAGGTTTTTGCCTGAAAGTTGCCAATTTGGACGTTTCAAATCGCGAATTTTACGTTTTGAGAAGAAAACCTGTATAACTTTATGTCATTTTTTTTAGTATTTATTGACTTTTTGTGCTACAAAACTAACTAAAAATTTTGTGTGCAATGTAAAATAGATTTTTTTGATCGAAACAAAATATTGTGGTTTTGTCCGTTTCTCTGGTCATTAGTGGCACCCAATGTTTTTTTAAATGCCTATTACTTATTTCTTTTAACTTAGAGATCTAAATTTATATTGGTATATAGCATACTTTTTATAATATAAACCTACGTATCAACCTTGATTGCCATTGCTTTGTTATTTCAGAAGCTACAAAAATTTTCCGAAAGAAACCCAATATTTTCCCGGCAAAACTGGTCCGATTTTTCTGGCTAACACACTTATTCAAGCTACTTGTAAAATGAACGCACTAACCAAATTTGATCTTAATCGGCTTTTTGAGTTATCGGTGTTATACCTATATACCTATGCACACTTTATTTGTTTGCTGAATTTTTTGTGATTTTCTATTTGTTTGCGTGGACTGCAGTTTCTAACCTTCCTGGTTCATCATCAGCAAGCTACTGACTCTAATCGTTCCTGTGTGTTCTATGTCTGAAGTTATCCGTGACGTGTGCGTGTTGAGCTTCTATTGGACGGTTTACAGTTGTTTGATTGGCTGTATTTTCTGTCTCTGTTGATTGAATCGGTTTCCTGTTTTCATTATTGTGATATGTTAATTTGTATGTTTGTATACCTTCTATTAAGTTTTGTGTAAATGTTTGTTCTTTTATTTGTTCTGGGATTAACTGTTTCTTATTGTTTGTTTGTTGAACGTAGTATTGTTCCCAGATTTCAATTTTTAGTGGTCTTCAATATGTTTTATGGAAATCCGGGAACAATACTACATTTAACAAACAAAGAATAAGAAACAATTAATCCCAGAACAAATCCAAGTACAAACATTTAGACAAAACTTAATAGAAGCCATATAAATAGACAAGTTATGATACCACATTAATAATAAAAACTCTGGACGCAGCAAGTGCGTTATGGTAGTGAATTTATTGCAAATATGTGTGTTTTCTTTTTAAGAAAGCAGGCATCAATTTTGGTTACCAGTATAACCTATATAGTAAAAACAATGTGCCATGTTTCATAAAAATAACTTTATTGTGTGAAAATGTACCAAAATTTCCAAAAGTAAACATAAAGTGTTCCTGGAAAAACTCGTTTCTTGGTCAACCTTATAGGTTAATAGCAAAGTGGGCTATTCAAATATGAAGCATTTGATCAAAATTCGCTACCATAACGCACTTGCTGCATCCAGAATTTCTTTTCTTACAAACATGCCTTATATTTCGATTGAAATTGCACAAATGCAATAACATAAGGCGTGTTTGATTAAAAAACAAACAAAAAAAAAAAGAAAATTTGTATCACCAACGACTTATCGGAGACCCTGTGATTGCAGAAATATTTTTTTTAATGTAGCTCAAGATACCCTATAATTAATATATACAAATTTTTTTCATATCTTGTAAATAGCGTATATATTGAGCTTTATTGATTTTTTATAAAAATTCGACAAAAATTATATACCATTAAACGATAAACTCTATAGCTAAGGCTACTGCCAAGCATCAGAGAAAGGGTCTATTTGAAATGAATTTTCTGGAAACATTTTAGTAAAATGAAGGACAATGACGGTTGAAACTTATACTTCAGGGTTTGTAAAACATCCTTCTTGAGACATTTGATTTCCATAGCCCGTATTAGATTCAAGTTATTTGCCTAAATGTTGCCGATTTTGACGTTTTAAATCGCAACTTTTTGAGGAAAACCCCAATTTATTTTTCTTTAAATGCCTCTGTAATGTTCCAGTCGTAGCTAGTACGCGTACTGCTTTCTTATTCCACTTTTTTCCAACTTTTTTGTCTTTTGACTTATATAGCTAAATTTTGGTAGGTAACTTACCAATAAGGATATAAACACGTGTACCAAATTTGGTTGCCCCTTACTTTGTTAATTCCGGAGATATAATTTTTTTTCTAAAGAAAACACAAAATTTTCCGGGAAAACCTGGGCAGATTTTCCTGGCTAACGAACTTATCCAAGCCATTTGCAAAAGGAATTTATTCACCAAATTTAATCAAAATCGGCCCCTTATTTTTTGAGTTATCGGTGTGATACATATATATATATATATATATATATATATATATATATATATATATATATATATATATATATATATATATATATATATATATATATATATATATAAACATATAAAAATTGAACCTGACCCCGGATATGTGTTCTGGGGGGCCTAATTAGCGCTCATTTGAAGAAATTTTTTCAAAATTCAAAAGTCGGGATTTTCTCATTAGTGAATTTTTTTAAGAAAATTCACTAAAAACATGAAACCGATACAATCGACACAGACCGAAAACACAGCCAATCAAACAACTGTAAACCGACCAATAGAAGCTCAACACGCAGGCGTCACGTACAACTTCAGACATATAACACACAGGAACGATCAGAGTGAGTAGCGTGCTGACGACATACAAAAATTGAAACTGGCTCCGGATCTTGGTTCTAGGGGGCCTAGTTCGAGCTCATTTGAAGAAAGTTTATCATAATTAAAATGTCTGGATCTCCTTATTAGTGAACTTTTTCTACGAAAATTCACTAAAAGCAGTGGGTGCAACCCTGGCTAAGGTATTGCTCCCAATTCGTCAAAGTTGCTTAGAATATCAAAAAATTTCGAAAATTGACCATTGAATTTTATTAGGAGAAAGCACTGGATAAAAAGCAGTTTTTGTATTGGTAATAACATATTTTAAGTTTTAATGATGATTAGTATCATTGTGATAACCCAATTCATCACAATTCAGTTTTTAGACTTGACGATCGTTTCGCTAACAAAGTTAGCGTCATCAAAGGGAATAATTGGGTTCTCCAAATTGTATTTATCAGCGCTCATCACAGGTAGCAATCTTTACTCACTTAATGATGATGTATAATTCTATAAAAAATGGTATGCTTTGAAAAGGTTTAAAATAAAATTAAATATAATTTTTTATATTCCTTATTTCAACTGATGCCAAGAAAATGTTGTTTTATTCTTTCGTTTGAGGTATTCTAACCGCCGCCCGCCTTACAAAATTGATAGTTGTTTATTGCCTAAGGTATTGGAAATTTGTGAAGTCACAGTGACAACTGACCTGTACTGGTCCGAGCAAGGCAAGTTGCAAACAGAGCAAACTTCCTGTTATATATGATTCCAGAGCAATCTCCAATCTTTCTCCTTAAATCCCATCAAGCATATTTTCCGCTTACATCCGATCCTTACTTCAAATAGCTTTTCCTGTTTGAAATACGCCGTTAAAAAGAGACTGTGAGCTGATGGTGAGTGTCCGGAGAATAGCGGCTCGCCTTTGTCCTCAGATATGCTATCTTATGAAAATAGTCTAAGGATTTTCAATTTACCACCTTTAGCCAACGCGAAGAGTAGTGTAGCTTACTGTTTTGTTACAAAAGCGTTCATAATCTTTTATTTTTTGATATGGGTACCACATTTTGTTTCTCACATAATCGTCAGCTGCGTGGAAATTCTGAGGAAACGCCATCATTACGGTACCCTTGTTTTTTTTTTGGAAACCAAGTGTTTACTTCTTAAATGACTAATCCGAAGGTGTTGCGTCTGGATCGATATCTGACTTTAAACAGTATATAAGATCAATTTCTGTACAGAGTGATGACAAAGTTTGGAGCATAGTTCATAAATGCATTGTTTAATTTTTTGAAGAAAAACGCCTGGAAAAGTAAATTTTATCTTTTCACTTGTCAACTTACGACGTAAAAATTACATTTATGTTACTTATTTGTAATTGATGACGTAATCATAAGTTTTTTTTAATGAGAACCATATTTTTGCTGTTTTTCCATAGACCTTCTTACTACCTATCTATGATGATGAAAAAAAAAATGGTACCTGATATATATATATATATATATATATATATATATATATATATATATATATATATATATATATATATATATATATATATATAATTGCATTATTTACTTCAAAAATGGAAACCAAAATTTAATAAGAAATGAAGAATATTTCTCACCGTTTTTATTTAAGACGAGTTTTCTTAAGAATAATGAGGTTTTCGTTTACTGCTATATAGTAACAAACCCTCGAGTTTGTGATTTTTGATACGTTGTCATGTCACCTGACAGATACAACAAAAATAAAGTCAATTTTTAACAGTGTCTGTGGTGATAATTTATTGATTATTTGCTGTTATCAGTATTTAGTTATCGGATTTTTGTCGCAGTATGGATTTGGAATTCGGTGGATTAAAACAATACTGTTAAATCGTAATTAATTTCAATTAATACCTGCCGTTTAAGATAACTGATAGTCGTAATGTCGAAAGTGTAAAAGTGCTGAAAGTAATCAATTCGAATTAAAATTTAACAAAAAGGACACGTTTAACCGAAAGGGAAAGAATAGCGATATTAAGGATGATTGGATATGGCGACAGACTTAGAAGTCATCAGGAAGAATGCGAGTTACTTAACCAACAATATCCCGATAGACCGCAAATTGCAAGATCTATAGCAAGTACTGCTTGCCAAATTCACACAACTGGGATCCGTAAAAGATTTGCTTTGACAAGGACGACCTCGAGTAAGTAAAGAAGTAAGATTGGATATATTGCTTGAATCTGAAGAAAAGCATCATCATTCTATAAGGCAACTAGCCCTAAATAACAACGTGGACCAATCTTTAGTGGTAAAATTGCTGAAAATCAAAATGATTTAAAAAAATTGTTAGGTAATACAAAAGAGAAGGATAAAGCCACTGAGATGTCAGGTATCTATGAGATAAGTTGTAAATATCGAAGTCTTAGATACGTTGGGCGGCCTGGAGAACCATTCAGACCAGATTTAAGGAACATCTGTCACAGTTAAGCTACGGCGGTATATACAAGTCATGCGTGGCTCAATATATTTGAGATTATAATCACCAGATAGATAAGGAAGATCTGAAGCGTATCAAAAATGTTAGAGAACCGGTGAAATTAGATGTCTATGAGAGCATTTATATCTATAAAGCCATCAACAGCCAAATTTCACAAAACCGTGCTCCGCCACTGGTTAGTAGCTCGTTGTTAACTTTGCCTTTTAGATGTAAAATATTTTAATCTCGACAAAAGTGAAGCTACTTATTGATTTTGCTCGAAGAAAATGGTATACGACAACGGCAAGTTTAAAATGTTTTTATGGCTTAGTTAAGTTTACTTGCTATTATTTTTAGAGAAATAAATATGCCAAAAGGTAAACCAGTCTGTATAGAGTTGAAACAAATCGTAGCCGCCTTTTTACAAAAATAATATGGCTGCCATTTACAGGCAGCTTCTCTTATCAAAATACAATATGTCCAATCTATAATGGAAGATCGCATGTAAAACAAATGCCAAAATCAAAAAGGCAGCAAAAAACTACGCTTTGAAGGGATATGGAGATCAAAAGAATGTCTCATGGGAGTTAGTCCGCGAACTGCTGCTCAATGAAGATTATTTGAAACGAAACATACGTCCAGCCAAGAAACCGCTGGATTATGAAAGAAATCATCTCGCCAGACTTGAATTTGCACGACGACGTTTAAATTGGACTATTCTAAACTGTAAAAATATTATTTAGTAACAAAACATGTTCCAAAAATTTTAATTCTGACAGTATGAGGCGTGTAAGGCGTCTGATAAATATGAGATTTTACCCAAAGTACGTTAAACCGATAATAGAGTACAAACAGCGTAGTGTGTTTTTATGGGGATGTTTTAATGAAATGTAGTAGGTCCCTTACACTACATAGGCGGGACGATCGATCGATTGGCATAGAGAAACATACTACAAAACGTTATGTTGCCTTGTGCTCAGTGGAATATGCCTTTGTAATACGTGTTTAAACAGCACAACGATAGGAAGCATGCATATCGCCTTATTCAGGAGTGGTTTTTGGACAACAGTGTCTAGGTTCTGCAGTGGTCGGCACAATCACCGGACCTGAATCTCATCGAGAACCTCTGGAAAGAGTTGAATGTCGGATTTAAAAATAACGGTTACGTACTAACTTATTTGAAATTGAAAAAAAATTATTTTGACTGTCGCTAGAATTGGTTAGTTGGTTAGTTTCTATAACTGGCTACAAGCTATCGACACATAACTTATAATTTATCTAGGCCTACTATACTTTGATTTGGCATGGCCGACTGTTGTTTTTCTTATGGGCGCCATATTGTGTTTTTACACCGTTGGATAGAATAAAAAATAACGAATTTAACTATGTATCACACACCACTTATCTTATACAATTTTCGATTCTCTCGGCCGCAATATAGCGACTTAGTTCTTGCATTAAAACAATCTTCATACACATATTTATATTTATATTTCACAGCCGGTTTGTGAATTTTTTTAAATTACGGTAACAAGTAGTGCAAAGGCTGGCGGAGGTGCAGAAAGTGGCATATTTTTTCAATAAGAGATTGCTGAAATAGTGTTAGTGCCGCCAAATATTCAGGCATATTTGCAGCCAAACAAATAAAAACAAACGAACGTTACGGTGCACCATAAATTAAAATACACTAAATCGATACAGTGCACCTGTAAACGATACTGTGCACATAAGCAGGCTTAAGGAAGTCATGAGGGGGTAACAGCTTTCTCCAATTAGGCCCCGATACCACTTGCCTACACTGAACTTACCACTGAACGGAGCTACAAGTACTTCCATTACGTGTTGCTTTGTGATTGTTGTTATAAAAATTATTCTGCTGTACAGTGTCTCGAACCTTTTTAACTATTTTACGAAAAAATATAAGATGTAAAAAAATCCTATCATAGGCTTTTAATCATATGACGTTTCTTTTCTATTGCTGTTAAAGTATTTAGCATTGCATATCACGATTAACCCGGGCTAAGCCGAGTATAACAGCTTACATTTTATAAAATATATTATAATAAGAAAAAAATTAAAAATATATTATATGAGTTGAATTTGCTTCTGCCTGATGACAGCGGAAAGGTCAAGCCTGTTAACGAGATGACCTGAAACTATTGTAGAGCAATAGGGAGAGCCTCTGTGGTTTTATTTAGTATAGAACAGTTTTATCAACTTAGAGGAGCTGAAATAATATATATTAGATTTTTTACTTTTATAGTGATGACGCGGTATAAATTTTCTATCTAAAAGTTTAGTGTGTAAATGGACAAAGCATAATGTATAATTTGATTATATATAGTCCATTAGTTAACTACCTGTGTGTAGTGAGTCCAGCAAGATGGAGTACCCCCTTATAATGCTCAAATTTTAAATTAGTATTTGAGTTAACGATTCCCAATCTCTTGGATCATTGGCCACAATGGCCCCCACACCTAAATCATCTGGATTATTCCATCTGAGGAATTGCAAAACACCAAGTGTTTCATAGACTAAAGCAAAATGTGGATCATTTGCAAGAAATAATCACAGTAGGCTTCCACAGAATTGGACCGAAGACGATACGAAATGCCGTAAACGGTATGGATCGAAGAACATTACATTATATTGAGCATGCGGGCGGACATTTTGAACAACTTATGTAATTCGATAATTAAATTATTGTTTTATTTATTTTCAAGCACATCTACAAGTTTCAATATGAACGGCGTCTTTGGAATTGGGATTTTGATACTCTGCAATACAAACCATTTTACACCGTCATTAGCTACATACTACCTTTTCATTCATAAGACTTTTGACAGCCGCGATCCCAACGAAATATATTGAAAGTAGAATAATAGAATGTTCGAACATAAATGGTTGAACAATATTAAACATTTACGTTAGAGTTCTGTCTACATTGTTCCTGTTCGTTAATAATTTATCGTGTGTAATTAAATAAGAATCCACATTTTTGATTAAATTATCACAATTGTCTTTTGTTTCCATGGCATATTTGAAAAAGCAATTTCTTGATTTATATTGAATAACACAGTAGAGGTGTGCAGGGGGCGCCGGCAGCAAGATTTAACATATCCTTCTCGAATATATGTGGCCTAAATTCTAACCTGAACTCCGTCCACAATTTCCTCCAGGCTAATAGACCCAAACTCATCTTCCTCACCGAAATCCCAATCAGTGCCAAAAGAGCCACTAATCACCTTAATTTCCTGGGTATGAGCTTATTACTTCCTTTAGATTGCATGGAGGTGTGTGCGCATACGTCCGTAGCAATCTACCCTGCACCAGGCTCCCCAATTTAGAAGCTGGAAGAAAAGATATACTTTGGATGAAACTCTCTCTCAGGGCTGCAACTAAATTCATCTGTTGCATTACCAGTGACCTTTTGACAACAACTTTGTCCAGGTCTTCGACTACCTTTATGAAAAAAACGACTATCTGATTTCTGAGTATCCTTCCTCCGAGGTCACTATTCTTGATGACTTCAATGTACATAATAACGAATGGCTAGGATCTTCAAAAACCGATCAACAAGGGAGAGAAGCGGAGGCCTTTGCAGTCAGCAATTCTTTAGCCAATATGGTTCAGGTCACCAGACATAGAACATCTTGTTATGCCCGCTTTTTTGTCCCGAGGACTTCCAAGTTCTGGAATTCCTTGCCGGCACATGTTTTTCCTTCTCCTCCGAATTAACAAGTTGCCTCTTTCCTCCTTGTCGACATCCACGGTACGATAGTGTTTAGGCTGTGAGCCCTCGTGGTGTGATGTTTAAATTAAAAAAAAAAGAAGTTGAAGTTACGCATACGGAATGCTGAAATAACTCAACATAAAATTTAATTTTATTTCGCATTGTGTCAAAAATAAGTAAGTACCATTAGAAAAAATTTTTGAATGCGACATTTACAAATCACCTGCGCTTTTATGGTACAAAATGGGAACATTGGTGGGAGGTCAGGAGTTACCTTGCACTTTCAGTTAACTGCTGCAGAAATTTGGTTCCTTGATGTTAAACCGTTTGCGAAATAAAAGTGTGTTCGTAAACTATCACGGCGGTAATTTTTTTCAGAAAAATTGACATATGTAAAAAATTGTAATAGATAAGTTCATATAACTTACGTTGTCTTAACTCAGAATTAGAAGGCCAATTGAACTACGTGAAACACAATGGCGATTTTAATTTAAAATAGAAAGGTTTTACTGACTTTCAGCACACTTGTATAGTTGGAGGACTAAAAATATATTAGATAGAACGGACATGATTGATTATGGCAGCACGCCAAATTTCAAGTTCCTAATCCAACTGCAAGTTCAAAACTTCTAATGCACGGCCCACGTAAATCACTATATATATATATATATATATATATATATATATATATATATATATATATATATATATATATATATATATATATATATATAACAAAGTTTTTCTGGAAGTTGTGGTCTCTCATATACAATTTTGTTGCTCTTATGCTCTCAATGCTAAATACATTGAGTAAGTTTTAACTATGATTTTATTCACGTTACACTTAGTAACGATTTAGTACACCATTCTGTACATTTATAGGAATTTTTGCAAAATATATTAAAAATTGTTTGATAAAATTAAGGAGTCTCGCAAATTACCTTGTTTAAACGCGAAAAACTTTTAAACGTATAGAAACTTTGTTTTCAATTCTGTTTTAACTTCCTTACATTTTTGGCTAAAGTAAAAAAGACTTTAAACACATTTGGTATTTTTAATTTATATAGAAAGGAATGCAATGTTTCGCTTGAAAAGTAATTTCAGGGAGTTAATGGCTTCAAACGCAGCACATCAAAGCACAACCATAAAAATTATGAGGTACTAAGTTTACAAAGAAGCGTAATATCAGATTATAGGAGGACTTATATTTTTGTTATACTTTCTGGCTTCAACACCATGCCAATCAAAACAGGGCAAGATTTTACTATTAAGTAATAAAACTACTAGCGGTCGTCCAGTGGTCGAAATTCGACCGTAATTCATTAAATTTTTAAGTTTAAACGTTATTGATGTCTTTTGTCATAGAGGTATAGTCTGTGTGTTCGACCACAGAGTGATATGTCTTCGACATTGACAGATTTATGAACGTAAACAATTAATGTTTTATTTAATTTAATTTAACCTATTTGTGACACATATTATACATAAATTTTATCTTTCTGCCTTTCTTCTCCATATGAACTTTAACTATGTCAAATCTTACTCTCCTCCGTGCCCGCAATGTCCTTAAAAAGGGATGCACATTTTTTTCTTCACGTATCAATATATAATAATAATAATAATAATAATAATATTTATTGATGTTGGTACATGTAAAATGTTTGCACAAGTCAACGTACCAAATAAAAACTGTCATATGTACCTAAGAAACATCATAAAATCAAAACGCAATAAACTAACAGAAACAACTAAAAAGCAGTTATCACGGATGACCATAAAATAAAATCTACATAAAGACAACACATGGCTCGCGAGCTTTAAAAATTATATTTAAAATATTCATCAAATTAATAGAAAGAATTATCTACCAATACCGACTTCACATTTTTTTTTTTAACTTTTATTTCGAGGTGCTTTATTTGGTTTGGCAGCTTGTTAAAAAAATTAACACCAAAATAGTCAACACCACATCATGTCCGCGAATAACGTATATTTAATTCGGTGTTGTTTCTGGTAGGGTAGCCATGAATTTTCCGTGGCGCACTATAACTTGTCTCGTTGGTTTTTACATAAACCAGGTCAGGTCAGGTCAGATCAAATGTGAAGAATGGCCCCAGATTAATATGGCATAAGGGATAGTACTGTGCACATATGCATAATAAGCAGGTAACAAAGTAGGCCTTGAAACCTCGACCGCAAAATAAAGAGACCCTTAGACGACCTCTATGAAACGTATCTGCAGTGGTCATCCCATATCAATTTAAGATCCACAAGAACGCCCAAAATTTTACAGTTCACGCCAAGGCTTTTATTCACAGGTAAGTCTTTTAAGCAGAATATCAGCTGTGCAGATTTAGAAGTATTCAGACTTAACTGATTAGCCGTAAACCAGTCTTCACTCACCATCAACGTGTTTTCAATATTGACTCTAGAATATTAAAATCCGATTGCAAGCTGACAAGTGTTGTATCATCCGCAAACAGAATAAAATTTGATGATTTAGTGGGGCTGGAAAGATGATTAATGTAGACCAAAAAAGTATAGGGCCCAAGATCGCACATTGCGGCACCCCAACCCCAAAACAGAGGTTTGTAAACTGATGTTATGAAGACTAACATATTGAGTGCGATTGGATGAATACGATGCCAAAAGTCTGCAACTGATAACACTAAACCCATAAAACTCTAACTTACTAATGAGTATAACAGGTGTCCCACATAAAAGTAACTTCATGGGGAGTTCGGAAACGGTAAGAGATACAATTTTGGTTAAATGAAAAAAAAGTTGCATTCTTCCAAGCCCAATCAGATGCTGTATCTAAATTAAAAATACCTACAGGGGTTTTCAAAATATCGAGCAAAATCTAAAAATTGTGTTTTTCGAAAAATTGAAATATCTTCGCCATCTTGTGAACACATTTGATAAAATTTGGCAGTTTTGTATTAGCGACTACGGAAAATCGAATGACCTTAACGAATTTTTTATAGGCCGTCTAGTTTTTTTGCAACCATAGTCAACTTTGTTATTTCTAATGGCCGCCATATTGGAAGCGAAGTGGTTGTCAAATGAGTTTGGAAGCGTGCCTGTTAAACAAAAAAGTTATTCAGTGTCAAATTTACTTGAATTAATTAATAAAGTTAAAGATATTAAATTGGTTGAAGGAGAGGTTTTGATATCATTTGATGTAGCCCCTTTATTGCCTAGAGGGCCAACGAAACAAACGCTAACGTATTTACAGCAGTTGTTGAAATAGAACAAGATAAGTGAAGACGTTTGCAAAGAATATTTAACTTTAGCAACCCTTTGTATAAAACAAAATATATTTTAATTTTAAAATGAGTTTTTAAAAGCACGGCAATGGGCACCCTACTCTCTCCATTCATTGCGGACCTTTTCGTGACTAGATTTGAGACAAATTTAGAAAATGAAAGTGAGTATTTTCCTAGAGTGTAGTTTCGTTATGTCGACGATATTTTTGCAGATTTTGCAAATATATGCAAAGTAGATAATTTTATTAAAAGACTTAACTGTCAATTTGATTTAATAAAACTCACCCACGAATTAGAAGTTAACAGTAAACTTCCTTTTATAGCTGTACTATTTACTAAAAATAATGACTCTCTTGAATTTGATGTCCACAGAAAGGAACCTACTACCCTAAGTTACATTCCAAATGACTCACATCATATATGTACATAAAACGGCGGTTTTAAATTTCGTAGTAAATAGATTAATAAAATCCCCTTAACTAAAAGTAGATATAGTATAGACATAGATTACATTAAAAACGTGGCTAAATGAAACTGATATTCGGATTGCTTAGTGTAAAAATTAATTAATAGACACAGGCAAAGAAAATGTTAGCGGAATGCACGACATTCAGGAAAGATAAAATAAAGAAAAAATTTGCTTGCCTACCTTTTCAACCGCGTACCACAAGTGGTCTCGAGAGCATTTTTAAGAAACCCGATTTGCAGTTAACTTTTTCGACAAAAATTAATTTAAGAAATTTGTTAGGTAATACGGAAGATAAGAATAAAGCCACTGAAATGCCGCTCATCTACGAGATAGATTGTAAAGATTGTAATCTCAAAAACGTTGTGCAGACTAAAAGAACCATAAAAATTAGATTTCGTGAACATCTGGCACATTTAAGATACGGTAGCATAGACAAGTAATGCGTGGCACAACATACTTGGGATAAATGTTGGAGAAACATATTGGTACGCCCCTGTCTCTTTACTTTCATTCGGTTGCACTATCCTTTAAGTTTCTACCTGGAAGTAGTTATCTCTGGATTTCACAATCTTTTCCAATTTGCTGGTAACATTTATCCTCTAGCCGTCTGTATCGCATTACGTTTACGAGTGAACAATGCCATACAAATAATACTTATATACCGTTAGGTCCTTTTCTGTAAATAGCTTTAGCTGTCTTTGACGTGTTTTTTAAATGTACCCAGTGGATTCCTTCACTAGGAATAATGCTTCTACCTAGTTGGCCATCCTGCATTACTGACATTATGTTATGTCAACTACGTCACCTAGCGTTACGCGAAAGCTCGATAAAAGCAAGCCTTTCGCAAAGCACAGGTCAGTTCTGTAACGAATCTCATCTTCTTCGCTCCTTGGGACCCCGAGTTCCTAATCTTATACTTAAACACCGCTCGCGTGTTTAAGCCAGTTCATTTCTACGCCGGATCTCATCTTCTTCGTTTCTTGGGACCCCGAGTTCCTAATCTTCCACTTAAACATCGCTCGTGTGATTAAGCCAGTTTATTCAAGTTCCAATCTTCCTACAAAATTTCCGTTCGTATAGTGATACAGTGAAAAGTCAGTGTTTTCTTCTAAATTAGAAAGTAAACGCGCAGTTAAATGCAATAGCAAGTAGCTAAGAAGATTGTGAAATCTCCTGAGTAACCCATTGAATCAAGTGTAAAACCGCAAATTGTAAATAAGTGTTAAGTTCAAAGTGTATATAATAACAATACAACATATATAAATATAAAAAGTGTATTATTGAAATCTTCTGGAATCCAGTGCACCTAGAGTTATAAATACAGTCCACATACAGTCCACATCTTCAACATATTCTTCCTCCAACGCTAATTAGCAAAGCTGACTAGTTAGCGAGGGTGGGATCAATCTACCTGCAAAACATTGGGGAAAGAAAACAAGCTCCTTCTCCCCCAATAATAACCACCACATTGATAAAGAAAATCTGAAACTTATCAAAAATGTTAGGCAGTCATCGAAGCTAGATGCGTACGAAAGCATTTATATTTCCAAGGCAATAAAAACAGAAGTTCATTAAACCGAGCGCCGCCACTGATTTATAGTCTATTGTTTGCCCTCTCTTTCCGATACAGATAAAATATTCCGAAACTTGCCAGGTAAAGTTATAACGCAAGTTCAAAAACTTCGTCCAGTAATAAAAATACAATACACAGAAAATTTGCCTGCGATTTAGTCTTCCTCTCGATATCGGTCCTATCTAAAATTGAGTATCTAAGGTGATGTTTAGTAGTAAGCAGTTTAGAATTTTTCCTCCTCTGATGACGCTAACCTTGTAAGTGAAACGGCCTCCAGGTCTTTAAAAATATGTGTTGTGTGATTTGGGTTCTCCAAGTGTACTTATCAGTATTCATCACAGGTGACAATCTTCACTTAGTGAAACAAACCAGTTTCACCTAATGTGTCATAAAAATGTTTAAGTAAGTAATGATCCAGCTGTCTTCTGTTTAATTAGTTTTCAGCATACATTCTGCACAATTTAAGTCTCCTAAAATTTGCTCGCGCATAAAAGCGAACCATATTTTGCATTTCTTTATCAGAAAAACAATTATGTTTCGGCATAATTTATGTAATCCTGTACAAAAGCTTATTAAAATAACAGTTTCGGAGACGCCTTCTATGCTGTAAACATGATTTGAAAACTATTACAAATAATGTATTTTAGCTACTTTTAAAAAACCAAATATTTCGAAGGAGGTTGATTTTAACCAGTACACGTTTTTGATTAAAAAAAGAATAAAACAATATGTGAGCATTTATAAAACTTGACGGCACCAGCAAGCAGTGCCTTTTATCAGCCAGAGCCAACTTGGAATTAGATACTTTTCTCATTTATAAAAAACCCCAATTTTGTAGACAATACGTGAAATAATTTTTTAGATATCTAGGAAAATCGAGATTCAATTTCTCACTTTAACAATTCTTTTATGACACTAAGGAAAGATTGGAACCTATGATGAGCAATCATAAGTACACTTCGGAGAACCCAAATGACACGACAAATTTTTTAAAACTCGACGATCGTTTCACTAACAAAGCTAGCGCCAGCAGAGGATGAAATATTTTAAACTCTCCAAATACATTATTTTTCTTAAGACGACTGATTTTATTGATAGAGTGAAATTTATTCACGACATGGAAATTAATAATAAACTACCTTTTTTAGATGTACCAGTTATTAAAAATAATTACTCTCTTAAATTCGATGTCTAGAACTCTAAGTTACATTTCGAATGACTCACATATACGCTCAAAAAAACCAGCTAGATTATTTTTTTAGCAAATGGATTAATCCAATTTTTATTAAGTAACACTAGATTTATATCTAATGTAATCTAAAATACGTTAGGAAAACTAAGAGAGCCATTGAAACCAGATTTAAGGAATATCTGGCTCAGCTAAGATAGGGTACTATAGACAAATCATGCGTGGCCCTGCATATTTGGAATAATAGTCACCACATAATTAAAAAACCTGAAGCTTATCTAAAATGTTAGGCAACCGATGAAATTAAACGCATACGAGAGTATTAAATCTCTAAGGCTATAAATAACAAAGTTTGTTAGAACAGGGCTCCGCCACCTCTTAATAGTTCGCTGTTTGTATTGTCTCTTTGATAAAAAAATGCCAAAACTGCGTGGGGTCAAGTATAATAGAATTTTTAAAAGGACAACCGACAAAGACATAAACGTAGAAAGTTTGTTTGTGACCACTCTCTCTAGGGTGCGGTCTTTTACCCGACACCTAATATAAACGCTGTAACAGGCCTCCTGGTAAATCATTCTTCCATTTACAACGCTAACCTTGTTCGTAAAACGATCGTCAGGTCTTTATTTTTCTTTCTTTAACGTCGGCCTATTTCCGCGACTATGGCCAATCACCGAAGCCAGGGAGCAGTTTCACCTGACTATCCTGGAAATTTTGCTCCTTTCGAAGCGCGGCACGTGCGAACATTTAACTTCCTCAAATACATAAGTACACGTCAAGAACCCAAATAACCACAAAACATCTTTTTAAAGACCTGACAATCGTTGCATAAACAAGGTTAGCGTCATCAAAGGATGAAAATTTCTAACCTTGTTAGTGCAAAAATCGTCAGGTCTTTAAAAAATGCGTTGTGGTGATTTGTGTTCTCCAAGTGTACTTATCGGTGCTTATCACAGGTTCCAATCATCACTTAGTTGATCAAATACAGTACCAGAGCCTCGGTTCATGTTATGTTACAGTCATGTCTTTAAAAATGTGTTGATGTGGTGATTTTGGTTATCCAAAGTGTACTTAACTCTTTTAGTTTTGGCTTTGGTACTGACGTAAGTAATGCTAAATCGCAATATTTTTAGGCCAATAATTTGCTGATGCTCTGTGTACCATTACTTTTGGACCCGCCTGTATACACGTTGTATTTAGAAGTTTCTATTTAACTTTACCTGTTTAGTATGTGTGCTCGTTTGTTCGTCGTTAGTATGTTTATGTCAAATCTTCAATTTCGAACCAGTTCCGCTTAGCGGATTGAACTGAAATTGGACACGCATCTATAAGTTAGGTGACAATGTAACATAGGCTATCGGTCATTAATTAATAGTGAATTTTCATTTTAAAAATATCTTCAAATAAGCGCGAACTAGGCGCCTCCTAGAACTCATGCAATTAGTATGCCGTTCTGTCGAGCTCTAATTAGAGCGAAACCAGTCTACGGTTCTAATTGTGGTGAGAATACATCTAGCCTTACATATCAGGGGTTAGTTATAGTTTATATATATATATATATATATATATATATATATATATATATATATATATATATATATATATATATATATATATATATATATATATATATATATATATAATATAATGTTTATTCACCAAAATTACATGCAATATGACAATCCAAATAATATAAAATGACCCAAACAATAATCTACTGTAAGTGTATACTTTTAACTTTAGAAGGTAAATAAACATGATAACACCCATAAAGGAAAACCTGCATATGGGTTACGTTCTCATAGATATATTTACCCGGTTTATAATAATGTTTTTCTCCGTCACACCGACGTATCTTTACATTCAAAGGATTGAAACAGCATATATATATATATATATATATATATATATATATATATATATATATATATATATATATATATATATATATATATATATATATATATATATATATATATATATATATATATGTGTGTGTGTGTGTGACAAAACAGCTTTGGTATGGCTTCAGACGAATCTATTAGCCACAGGTAATGTTATTTACAAGAGAAGAAAAGAAGAATCTTTATATAGTTATTTTTGCACTGTAAATGAATTTAATTATAATATCATATATATTTTTATCTTGCGTGCTTAATAATGTTGTTATATTTAGTGGTAATTTTTGCTGAGCATTAAGTAGAGAGATGATAAAATTAGTTCTTATTGTTTGGTGGTTTTGGCAGTTAAAGATATATATATATATATATATATATATATATATATATATATATATATATATATATATATATATATATATATATATATATATACTATTACGGTATAAATATATATATAGTGTTTTTATAATTTATTATGATATTTTTGTTTCTCAGATGGGGTTCTGGCACTATGAAAACTTGTCAATAAAGTTGAAAAAAATTTATATAAAATAATTTATTTCTCAAAAAAAGGACTGGTTAACTTATCAAGAACTGGACAAATAAAACGAAACCAAAATTTTCAAAATACTGAGTATAATAAAGGATTAGGTGAGCTATGAATACAATAATAGATATGAAAATGCAAATGATAACACCTTAAACAATCAAACAATAAAACTAACTAAAAATGGTTAACCATTATTCTAACTATAAATACCTTACTTGTCTTTCTAACTTAACAATAGCACTTAAGAATTTCTCTTTGATTTTAGAGTGGATGCCTTGTTTTGCTACTCTTTTTGTGTTGTGTCAAACCACCCATTTACTGTTCATGACGTTTGGACTAAACTATACAAATTTCCTTGAATATCTCACCAGGGCTTTTTCTCGATACCTCTAATGGACAATATCCAAATTTTTGTGTCTGCATTAACACTCTCTGCCAAACTAGCTGTGTTCCACTTATCTGCCGATAGTGTCTCCTATATAATTTCAAGGGTTGATGTACTCATAATATATTATTTCTGGATTCTCTAAATTTTATGTTTCTGCTTTCTGACGATGTGATGTATGTACAATCTTATATGCCTTTTTTGGCTGATATTTTACTTCAAAAAAATATTCTAACTTTTTTTCCCTCCTGAAAACTTGTCATACCCCTCACTTGATCTATTTTTTTTCTTACTACTAAGTCTTATCGCTATGGATACATAGTTGTTTAAAACGTTAAAACAATTTTGCTTTCATTTCATATGATAAATATGGGAATTGAAAATTGAAAACTATATTGAACTTTCTTTTTATAAAACTGATTTTTTCCAAATCTAAAGGCTCGCAAATTTACTTATGGATTCATATTGTATAATTTTCGAATGATTCCATTTGTGTGTATTTAAAATTTGTATTATTGTTACTTGTCGTCTAGCAACAAACTCTACCTCAATAAATTTATTTAACCAGGTATAATTCCCCTTACATCCACCAAAATTCTTTTTTATATTATTTGTTTGTTTTTACTATCCTGAGAATTAATTAACGACGAACATTTTTCAAAAACTTTGATATCATAGCAATATATATATATATATATATATATATATATATATATATATATATATATATATATATATATATATATATACAGGGTCGCTGATAAGTCTGGAAACGGTCGATTATCCGGGAAAATATACAAGGTGTCGAAAAAAGTTTTATACAAAAGTTTTTGGGTTCTTCAATGTCTACTAGGCGGTGATAATTTTATTTATACAGGGTTGGTCATACAGGCGTGGCACACCAATATTAATTTTTTTTTAATGGAACACCCTATATATTATTCGATATTTCAATCCTTCTCTTAATTTTGAGCAACATTTATGAGAAGCATAATGTACCTAAACTCAATCGTTTCCGGGTAAAAAAATAAATAAAAATAAACGCTACTGTTTTTAAAATCTATTGGATGAAGAACAAAAATAAATGAAAAGTAGAATATCTCTTGAAAACAATCTGTGAGTGTGAAAAGAACCGGTTGCGATGTTTTTAACATTGTTTGGAATCCCAAGATAAGATAAGATGCCCATAAGAAACGCAGTATTATTCTTTTGTTTTAAAATGTTTCCAGGACAATGAATGTCAAACATTCATTCAGTGTCAACAGTTTTGAAACATTAGTAATTTAGTGTCAACAGTTTTTGTGCAAAATGGCAAGTTTAAGTGAAACCGAACGTATCGAAATTTTAATGATGATAGGGTACGGTGATAGAACACGAAGTTTTGCTCAAGTGGTGATTATGTTCAATGAGTTGCATCCTGAGCGGGAATCGATCTCCAAATCCACAGTTTCGAAAACTTTGCATCGTTTTCACGAAACTGGCGGTATCAAGGATAAACCTAGAACTGGAAGGCCAGTAACCGTTACAAATGAAGAAAATTCTTTGAATGTAATATTGGATGTGGTGGAAAATCCGAAAACTTCGGCACAGCAATTGGCTTTAAATCACAATATGAGTCGATATTCAATTCAAAAGATTACGAAGCGGGAAAAGTTCCGTCCATATAAAATTCATTTATTGCAAGAACTGAGTGAAGACGATTTTGATCGCAGAATCGAGTTCTGTGAACTTATTATGGAGAAGTTACGCCAAAATTTTAACTTTGCCAACCACATTTTGTTTTCCGACGAATCTACATTTTGTTTGAATGGACAAGTCAACCGACACAACTGTAGGTACTGGTCAGACGAAAACCCACATTGGATGGAACAAATTCACACCCAAAGACCGCAAAAAGTAAATGTTTGGTGTGCTATTATTGGTGGACATATCATAGGACCTTATTTTATACACGGTAATTTGAACTCTGCTCGATATTTGACACTTTTGCAAGAATCAATTGTTCCAGACGTTAGTCGATTATTTCCAAACAATAACGACCCAAATCTACCAGCGGAAGAAATATGGTTTCAGCAGGATGGGGCACCCCCTCATTTTGGAATTGAGGTACGGGAATATCTGAATCAAACCTTTCCTGGCAGATGGATAGGGCGCAGGGGAACTATTGAATGGCCAGCTAGGTCTCCCGATATGACGCCGCTTGACTTTTTTTTGTGGGGTCATGTAAAAAATTTAATTTACCAAAATAGACCGCAGAATATTGAAGAGTTGCAAGCAAGGATTGTGCATGAAATTAATAACATTCCTCAAAACGCTCTTGTAAATGCAGTGCAATGTTTTGTTAAGCGAATTCATTATTGTCAGGAGGTCAATGGAGAACACTTTGAACATCTTATAAAATAGGATTTCAAACAATGTTAAAAACATCGCAACCGGTTCTTTTCACACTCACAGATTGTTTTCAAGAGATATTCTACTTTTCATTTATTTTTGTTCTTCATCCAATAGATTTTAAAAACAATAGCGTTTATTTTTATTTATTTTTTTACCCGGAAACGATTGAGTTTATGTACATCATGCTTCTGATAAATGTTGCTCAAAATTAAGAGAAGGATTGAAATATCGAATAATATATAGGGTGTTCCATTAAAAAAAAATTAATATTGGTGTGCCACGCCTGTATGACCAACCCTGTATAAATGAAATTATCACCGCCTAGTAGACATTGAAGAACCCAAAAACTTTTGTATAAAACTTTTTTCGACACCTTGTATATTTTCCCGGATAATCGACCGTTTCCAGACTTATCAGCGACCCTGTATATATATATATATATATATATATATATATATATATATATATATATATATATATATAAATATATTTGTCTGTGTGTGTGTATCATACACCAATAACTTAAAAAATAATGGGCCGATTTTGATCAAATTTGCAAGTGGCTTGGACCAGAAAAATCTGACCAGTTTTTGCGGAAAAATTCAAGGTTTTATTTCGAATAATTGCTATATTTCCATAAACTATGTACCAACATTCATATCTTTGAGTTTAAAGCAAAAAAGCTATAGGCATGCATTTTTATGGTAAAGCTTATTATACAAGAAACAACTGTATATGTTAAATATAGGGTGTTTTGAGCTGCATCTTATAGAATTTTTTTGACCATCACAAGGTGGCCCATAAATCGTTGGTGATAAAAATTTTCTTTTTTCTTAATAGAACGCCTTGATATGATTGCAATTTTGCATTTTATATTGAACTATATTGCATGTTTGGGAGGCAAGTATTTGATATCGTTCATCGTTTTTGAGTTATTTCAATTATTTTGTAACTTTTTACGTTTTTAGTTTCGGAAATTATGATACGGCGTTTTTACCAATGTATAGCGGAGTCCCATAAAAATGACGCATTTGAAGGGATTCTCTATTCTATTATTAATCAGCAAAATCGAGCTGCCATATACAGACGCTCTCAAATAGTAGCTGAATTTAAAAAACAATTACACTCCAGTCACAATTTTTCAAACAGTCTGCATTTTATGTCTCAGAAGTGCAGGGAATGCCCAATACTTCTACTTTTGTACACTCTATATATATATATATATATATATATATATATATATATATATATATATATATATATATATATATATATATATATATATATATAGATTTTAGTTTTGTAAATATTCACATTTATAGTTGTATACCATAACCTACGTAAGGATCAGTTTTGTTTTTTTTTCAGCTTTTTATTAAATCCTAAAAACAGATCAAATTGCGTGATTTTGGCGAATTTTTGAAGAACAATATTAAAATATTCAAATTAACTTTGATACAAAAATGGCAAAAAATTATTAATTTGATAGGATTATCTATGTTTTTTTATAATACGTATATACCCAGTTGGTAAATTGTTTTCAGAAATGTCAAATGGAACTTCAAAGTTACTGTTAAATAACGTTCTTATTTCTAGAGCTTGTGACATAAAAGTATGGGTATTTTTTCGCTTATAATTTTCTGGTTTCCGTTAAAAGTAAAACATCACTTTTTTACATTTTCTTTTTTCTCAATTTTGATTACAGATTAGGTAATTTGAATTTGATGTAGTTTTTCAGCAAATTTTCGTGTAACAAAATATTTAGTCAAACTTTTTTTATTATTTCTTCAAAAATCTTACAAACATGATTTCTAATGTTTGTAAGATTTTTTTGAAGTAATAAATGTTTAATAAGCTTTTGTAAATAATTTTTTTCCAATTTTTGTAAAAAAAAAATGGTTTCGAAAAATTTCGTAAAAAATATAATTTTCGTGTAACTTTACCTAAGCCAATGTTTGTTAAAAAATGGAGAATTTAAGCGGAAGAAATTGTTTGACAATTTTCATGCAATCAGTTTTTTAATATTGTAAAAAAGCTTATTTCGAATAATTGTATCTTGGGAGGTGTGTAAATGAAGATCTTAGTTGGTCAAGAAAATCGGATCAGTTTTTTTACAGAATATTCTTGTATTTTTAAAACAATAAAGTTATTTTTATAAAATATGGTACATTGTTTCTACTATATAGGTTATACCCAATTTAATGCATTTAATTAAAAAAGACATATTTGCCACTAAAAACGTTTTTATGACAATTCACTACCATAACGCACTTGCTGCGTCCAGACTTTAAAAATTTTTGCTGTTACGGATTTGCTGTTCTAAGGCAAGTTATAATTAGAGAGACTTAGGAGTATATACCTAATTTGTAGAAGACTTGTTTATTTTTGAAAAGGAATCAGTAAAAATTGGACTTGCAAATAACATTGTGTGAAGCAAGATTCTAAATCAAAAATTGACAATGACATTAAAGGTTATGAATAACTGATATTCTAATTTACGTTGGCCATAGCGCGGACCTAAACCCGCTACTGCTGATACTGCAGCAATATTTCACGTGGTTTAGGGCGGGCTTTGAATTGTGTATATACGGCAATAAATGGTTCGAATAATTATACAGAACTAATTAATCGGTGAGAAGGGTGATATAAAGGTTTTATGAAAGTGGAACTTGTGTAAATCAATAAAATACGTTTGATGTTATTTTAATTCATGGCACAATTAAATTTAAATATCATTCTATAATGTACAATATGACAACCGAATCCAATAATGTAATACCGCAGGGTTAAAATCTAAATAATAAATAGACTGACATATGTTCTCCATAACCCTTGATTTATATATTATGCTTACTAAATTTAAATTGATCTCCCTTTGAAGATTTTAAAACAGGAAGTACATGTTTTCAGTCTTTTCGCTGTCTAGAGTATGGGGATTTTATGTTGTAATTGGAATTGTTAACTGCAATTAAGAAACTCAGTTTATTTAACAGAAATGCATAAAATAACATTTCTACAGATGACTGGTCACGGAGATAAAACACGATCACAGATTGCTCGCTTATTTCAATAAAAATTTTTGATTTACCGCCGATATTCCAAGGGACAATTAGTAAAATGGAAAAGCATTTTCGCGAGCTTGGACATATAAGGCAGATACAGAAAACCCTTCTAATGCACTAAGTAATGATACCAAATTGGATCTTGAGATTGAGGAAGACCCACTTACTTCGAATCGACAAACAGCCACAGCATTGGATGTTAGCCATTTATCGATTAATAGAATATCAAAAGAAAATAAAATGCATGCAATTGATACAAAATCAGGAGTTCTTGAAAGACGATTTTGATAGGCGAACGTCTTTTTGTGAACAAATGATGGAAATGTTAGGTAACAATGTTATTCAACCGGAACATGTTTTGTTTTCTGATGAGAGGCAGTTTTACACTTTACGGTCATGCTAATCGTCAAAATTGTCGTTACTGGTCTAAAGAAAATCCACACTGGATGAGAGAAAGACACACACACACACAGTACCTTGAAAAATTCAGTGCTTGGGCGGGAATAGTTGGAAAATCATGTCATTGTTCCTTTTTTAGTGATGGCAATTTGAACAGAGATAATTATTTAGCACAGCTCCAAAATAATGTCGTTCCAAGTTTGGCAAGCTTATATCCCCTGATCGAGCAAACCCACAAGTTCAAGCCATGGTGAAGTGGTTTCAGCAGCAGCAAATTACCAAAACAATTTTCGGCAGAACCTACACATAATATTTTCAAATCGGTGGATAGGGAGGCGAGAATCGTTAGAATGGCCAGAAGGATCACCCGATCTTGCCCTTTTAGGGTTCTTCTTTTGAGGATCTGTAAAAAGTGTGTATAGAAAACTCAATCGTGCGATTTAACTGACTTAAGAAGAAGAATAACTATTGCGATCGCGCCTCACATGTTGATTAACGTTAGAAGATATTTTTATTTACGATTATGATGCTGCCAGGACGTTCAAGACATGCAATGTAAGCATTTACTACGTACAGTGATTGTTTTTTATTTTTTTTTGCATTATCAATGAAACGGGATTAGTTATAAAATTTTTAGTGTGTTGTAGCGAAATTGGTCAATGAGACTACTTTTTGTTACAGTTAACTTTTGCAATAAATTTTAAAGGCGTATCCTTATCATAGAGAATATATATATATATATATATATATATATATATATATATATATATATATATATATATATATATATATATATATATATATTAACTCCGCCATCGCCGGTCCAAGCCCGGGTGAAAAAGGAGGAGGGGGTGGAGTAACAATCACGTTAAAAAACCAGGATCCGTCTGGCCCGGACGGTAGCACCCTGTAAGGGCCCCTGACTAGGGATACAGCAACTAGCAGGTGGTAGTGGAATTTTCCTTTACGTGATAGTAGAGGATTTTTTTCACGCCCGAGGAGGTACCACCCCATGCATCAAGGGGCCGGTGAAGTCCCAACGGACGTTTCCGGTTAACTCCGCCATCGCCGGTCCCAAGCCCGGGTGAAAAAGGAGGAGGGGGTGGAGTAACAATCACGTTAAAAAACCAGGATCCGTCTGGCCCGGACGGTAGCACCCTGTAAGGGCCCCTGACTAGGGATACAGCAACTAGCAGGTGGTAGTGGAATTTTCCTTTACGTGATAGTAGAGGATTTTTTTCACCCCCGAGGAGGTATCACCCCATGCATCAAGGGGCCGGTGAAGTCCCAACGGACGTTTGCGGTTCCGGTGTATGAGTCGGTTTCCCTTATAAACAAAAATGATGATGGCTCCTCATTGTACAAAAGATTCCGGAAGTAAAATACCCCTCCATTCGGATCTCCGGGAGAGGGGTGTACAGGGGGCGCCAACATCAAGATTTAACATATCCTTCTCCAATATATGTGGCCTAAATTCTAACCTGAATTCCGTCCACCATTTCCTCCAGGCTAATAGGCCCCAACTCCTCTTTCTTACCGAAACCCAAATCAGTGCCAAAACAGGCACTAATCACCTTAATTTCCCGGGGTATGAGCTCCTTACCTCCTTTAGATTGCATGGCGGAGTGTGCGCATACGTCCGTAGCAATCTACCCTGCACCAGACTTCCCAATTTAGAAGCTGGAAGAAAAGACATTCTATGGATAAAACTCTCTCTCAGGGCTGCGTCTAAATTCATCTGTTGCATTTACCGGTCACCTTCTGAGAACAACTTTGTCCAGCTCTTTGACTACCTTTCTGAAAAAATCGACCATCTGATTTCTGAATATCCTTCCTCCGAGGTCACCATTCTTGGTGACTTCAATGTCCATAATAAGGAATGGCTAGGATCTTCCAAAACCGATCCACAAGGAAGAGCAGCGGAGGCCTTTGCAGTCAGCAATTCTTTAGCCAATATGGTTCAGCAACCTACTTACTTTCCTCGTATCCCAACACACAGCTCAAATCCCTTGGATCTCCTTCTTACTACAAAACCTGAATGCTACAAGATATCAGTCACCGCCCCCCTTGGTCGTTCAGACCACGGCATGGTCACTGCTACCTGCACAATGCAACCCGAGGTCACACAATCATCACACCCACGTATCGTTTGGCACTACAACTCCGCAAACTGGGACGCAATGCGGGATTACTTTTCCTCATTTCCATGGGCGTCTGTCTGCTTCTCTCATCCTGACCCCTCTGATATCTTACAAAACGTCACCGAAATTATCCAAGCTGGCATGGAATTATTTATTCCACGTACACAGAAAACCTCTTCAACCACTCAAAAGCCCTGGTTCTCTAAATCCTGTGACAAGGCCAGACTTGAAAAGGTCAAAGCTCACAAAACGCTTCTACAAAATCCCAGTCAAGAAAACCGTCAAGCATTTAACAACGCAAGAAACCGCTATGTCCGTATTCTTTCTGAGGCAAAAAACTCGTTTAATAACCACATTAAAAACAAAGTCCTCTTAAGCTTCAACGGCAGCAAACCCTTCTGCACTCTTGCTAAATCTATTGGGAATAATTTCTGCAAGAGCACGTTCCCACCTCTTGTCTCAGGGGACGAAATTGTTTCTACCGCCCTGGGCAAGGCTGAACTTTTTGCTTCGTTATTTGCCGCCAATTATACTCTCAACCCACCTCCAAATGTTCAATCACCAACAGTCCCCAATGTCGCGCACAAAATGACGGATATCATTTTCAAAACTAAAATGGTACGAAAGATGCTCTCTTCTCTTAATACCAAGAAAGCCTCTGGCCTTGACGATATCCCAGCAATTGTTCTCAAAAAAATGCGCACCAGAACTTGCTCCTGTCCTGACTCGTCTGTTTCAGACATCTTACAATAGAGGCATATTCCCTAGTAACTGGAAAACTGCTCGAGTACAACCCGCCCCCAAGAAAGGATCCAAAGCGCTTCCTAGCAACTACAGGCCTATTTCTCCCCTTTCAGTCGTCTCTAAAGTGATGGAAAAGTATATAAACACCGAATTACTAAAATTTCTCGAAAAACACAGTCTAACTCACGATAGACAGTATGGATTCCGTCAGCGCAGATCAACTGCCGACCTCCTTTCCTCTGTTACCCATTCTTGGTACAAGTCTATGGAACTACACGGTGAATCCCAGATTGTCGCTCTAGATATATCCAAAGCATTCGATCAGGTCTGGCACGCAGCGCTGCTTAATAAACTCCCAGCCTATGGCCTACCACCAAAACTCTGTACCTGGACAGCAAATTTCCTCTCCAACCGGAGCATTACTGTTGTCGTGGATGGCCATTCCTCTAAACTATATCCAATTAATGCAGGAGTTTCTCAAGGTTCAGCTTTAGCCCCTACTTTGTTTCTTCTCCACATCAATGACCTCCTCTCTAGCACATCCAACCCAATTCACAGTTACGCGGACGACAGCACCCTGCACTCAAATATACAATATCCTAAGCCTGTTTCTTTAGCCCAACTAGATGAGGATCGCAGACTCATGGAGGATTCTGTCTCCGTGGATCTCCCAAGAATATTAGACTGGGGAAGTATAAATCTTGTACAATTCAACTCCACCAAAACTCAGTCTTGCTGTCTTACTCATAAGAGATACACCAGCCCTAGACCCATCACAATGAACAACCAAGTTATCCAAAGTAATGAGTCCTTTTCACTTGTTGGCATTTATGTGGATCGAGGTCTCAATTGGCACTAACATGTCACTTCAATTGCAGAATCGGCTGCTAAGAAATTAGGCTTCCTCTTCCGGGCTCCCAAATACTTTTCACCAGCTAATCTCTATACCTTATATACTTCACAAATAAGGCCAAACCTCGAATACTGCTCCCACATCTGGGGTGCCGCTGCCGCTTCTACACTCGCTATCCTAGACTCCATTCAGAAGAGAGCTATACGTCTCATCAGTGACCCTACACTCACCCAAAGGCTGCCATCCCTTGCCTACCGACGTGCCGTTGGTGACCTCTCTCTCTTTTATAGATATCTGCACGGGCAGTGCTCAGAGGTGCTTTCTTCCATAGTTCCTCCACCTGCTGTCCCCAACAGATCTACCAGGGGAATAGAGCGAATGCATCCTTTTACTGTCCAGGTCTCCAGACATAGAACATCTTATGCCCGCTCTTTTGTCCCGAGGACTTCCAAGTTATGGAATTCTTTGCCGGCACATGTTTTTCCTTCTCCTCCGAACCTCCAAACCTTCAAGTCCAGAATTAACAAGTTGCCCCTTTCCTCCTTGTCGACACCCACGGTACGATAGTATTTAGGCAGTAAGCCCTCGTGGTGTGTTGTCCAAATTAAAAATATATATACATATATAGGGATTTTCTCCTTACCTACTCGCCTGCGAGTCCACGAGTCCAGCGAATGTTATGTTAAGTTACACTTGTATATTCAACTATTAATGTAGAACCTCGGTGGTTCAGTGGTAAGAACGTGTGCCTCTGAAACAAAGGATACTGGGTCGTTTCCCAGGATTCTCCTTCCACTTTTTTAGTACATCCTGTAAAATTAACATAAACCGAGGTTGTGGCATTGTATATGGGCAAGTTGAATGTCTGCACGTTCCTCCCTTCAGAGGGGGCAAAAAGCCGTCGGTCTCGTGTCCATGCGATGTTGGGCAAGTTAAGAATCCCTACCTTACTTACAGGAAGGTAAGGTCTCTGCAAAATTTCCAGGATACTGGGGTGAAACTGTTCCCTGGCGTCGGTGTTGGCCATAATCGCAGAAATAGACCGACTTTAAAGAAAAAAAATACACACACATCCTATTATTGTATTTATTATGAGTGATTGGCAAGTGAACTTCTCGTATTATTATTATTGTTCTTGTTGTCGCAAAAAGCTGTCATTACTGAACCAAAATAAAATTTGAGGTGGAAAAACTGGTTTTAGTAAATGGTTTTGTGTATCCTCTTATTAAGGTTGATTTGCTGCCTAATTAATAAAATAGATGTTTGAAGGTGAAAATAATATATGAATCTCATATTATTTCAATACTTGAACAATTTTCTATTGTTCATAGAGATGATAATGTAAGATAACTGCAAAACGCTTTTTATAAATTCCACCTCCTTTATTTATTTATTTATTTAAATATACATCCTAAATGAGGGTATCTCCAAATAAATAGTGTGCTATTAAGCAAAAAATATACACAAATTATCTATGCAGTCCTAACAAATAACCTAAAATTTTTTGATAAGCGAGGAAATACTGTCCATAGAATGATAGAAATACGCTCTGTCAGAGAAGCACTGAATCTTAGCTATACTTTGTTGCACTTCAGAATGTTCATAGAACACCTTATTGTAGGTGTCACACATTCTTCTTACTGTTGGCAAGTTTAGCCGTACATTGATCCTAGGAGCAGAGATATAAAATAAGTCATCAGATCTGCAGGCAAGGCAAGCCTCGACACTAGACAAAGTGCAGTATTTGCGGGCAGTCGATTTTATGATTAAGCAAGTTTCATAAGAATGTTAAACTTGAGACTGTTCGCTGACTTGTAGGGATTCTATGCAGAATCGTTCGAACACATATGCATGGGACGGGCCCGCTGCGGGATAAACACCGTCAGTTCTGTAGACCATCAGCTTTAAGAACCTACGCGCACTTGTGTGTACCTCATAGAGGAGGGGCCAAACTATGGACGTATATTCCAGATGAAGTCGTACATATGCAATGTATATTGTGAGAGTGGCTGTCTTCGTAGAGGTGGTAGAGTTACGCACATGGATTCCTGTAACACTCCGAAACAATGGATTCTATGTGGTTTAGGAAAGACAGCTCGTGGTCAAAAACAATACCCAGGTGAGTGAAAGCACAACGCTGTACATAGAGTAGTTAAATTCAATAGGTGATTCACTCAGAATATATGTCGCACTTCCGAATATTGATGGGGACGCAATTCATGCATGTCCATGAATTTATCCTGCTAAGATTATTCTCCAGCTTAACATAGCTTTACAGATCTTCTATGCTGAGAAAAAATTTCTAATCATCAGCATACAACAGGTGCGGGACATATATCACCACAAATGTATCGTTCGCGAATAGATTGAACAGCAAAGGTCCAAATCGGACCCCTGAAGAACTTCCGACCACGCCATCACCTCAGTCGATGGACGACCACGATGTGGCACAAAATAACTTCTACCTGTCAGATATGTATGAAGGAATCCTAGCAGATTTGGAGAGAGATTCATATGATACAGCTTCTGGAGCATAATCTTATGGTTTAATCGGTAATTTGATGTAAGTATTTTTTTATATGTATGCAGCATCAAAGGTTTTATTGTAAATTGATACATAATCCCCGTTTTTTAACTACTTACTTAAGTACATGTGTGGTAAAATGAGAACAACAACTTTGGAAGCTTTACTTAATGTATTAAAATTATGTAAGTACTTTTAAGATTAAAACGTAAACTGCTAAAAAGAATAGATATATTAATTAAAACTCATAATTATATATGAAAATCATATCCAATTGATGAAGTAGCACATCTTTTGTGTATCAAAGAAATAAACTTTGAAATGGAATTGGTATATACGTTTAGCCACAGATGGATGGTAATTAAAAACAGGGATAGGATAGAAATAAACTTATTTGCCCTAAGGAACTATTTTCCTTATATTTTTAATTATATTTGAAATGTGTATTTTGAGCTTACTATAAAGTGGAGGCAAATTAATTATCTTTTAAAAGCAAACGAAAATTAATTATTGCAGTACCCATTATAACTAGAGCTGCTCTACAGGGATTACAAAATTGCAGATTTATGTAATTTACAGATAAAATTTAAAATCACTTAAATTGCAAGTGCACTCTAAGTAGTTCTCTATTGTGATATTTTAACTTCTTAATTTTCTCTGCCTCTCTTTTCCTTCCGCGCTCTATTTGAGTCCCTGTTCTCATAATTTCAATTTCCATTCCTAGTACCTACATAAGTCAGATTATTTCATTTCAAGGGCGTTGAGATTTCAATCAATATTGGCATAATGTACATGGGAAATGCGTTAGCAGCGCGCGTATTAGATTCTATCTTGAATGAGCAGTCAATATAATTGTTAACAGTTAAGTAACGGCTAAACGATATGTTAATTTAATCCCTATAATCCAGGGGAATTTGCTATATTTGCCTTTAACTATAACCTACCCAACGCAACACGATACTGAAAGTCTGCGTGAGTGGGCGTCCAGTTACGTCATCTATTTTAATACATACTTTCATATACATTTATGCTATACACGCTTTATGTGTTAAATCTTACGTTCGGAAGCTTCAGTAGATGCATTAGGCTAAGAAGTTATTTATAATCAAGTAGATTTATTAAATGTTGACAGAAAAATACTTTTATGTCGCTGAGAGGTCAAATAGTTCCAAAAATGATTTTAAGTGGGTACGTTTGATTTGTTTAACCTTTCCAGGTGGATTAGTTTTTAAATTAAAAACTGTACTTTAAAATTTGTACCATTTTTTTTTTAGTTTGCAAGAACAAGACTAGCACAGCTAAATGTCGAGTGTAATAACATTTTCCTAGTTTAACTTAGTGGCCATTCTCAAAAATATTATACAAAGTTCTTTATTTCAATCCTTATTTCAATGAAGGTAATAAGCAGCAAATGCGTTCTGGTAGTGAATTTTCATAAAAATGTTTTAATAGCAAATATGTACAATATTTCATGAAAATAACTTTATTGTTTGAAAAACTACACACAATTTTCCGACAATAAACTTAGAAGATGCCCAAAATAATTCTTTCTAGCCAACCAACCTCTTCAAGCTATTTACCCACCTGCCAATATATAATTATTCACAAAAAGCTTTCCCACGAAATTTCCAAGAAAAATTTTGCATGAAAATTGGCAAACAAATCTGAAAAACTTATTAAAACATTTATTGCTAATTACCAAAATTTCACAAAAATTTTACAACAAATGATTTCTACAGAAATACAAAAAAATATCAGCGAAAAATGACTGAATTTTTTTACACAAAAATTTGCTAAAAGAATAGACAAAATTCAAATTATATACTTAATCTGTAAGTAAAATTGTAAAAACAATTTATCAACTACTTACATATTATAATAATATAGATAGATTTTGCTTTTAGGGTTCGCTAAATAATCACATAATATGATTGGTTATTAGAATTGAATAGAAAAAAAAACTGAAAAAAATTAAAACTCCTCCCTGCGTGAGTCATGGTCTGCGATTATAAATGTAAATATTTTCAAATCTAGAATTTGTAGGTATAGGGAGTGTTATACAAAACTTGAAGCAGATGGCATTGTCCCATTTGAAAAAAATTGAGTTACGGCAGTTGGATTTTTTCGAATTAGTCACTATTTGAGAGCACCTGTATACGGCATTTCGATTTTTTTCTACGAATAATATAAACAAAAACCTTTCTGAATACGTTACTTTCATGAGACTCTGCTATCTACCTATTGGTAAAAACGTCGTAGCACAATTTTTGATATGTGCTAAAAATGTGAAAAGTTGCAAAACAATAATTAAAATAACTCTAAAATGATGAACGCTATAAATTTTCTCCTAACAAACATGGATTAAAATTCGATGAAAAATGTAAGAATCAATACTATAAGGGGTGTTTGATTAAAACAAAAGAAAATTTGTATCACTAAAGACTTATAACCCACGCTGTGATTGTCAAAATAAATTAATAAGATGCAGCTCAAGACAACCTATAATTACCGTGTAGAATTTTTTCTCGTATCGGTAAAGGTTAATATATCCCTTATCATACAAATAAGGGATATATTAAGCTTTACCGTAGACATGAGTCACCCTGTATATACGTAAACAGATAAAAACTGAAACTAACCCCGGATATGGGTTTTAGGGGGCAAAGTTTGGGTTAATTTCCAGAAATCTTTTTAAAATTCAATACACGCGGTCTCCTCATTAGCGACCTTTTCCTACGACAATTCGCTGAAAATTACATACTAAACCATAAACTCTATAAATAAAACTACTGCCAAAGCATCAGAGAAAGGGTCTATTTGAAGTGAATTTTATGAAAGTATTTTGGTAAAATAAGCACAATGGCGGTTGAAGCTAAAACTTAAGGTTTTGTAAAACACATTTCTTGCGACATTTTCTCTACATAACCCATATTCGTTTCAGTTTTTTTGCCTAAAATTTGCCAGTTTTGACGTCTCAAATCGCGACTTTGGCGTTTTAAGAAGAAAAACTATAAAACATTCAAAGTAATTTTTTGATATTTCTTGACTTTTTGCGCCAAAAAACTTAATCGTTATCCGTAATATACATTAGATTTTGTTGTCCACACAAAACAAATTGGTTTTGCGTGTTTCACTCGTTATCAGCGGAAACCAATTTTTTTTGTCATTAAATGCGTATAACTTTTTTTTAAACTTAGAGACGTAAACTTCAGTGCGAGGCATACTTTTGTAATGTAAACCTGCGTACTAATTTGGTTGCCATAGCTTTGTTATTTCCGGATATACTAACATTTTCCCAAAGAAAACCCATAGCCAGAAAAATCGAACCAGTTTGTCCGATTTTATTTTAAGTGCGTTCCTTTTTCGTATAAATATTGGTATATATATATATATATATATATATATATATATATATATATATATATATATATATATATATATATATATATATATATATACATATAAAAATTGAAACTGACCCCTAATATGTGTTCGTGGAAGCACGATCCCCTCATTAATGAACTTTTTCTACGAATATTCACGAAAATGATGTCTTAAGTCAAGACGTTAACCTTTTTGTGATTATCACATGGCGAATATACACTACTCAACACACAAAGCGTCAAAAATTTTAGCCTTTTAAAATTTGATGCAACATTCCATTGCCGCGATTTAATTGAACTCTGGTAAAAGCGTTTGCAAGCACAATTCTTTGACCATTAGGCTGTTGTCCTGTAAAATATCAAGTAATTTACATACATTTTATCCAGGGTGCTGAATAAAACATTGACAATTTTCTATACCATCAAGAAGCTCCACTTTGAGAAACAAATTTTATTTATTAAATTTCAACTAAAAACATGTTGAACAAGGAGCCAGCCTATAGAGTGGCCTTTTAATTTTTCGTCTATCTCTTTTATTTACGATTTATGATTAAGAAAAAGTTTTTTTTTAATGTTTTTGGGCTTAACTTTTTTACTCGTCAACCGATTTTCGTAGTCAAGAACTCATACTAAAACCAAAGCTTCACGAAAGAACGTCCAGTTAACATAATTTACGCAGCCTAAACGATAAATATACAGTGCGGTATCAAACCTAATATTATAAAAATTATGTTCGAGAGCAGAATTGACTGTAAATTAAGTTGATTATGAAAAAACTGTTAATTGTGGGCACTAAAAATTATTCCTCGTCTGCATAGGTCAAAAATGGTTACTAAAAAACCTAAATTACAAACGCCTTGGTTCCAACGAAAACTCATTCAAACTCACACCTGAAAATGCCCGTAACTCAGGTAATACTTTTCGTGACTTCGTTACGAATATTTTCAAATGAGAGCTTGAGTAAGTCACTTTTGGAAACAATCTGTGTATAATTGAGTTCTTTTAACGACAGTTTTTCACCTATGCACACGAGAAACAATTTTCAGTGCCAACAATTAATGGTTTTTTCATAATGAACTTGATTTCAAGTCAATTCTGCTGTTGAAATTTGTAAAACGACTAGGATTTGGATCACGTTTGATGCAGCGTTGTATCGTTGTCGCTCACTTTGCGTCGATTCTGTTAACTGAGCGTTCTTTCCTGAAGGTTTGGTTTCAATATGGGCCCTCCGTTACGAAAAGCGGTTGACGAGTAAAAAAGTTATACCCAAAAACAGAAAAAGACTCTTTTTTGTTTTCATCCTGTAACTATACAAGATAAACGTAAAATTCAGACACCACCCTGTAGATTGGATCCCATTTCAACACGTTTTCAGTTGAAATTCAAGAAATTAAATTTGTTTTTCAAACGGGAGCTTCTTGGCTGTATAGAAAATTTTCAATGTCTTATTCAACACCCTGTATAAAACTTATGTGAATTACCTGATATTTTACAAAACAACGAGATAATAGTGAAAGGATTGTGCTTACAAACGCTTTTAACAGACTTCAATTTGGGAGCAGCAATCGAATGTTACATCAAAGTTCAAAAGGGTAAAATTTTTCCGAGCGACACTTTGTGTGTAGCAGTGTAGATGTAGACCGTTTTTGGTTTTACAAATGTTTTTTTTTATTTTCTGCAACCAGGTTCGCCTTTTATAGCATCTTGAGGCAGAAAAATATTATCCTGTCTAACGATGCCGTGAGAAGCGAAACCAATTGCAAAGAAGAAAAGAAGCATTTTTGAAGACAAAGAAGTATTCACGTTTGTATTTAATATGGAACGATTGTACTAAGTCAGTGCATTAACAGGTAATATAGATCACAGGACGATCAAGAATTACTGTGGCAAAGTTTATCGGATTGTTGAACTCGACAAAATATAAGTGAATCGCTTACTGCTAAAACAACATATGTAATTTTTCGTCAATATTCAGTTATCATGTGCATATTATTATACTAATCAATCTGCATAGTTCGGTGCTAGAAGAACCTACGTGCGCATATCGATTATGGGGAAAAAGTATACAGAAAGTATCAGATGTAGTGTTAAAACAACTCAAGTCAGTGATTTAGGGTGATTCTGCATTACAGAATGGCATGACATTTCATGGTACACGGTGTGCTATATAATGTTTTGAAAAAATAGACGTCGATATGAGACAAACTATTTTCAAAAACTTCTATGGCTTGCCTTCCAAAGATTCACAGGATCTTTATCTCCAGGATTTAGTGGCGACAGTAGATGTTAAACAAAAAGAAAACGTAGGCCTGAGGGTTAAAACCGCAACATGTCGCATCAGTATTTTGTCCAGGTTGGTAGCAGAAAGTTAAAAGTTTATCAATGGGCAATTTTAAGCATACACACTGATTTTAGTATTCAAAGAATGAAGAGCATCAAATTATTACTGGGAAACAATTAAACATCCACAGACAAGAGAGGGAAGCACACCAAAGGAAATACTGTTACAGTTGATATTATAAGTTTGATCAGAGATGACATTTCTTTGTATCTGGTAAAACAGGCCCATTATTTAGGACGCGAATTACAATATCTCGATGCCAGATGGAATGTGAAGATAATGCATAAAACGTTTTGTAAAAAACATCCCGATACAAAAGTAAACTACCGTGTTTACTTAAAATTCTTCAAGGAAAATTGTAATTTGCATTTTGGTAAACCTCAGGTAAATACTTGCAGCAAATGCGAAAAATTTAATTTAAATAAAAAGTACTTCCCTAGGGAAAGCAGCCAGAAAGGCTGCCGTTGCTAAAAAGATAGTTCAAGAACGCCGTGCAAAGAAATTCTACGAAGCTATTGCAAAGAAAACCCAGAACTTGCAGCAATATCTTTCGATTACATGCAAAATTTTCAGTTGCCTTAACATCCGTGCAAGACTTGTTCTACCTCACACAGTTAAGTGTCTCGGTATTTGGTGCTCATGACTTAAAAACCAACGTGGCTAACTTTAATGTATATCCAGAGAATATTGCAAGTAAAGCTCCAAATAAGGTAACATTATTCCTAATGAATTTAATTGACAACTACTGGCCAGAAGAAATTAAAGAACTGCGACTTTTTTCGGATAACTGTGCTGGCCAAAATAAAAATCTCTGCATTGTCAGACTGTGTGCGTCTTTGACAGAAACAGGTCGATTTGAGAAGGTGCAGCAATTTTACCCTGTTAGAGACCATTCCTTCTTACTTTGTGAAAGGGATTTTAGTATAATTAAAAGAAAAATACGGAATTCTGACCGAGTTTACGACTTACATACCTACACTGAAATTATTATAGAATCCAGTTCGCAGAACTAATTTACAGTAAAAAAAGTTAAAAATGACAACATTCTAAAAATTAATGAACATCACACTACAAAAAAATCTGTGGAAACAGAGAGGTCTCCTAGAAATGAACGAGTCACATTTTCCATCTCAAAATTTCATTATTTTGTGTATTTATGTTCAAATCCCGGTTCTGTTAAGGTTAGCGAATTTGTTGATGGCTCGCATACATCTTTGATAAGAAGTGCAAGAGCTGGCAATACAAAAATCCTGTGGGCTGAAATGAAGGCATACGAAGAAAATATTCCAATATTGGAAAGTAAAATTAAAGACCTTAAGACATTATTGCCGTGAATAGGATCACAAATATAAACCACTTTATCAATCCGTCATGAACACCAGCGAAACCAAGAGACGCAAAGAAAAGGCTTCCGCCTCGAAAAATGACTAAAAACGATTTTTCTTGTAGTACCAAAGTAAATTTTTTCCATATATAGTAAAAAGGCCGTAAGTCAGAATTTTTTTGTAATGTTTGTGATGGGTAAAATGTAATATTTTGTATTGTGTCAAAAGAAAAATTTGTCATTAAATATTATTGCCAATAAAACCTCCCTTTTGGTTTTTGTAATGTATAAAATGTTTTTTTTTTCGTTTACTGACAAATTGTAAAAAGTGACTTAGGTTGTTTTAGCAATAAGCGATTCAAGTACACTTTGGAGAGCCACATTTACAACAACACATTTTTTAGTCCTAAAAATCGTTTAGTTTAATCATCAAATGAATAAAATGAGCTAACTAACAACTAAAGATTGGTTTTTTACTAGGTAACCAGACAATCGTAGAGTACAAGTGCCCCCGAAGGAGGTATATTTACTACGGCGTAAAACATACTGTCCATATATCGTTGATGTCCTTTTACTCAAAGTACCTTCACCAGTTGTGGTGTCGGCTCCTTTGTGTTCTTCAACAAAGAAACCGCTTTAGAAAGGAATCAATGTCAATAATGAACGAGATATAAGTGGACCCATTTTGTTCATGCCAAACTTTTGTTTTTATTTTACCGATAGAAACACTAGTGTTGTTGTATGGCATACGTTAACTTAACTAGAACAATCAATAAAAATGAGCAACGCAAATATTATACCACCTTAACAAGGCTTTGCGTTAAATAAACCATTTTTTAATTGTATAATTTTTTTGGCAGGACTCAAGGTACAGTAGTAGGCAACCCTCTCTTCTCGTTTATTAAAGACCTGTAAATGAGTTGGTTTGGTGCAGATTTGACAAATAAACATGATAATTTTCCTAGAGTTTCGTTATTTTGCAGCATTTAACCTGCCCTGGACGACGTGGGACACAATTGTATCCCAGATCATCGATTTTTCAATCATTTTCGTTGAAACTTTTTTCATGTTTATGTATTTTTTTAAATCGTTTCTTGTACCATCTACCATCGAAAACTTAATGAATTATTTTTTTAGAATTATTGTTGTTGCCAAAGAAAAATCATATACTTGGGACACAATTATATTCCACAACGTCTTTTATGTGATACCTCTCTTCTACAATATTAATGACACATTTGTCAACTGCGTCTGCGCAAGATCGTACATTTGGGACAAAGTGTAATATTGCAATTCGTCGACTGTGCGTTCCAACAAGTTCGTAAATATTCGATTCATTACTTTCTGTGCGGTTGAAAAGTATATTAGTCGGCAGTTAGAACAAAGTGTAAGATTGTGCAATAATGTCTAAACGGATGAGACTTAATCCTCGATTGTTGTTGCTCGAATTGTAGCTGTGGATTTTTGCCATTAGCTCGACTTAATCCTACCAATGAGAAGTATCGACAAAATGCAAACTCCATAAAAGACTTGTAAAAGCCGGATAACAGTTTAAGACTGCAGTCAGCAGTTAGGGTAGTGGAACCAGTGATGGACATGTTAAGGTTTACTATTGGTTCCAATAGCCATAATACATCTTTGAATTAGGTTAGGGTGATTAAGTTATATACATAAATACAGCTCGTTATATACTTTCAATTCTTCAATATCTGCGATCTTCAAAATTAAATTAATATATGATAACTAATTTTTCTTCTAATAATGTTCATTGCTCTAGTGTTGGACACCCCAATTTTTTTTCGTTCCTAATTTGGACACTCATGGATGCAGTAATGGACATCATTTTCTAAATCTATTTTTTTCAATAAAGGTAGACAATCATATAGTTAAGCTACTGCCATGTCATGTGTAGGAAGATATGTAAGTACCTAATATACAAAGGTAGGAGCACATTTTCCTAGATAAGTGAGTTTTTGAAATGTTTTTTTTGCTTGTGGACATTCATCACCCAACCTCCCTTTGTACCCAACTATAATATATTACTTTTGATATACCTGTATAGGTAGTAGATACCCAAAATTAGAATCGGAATGTATGCACGTGAATGATGAACTTATTTATTTATTTGTGAATTATTAGCGGTAATACAGATAGAAGCCTACATGAAATACAGAAGTATTCTTAATAACTTTGTCTAACTTTTAATCTTCGTCTGTTTCGTTGTCCCAATCTTCATTTACGTCACTGCTGTCTACAGTAATTCCACAGTCTTCACACACAAACTGTAATTCGTCTTCAGAATCACAGGTACTTAAACCTAGTGAATCCATATATTTTATCGTAACACAGATCTTATGAACCTTATTTGGGCAACTAATACAACTTAACCATTTTGCCTTCCTCTCAAAAAAATGCTGATCTTTCCAAGCCAGTCTACATTTGCTACATTTCCAATCCAGTTTATTATTTTGTTCTACTTTCTTCGGTGCTGCTTTTTTATCTTTGGTTTCAGCTTTCTTAAATTTTTGTTTGGTTATTTTTTAATTTTTCTTGTCGTTTCTCTTCTCTAGCTCGTTTCCTATTTTCTTTTAATTGTTCTCTCTCTAATTTAAAGTTTTCCTTCTTACGCTGCTCGTTTAACCAATAGTCAGATGTAATGACCGAACGGGATCTTTCTTGTACTTTTTTTTTACTTTTTATTTCATCTTTAGGCCAAAATAGGTATTTTTTAAAAGGGGATTCTTTCGATTGCGTATGTGCCTCTGCTAATGTCTCTTCAATTTGTTGATCATTAGTTTGGTTTTCTGGATGGTAATACATAATATTCACTTCAGGAACATTGGTTCTCGACGTTGAGGGAATTGCCAAGTCTGGAGTATGCTTAACATTTTTGTCAAGTTCAATTGCTTGGGCCTCTTCAACATGTATGTCTACGTTCTCGTCTTCTTGCAGAATTTCAAATGATTCTTTGTTGTTCTTATTTACAGTTTCAATTATATTTTCAGTCTCATTTGAAACTGACATGCTAGTCAATTTGATCATCTTTTTCCAAACATCATACAAATCCTTTGACGATTCAGGTCCCTTCCATTGCTCCTCAGGATGCTCTTTCATAGCTTTAAGTATTGACAGTGGAATGTTCGATTCTAGAACGCTCAAACAACTTTTGATCTCTTGAACTGTGTGATGAGTTTGGTTAGATGTTTTGTCATATCCCTCTTTCTCGTTTCCATTTGACTTCTGTATCATTTTAGAATAGTCGACATTATTTGGATCAAACGGAAAAAGCGCACAAACTCGAAAACCGTTTACAATGGTTTCTAGTGAAAAATCGTTTAGAATATTTTCTAGCAGTGGAGCAACATTCTGCCTCATTACTTGTCGGTTCTCATGTTCTGTTAGCCACTTTCTGATATATAATTTCCATTTACTTTTTAACGGATAAAACACGGAAACGTCCAAAGGTTGTAACACATGTGTCGCATTTGGATAAAATGCTACTAGAATTATCTGTTTTTCTCGCAAAAACATACTTAGGTGTAATGTTAGATGTGACTTGTGTTCATCAACAAAAAATATTACAGGGCGTTCTACATTGGTCTCTGTTAGCCACGGTTCGAAAATATTCGCCATATATTCGAAATAAACCTCTCCCGTCATCCATCCCGATTCTGACTTACCTAGGCCCCAACCTTTCGGAAAACTGTTTACTATTTCGGAGGGGATTCTCTTATATGGATACACTACCATAGGTGGAGCAATTTTTCCAGAGGCTGACACTGTTAACAGAACTGTAAGGCTTTCCTTTTCTGAAGTCTTAGAAACATCATAAATATTTTTGACTCCTTTAGGTGCCAGTACTTTTCCCGTTTTAGGACATAACGAAATAGCTGTCTCATCAGCATTAAATATGCGATTTCCATTTTCTAAGATTTCGTTATAATGGTTTTCTTCAAAGTAGTTTGAAACCTCCTTAAACCAATTGCGTATATCAGTCTCAGTTAACTGATTTCGATAACCAGTGAGCTTCTCAGAGGTTTTCAACGATATATTTGGATGTCTTTTTAAGAAAGATTTGAACCATTTTTTCCCCGGAATGCCGTCAGAAAATGGAGTTTCACGATTGAGTTCTTTAATTAACTTTGCGACTGTGTCCATTAAGGATTGTTTGGTTACTGGAAATCCAGCTCTTGCAATATCAACAATCCAGGTGATAATGCGACTTTCCTCTTCTTCTGAGAGTACCGTAGGAGGACCCATATTGCACACCTCAGGGCTTATGCCCTTTAACTTATTTCTTAATGTTATACGGGGCACATTGAATCTTTTGCTGGCAGTATTAACGGGCATACCAAGCTTAGCAGCTGCTAAAGCTTCAGCCATTTGTTCGGGAGTATATTTCTTGAACTGCTTCTTCTCCATATTTAACAAAAGAATCTGGAAAAAAGAATAAAAATCACATTCTTGCTGGTACCAGTAATGGACACACTCAAATGCCCTTTGATGGACATCCTGTCCAACACTGGATCCGGTTGTTAGATAAGTGTGAAAGCAATATAAATTTCTAGCTAGCGGGTCAGTAAATATTATTAAAACATATTTTTTCCTTAAATGGACAGTATGTCCATTTAAGGTTCTTGATAGGATTATGTGATCCAGTGTTGGACACCTAACCTAAAAGCATTAAAACACGAAGCACAGTCGAAAAAAGCTTATATTTAGTTAAATACATACCTTAGGAATTAGATATAACTTGTAAACTTCAAATAAACAAATTATTGCGGCTATTAAGGCTTAAGAAAACGATTGTCTTTCTTAAGTCTATCACTAACAAATTCACTAACTTGGCGCCAATTTGAGAACTGATACCTAAATGTTGCTTTTCTAGATAGTGGCGACATCTGTCATAACTAGTGTTAACGAAATTACAGTTTATAAGGTTGAGAGAACGATTTGTAGAGTTTACAGAAATCAGTACCTAACGTAAATGCTTATTTAAATGCGCAAAAGTCTTACATGTCCATTATTGGGTACATGTCCAAAACTGATTCCACTACCCTACAAGTCTTTTATAGAGTTTCCATTTTTTTAACAATTTTAACAATATAAACTTTTTGTATAGTTAAAAGTGTGTTGATAATTTTGTTTTCATTATCGTAGCCCTGATGAAGCGGTTAAGAAGGTGCGTCAGCTAGGCTTGTCAAAACAATAAATAAGTATTTACAAGTGAACAGTCTTCTTGTCAATATCTGCAGTCTCAATTACTCACCATTTTGTTTGTTTACGTAGTCGGAGATGACTTCTACTAAATTATATATATATATATATATATATATATATATATATATATATATATATATTTATATATATATATATATATATATATATATATATATATATATATATATATATATATATATATATATATATATATATATATATATATATATATATATATATATATATATATATATATATATATATATATATATATATATGAATATATAACACGGAAAATTTTTTCTACGAAAAGTCGCTAAAACTATACATAGAAAATATAAACCTCTAAAATTAATAATCGCAGTGGGCAGTATTTATCTGTACAATGGTAGAATAACTACAAAAAAAGTCTGGACGCAGCAAGTGCGTTATAGTAGCGAATTTTTATAAAAATCTTTCAACTTGTAACGGTCTACCTCTGAAGGGTGGAGTGGTTAGCAAGTGCGTTATTGTAGCGAATTTTTATAAAAATCTTTCAACTTGTAACGGTCTACCTCTGAAGGGTGGAGTGCGTCGGTATTTCGATCGAAAAAAAAAGGGTTTATCTCGAGCGCCACCACTTTATTTGGGAACTTAAAAGATGCTTTGGGGAAAATGAAAGCCCCAACGGGACTTAATGTAAACGTAACGGACCATCCTGTGTGAGGTAAACTGAAGTGGACAGATTTGATTTCCAGGGGTTAAACTTTATAGAGACTTAATGATGAACAAGAGATGCTTTAAACACACATAATGTTTTATTGTTGAACAGATGGATAAATATACATATATACAAAATCATATGCAAATATATTTACAAAGAGGAATGTTTATGCTTAAGATACGGTTCTCACCAGGGCTAACTGGTATGTAGAGTATGTGAATAATGAAAAACGAAAATACCGGATTCTTGCTTCGGTTTTGACCAGGCATGCGATTTTTTAGGAAAATCTGGTCGCGGTATTTCTCTTGTTCCTAACTGGTTTGGTTCCCAATTTTTGAGGCAGGCTTTTGCTATATGACTGAAATAAAAGAAAGATATTTTACAATGTCCTAACACTCGGGCCTCACCTAGGGGCACACTTGATTGATAACACACTGGAAAATATGTGTAGTCCTCCAAACTCCCAAGTCTTTTTGGCAGCCTACTCTAACTGGGAGGTGGGAGTCACAACGGCACACAATATTGTTTACTACTATGATTTATTACGAAAACAGCTAGAAACGAGAGGAGATTATTGTGTTATTACAACCTTCGGTTATTCTATGCGTGCCTGGACAAAACAAACTAAAAATAATAAAACAAACCAAACAGTATATCCCTCGTGCTTTAAGTAACCTTATTATGACAAGCAGATACACCATTTTAACGTTTTAAATAAAGTGGTTGAAGTATTTTACATAATATGTTGATAATTAATTAATTTAATAACATTTTCAAACACTCTCCCAGTATACAACACAATATTACTCCTCAGTCAATAAATTCACTTTTTTCATTCTGCTTTATCAAAACTACATTTAGTAAATTTTAATTTTACACTACATTAACGACTTGTTAATTAATGCATTCTCCAGAGCACACAGAAGCACAGAAACGAGATAAGGTTATGAGCAAAATATATAGTAGAAACAATGTGCCATATTTTATCAAAATAACTTATTGTTTGAAAATGTACAAAAATTTTCCGACATACCTTAAACGTTGGTTTTCTAACCAACAAATCTTAGGTTAATAGCAAATTGAGTTATTGACATATGAAGCATTTAATGAAAATTTGCTACCAAAACGCACTTACTGCGTCTTGATTTTTTTTCTTACAAACATATTTCGATAAAAAATGCAATAAAATAAGGCTGTTCGAAAAAAAAATTGTAGGGATCACCAACGATAGACTTGTGGGCCAGCCGGTGATTGTCAAAATAATTTTATAAGATGCAGCTCAAGACACCATATAATTAAACTATAAAATTTTTTCTCGTCTCTTGTATAATAATAATTATATTCAGCTTTACCGTAGAAACGCGTCACCCTGTATAATATCAGCCCTTTTGTAAAACTTCGATCCTTTATGTTTATTTATTTATTCAATATGAAAATGCACAGTTTATAAACCATTTACGTATATATGTGTTGATAAAATATAACAAACACTGTTTAATCCACCCACTAACATTAATAAAGGAATAATTTGCACTTGTATATGAAAATTTCCCAAACGACACAATAATTTGTCCAGTCAAACAAATAAAAAACATAATATAAACGAGCTCATATCATTATCATACAGCATACGGTAAATGTCAGTTAAAGCGTCTAATAGACCTGCGCAATAATAATCATATGTTACGTTACCATGACAACCACAACTAGATCTCATATAAACTATTCAATGAAAGGCGGTGAATCATAAATGTTTCAAATCATAAATGTTTCAAATTTGAATAGCTTAATTTTCTGTAACCCTAGAAAGCTGAATTTTGGCACATAGTTAGGTCTTTCGCGAAGCAATATGTGCACCAAATGTTATCGAAATATCTTTGTAATTTTCGGAGAGGTAATTTTTTTTCGAAAGAAAACTCAAAATTTTCCCGGAAAACCGTGTCAGATTTTTCTGGCTAACGAACCCATCCAAGCTATTAATAAAAGAAAGGCATTTGCCGAGTTTTATCAAAATCGGTTAATTATTTTTTGAGTTAGCGGTTGGATACATACACACACACACACATATATATATATATATATATATATATATATATATATATATATATATATATATATATATATATATATATATATATATATATATATAAACATATAAAAATCGAAACTGACCCCGGATATGGGTTCTAGGGGCCCAAATTCGCGCTCATTTGCAAAAATTTTTGCAAAGTCTCACCATCGATACCTTTTATTTAAAAAAATTCACTAATATAGGTATATAACAACAGATATTTTTTAATTACAAAACACATAGTTACTTTTATCGTCTTCATATGAGAATGCAAGCCCGTGCAGTTCTGTTATTGGCACGGTGTAAATATAACTACCCTGACCCATAGTTTTAATCGCGTTGAAAGGTTGAGCGGCTGCTGTTTAATTTAGCTCGTTGGTACGAGTGCTCTATGCTAGAGACATAATCATATTGTCTTCGGTACGTCAACACAGCCAGTGAAAAAGTTGCCTAATATCGTTACTTTAGCTTCTGCGTACAACACTTCAGACGGGTGCAACCTTTATCATATATTAGTTTCAAGAACCAACCTGGAAATATTTCCCAACTTTTCAGATGACAATCTGACGCAGCATATCAGGTAAAGATACTGTAGACAAGAAGGTTTAACCAATACCGAATAAACTATTTTAAGACACCTCGTTGTAAAAAAGGCTTTAAGTATAAACAAAATATTTCCAATTTTTTTTTAACAACCGCACCAACATGCTGATCCCAATGCAAGTGTTAATCGATGATGATCCAAAATACTTAAACTTTGGTGCTGCCTCAATTCGAGAATACTGTATTATATAATGATTAATGTGGCATATAAGACGCAAGTGCCAATCCACCTTATTCGTGTTAGCGGTTAGTTTTCATTTTTTAACAACCGCAACAACACGCTAATCCCAATGCAAGTGTTGATCGATGATGATCCGAAATACCTAAACTTTGGTGCTGCCTCAATTTGGAAATACGGTATTAAATAAAGATTAATGTGGCATATAAGACGCAAGTGAAATATACTTCGTCTTCTTCGTGTGAACAGTTAGTTCGGTGACAGCAAACCATTTCTTTATAATCACAACATCATCTTCAATTTGGCTCTTAGTCGTTGCCCAGAAAAATTCTTTCATCGCATTGCAGTATCAATTGCAAAACCAATGACTTTACCCGCTGTGTGTATACTAAATAGATTATTTATGTAGAAACTAATTACTGGCTTCAATATTTACCGTTAGGAACGCCAAACTAAACTATTTTTAAACCACAGTTGATGAGTCAAATTTACTCCATCCAGATAATAAATTCTTGGTTTCTCCCCATTCCTGTTGGATATAATAATCCTGTACGTTTTAGTATCTTTCTAGCTGATAGTATTAAGTAATCTGCGAAAGTAGCCTCTTTCTATTATACCTAGTTATCTGTTTCTTGCTTGCTAAAAATTCCTAGGGGCCAAGAAGGCGCCAGGTCTGTATATAATTCATAACTCTTGTTTCAGCATTAATTTGATTTTCGTGTTTTATTCAGGTTAAAACAATAGGTAAAGACGAAACACCTGAACCATTAAATAGGGTAAGGTGTGGGGACAAGGATTACGAGAAAATATTGCTTAAATCGGTAGGAGAGGTTAGTACTGGCGAAAGTGACGTAGAATTCAATGCTGATTATGCTTCAAGCGATCATAACACCTAGCCTGAAATAGAGGCAGGTGCAAATTTTGAGCTTAATATGACTAAAGACGAAGAATTATAGTTCGAAAAACCTGATCAATCTCCAATCACAAATTATGTTCGTGGTAAAAATCGCTACGAATGGTCCAAGGTACCTCAATATTGTAAAAACACGTATACCCTGAATCATAATATTGTTACAAAAATCGAAGATTGAAAAATTGTGCTGTTTCCATAGAAATGCCAGAAAATGTGTGAAATATTCTCTTCGATGATGAGATAAATGGCTTCATTCTTTAGTGGCCAAATAAACGCATGAATATAATAAGATCGAAATATAAAAATGAGACTAGATTGATCTTCGTGATTTCGACGCCTTAGAGCGTAGGCCTGTCATATGGTTGCTCTTGTTGACTTCAATCTTCAAGTCCAATCATGAAGACTTACGGTCCCTATTTGCTACCGATGAGTCAGATCACGACATATTCAGGTGCGTTACAAATGCCAACCGATTTTCATTCATTCTTTCAGCATTAAGATTTGACGATTCCTAAACCAGAGTGAACGTAGAAATCAGGATATTCTTGCCCCCATCTCAGATATTTTTTTTAAATTCACAAAAATAATAATTTTACCTTCAATAATACCGCACCACATATTAACGATAAATTTATTGTGATGATCAATTTTTATCATCCAATGAGGATTATTTGCAGACCAATAATAGCTGCTATGTAAGTTTACTTTATCTCTACTAGTAAAGGTAGCCCCATTGTCCATAAAATTAGAGACAAGAAAATTAGATTTTCTCGAGTCATTTCAAGCATTCAGTTGCAGAAATCTAAGCATCGGTCAAAATCGAGTGACCTGAGAAGGATAAAGTTCAAGACCATATGCATGCAAGTTTTCTTCTTTTAAAATTCTTTGAGGTACAACGTACTCCAGCAAGGCAAACTGCATTTTAAAACTTTGAAGATACACGGCCAGCATGTCATATCAACAGAATAAGACATAATTTTCAAATTGTTTGAAATATTTTTAACAACAAAAGCACAATATTCAAAATAATGAATGACCTACTAAAAATAATGACAGGTAATTGTCAATTCCATTATTTCGGTTTTCACAGCTTACTGATTATTAATAAACATTTCATCTTAGAATAAGTATTTAAGTAACGACGCTTATTAACTTTTTTACTAGTTCTTAATTACCTTATAATGGTAATAATATTTTTTCAAACGTTCATTTCTTTTAAGTTGAATGAAACTGTATGTTGCAAAAGATTGTGGAATTTTCCTTTCAAATAAAAGAAATATTTTTTTGAAAGTATTGTTGGTCATAACTTAAGGTTGAAAAATGATATTGACTTTCGGTTTGCGCCACTTTTCAAATAATTTAACGTGTAATAAGGTTAGTGAATTAAATAAAATCCTAGCTTTTTATTTCACTTTTTATCGCAAATTGAGTGAATTACTACTACTAAAGTCACTAAAAAACGGCATCTGGCGGTTCAGGCCTAAACAAAGACGTAAGTATTATTACAGGCTATAATTTAGCCATTAAATAGCTTTAAAACTAGATGGTTCGATAAAATCGTTTAGCGTGTTCAGTAGTTATAGAACATTTTCTGCAATAAGAGACAGGTTAAAATGTCAAATAAATAATTTTTAGAATTTTAATAGGAGAGTCTAAAACTGTTCCACGTGACTTACTTTCGATTTTTATTCCGAAAGCTGTAGAAAAAATAGTTTTCGAAATACAGACGCTACCCTACCTTAGCGTAAAACCCGATATATATACATATACATACACACACACACACACACACACACACACATATATATATATATATATATATATATATATATATATATATATATATATATATATATATATATATATATATATATATATATATATAAATAAATTCAATCCACTGACGCCGGTTATGGGTTTCAACGGGCCTAGTTTGCGCTCACTTAACGAAATTTTTTAAAAATTCAAAAGTTGAGATCTCCTCACTAGTCAATTTTTTTACGAAAATTCACTAAAAACTGCACTACGGAATTTGTGAATCCTTGTAACTATGAAACGACTGGTAGCCTCTAACAAATTTTATCTTTGCAGTCCTGTTTTGAGGTCGTCATGTTCGTGTATTGCTGTGATACTTGGTGCATAATAGTGGACCTATTAGCATTCCAATTATTGGGCCTGGAATGTATTAGTACTAGTAGGTCATGCTCAGTGTTGGTTATAATTAGAGGAGATGCGGTTTCTAGCTGCCTAAATGATGACATAGTTAGACTGATAGATGAGTCTTGAGTTGCCACCCCCAAACTATATTATAGAAATTGATAGAAAATTTAATTGTAAAGATGACAGTATTAAAATAAAGATATATTACATCTAAAAATTTTCAAATGAAAGTTAGTTAAATAGTGGAAAATATAGTGTGTTTTACTTGAAATGGTAGCACCTCAAGAAACTTTGTATGTGAAGCTTGTAGAGCTCCTTTGAATGGGTAAATCACATTATAGCCTAAGTAAACAACTAGCCTATTTTTATCAAACATTATAGCACAAATCGGAAAAACATCATTAGGAAATTTGATTTCAAAAAATCTTAAAAAAGGTGTTTGAAATCATTTCTAAAACTCCAAATCCCAAACTTTGTTGAAAACAGAAAAATAATTTATTCTCACAAGATTGCCATGATTTATTAGCAATATGAGATCTGTCACATAAAGCATTGATAACACTAGTCGACAATTTTTTTAAGGTTTCTCTTCTAATGCTTCAATTCTGTTTCTAGATAACAAAAAACACTTCAATTTCCACTTTTAATTTTTAAGTTTACTTTTATCTGATTTACGTCGATAAGTAAGTCTTAAAGATTTTAATTACTATTAGCGAAGGGCACAGTAATGCACAGAACACTCCCTATAGAAGTTTCACCTAATTGGAGCTAACCTGAACTTTATTAGGGCTCTAGTTCGGTGATCGCATATCTTAGATGTCGCTACCAGTACTACTATTCCACGGAAGGAGCTGTTCAGTGCGCCATTTTATCATACATCACAGAACAATTATAACACATACTTGTCATTATTGTGTAAGGACAAGTGCAATATTCTATAAGCACCAGACTGGCTGTGTATACCTGCCTATAGATAAGGAATGGTAAATTTATACTTCTTTTTTTATTTAAGAAAATATCCTGCTTCAACTTAACAGATTATTAGCAGGTCTTGTTGAGATCAATGTTTTTTTCTGTTGGATCCTAGAACATCGGTCAAGTTGTTTGGTATGTTTGAGGATATCCTATTTGCTTCGTATAATGGATATTCCACAAGGAGATGTTGAACAGTGCATTGTGTATCACAGCAAAAACAAATAGATGGGGGCAGCTTTTTCATTATATATTCGTGGGTGAATTTAGTATGGCCTATTATCAACCTGGATATGACTGTCTGAGTTTTTCTTCCATTTGGTACTGGTAGCTTATCATTTACTCTTGGTTTGATATGAAACAGTTTTGAGGGTTTGGTCTCCCACATTTTTTGCCACTTACTAGAGATAACTGTTTTTATATTGATCTTGAAATCCTTGTTCGTAGGGATTTGGTAGACTGGATCGTTACAGGAAGTGGCGACTCCTTTTGCAAGTTCATCCACAATTTCGTTTCCTTCGTTAATGTGGGCGGGGGTGTACATGAAAATGTGTTTCTTTTTATGCGCAATTATGTACGTCATTTGATCTCTTATTTTCCTTGCAAGTTGGTGTTTAGGGTAGATTTGCCTAATTATTTGTATGCACTCAAAGAGTCTGTGCAGACAACAGTCTGTTGAATATCAGATAGTATAACATGCCTAAGTGCTTCTTTTATGGCATATCGTTCACCAGTGAATATAGATTCCGATTCAGGTAGTATGTATGTCAAGACTGTATTGCATGTATATACAGGTGATCCTGTACCGTTTTGATTTTTACAGGCATCTGTATAGATGAATTTGTGGTTCTCATGCTCAGATTTTATTTTTAAGAATTGATTCCTTATTACACTGGGATTGGTGGTAGTTTTCGGCCGGTGTGTTAGTCTTAGATCAAAGGCAGATTATTGTTGTGTCCAAGGAGGGCTCAATGTCTTGTATGAACTGGCAGATAATGCTAAACGCTCTTCAACACTTTCAAGGATTTTGTGGCATCTTTGGTTTATGGGAGCTGAACGATGCGGTTTTCTTCTAAATAAGGTCTCGTAGCTCTTTGACGGAAACAACTCATAATTTGGATGTTCTGGTGTACTAAGAACTTTGGAGGCATAATTTAAAGTTAACTGTTCTCTTCTTAGTTTGGGGGGCATTTCTTTTACGAGACTCCTAATACTTTCAATGGGGCTGGTTCGGTAACAACCAAGAGCTATTCTTAGGGCAGAATTTTGGATAATGTCAAGCGTATTCAGCAGCTTATTACTGGCTGTACTGTAAACTATGGCCACATAATCTATTCTGGGTTTAATGAGCGTCCTATAGATGTTGATCAGCACGTTGGTGTAAGCTCCCCACCCATAGGGTGCCAGAGTCTTCAACATACTAATAAGACCGATACATGATTTTTTAACGTGCTCTATCTGTGGTATTGCAGTTTTAGATCAAAAGTTAATCCTAGAAATTTTACTTGTTCTACAGATCTTATATTTGCGCCGTACAAATTTAATTTTACTTCATTAACTCTTTTTGATTTGGAGAATACCATGCCCACAGTTTTATCTACGGAAAATCTAAATCCTGTAGTTTCTGACCACCGCTCAATATTTTTTACGAATGTTTGTAGCAGGTTTTGGGTACCTTCCAGGTTATTGCCTTTTGTATATATGATTAGATCGTCGGCATACAGACTGGTTTTGACTAGTGGGCATAAAGAATTTACAATGTCGTTGATTGTGATCAGAAATAGTGTTACACTTATTACTGACCCTTGTGGCATTCCATTCTGAAAAATTTTTATGGATGAATATTTTCCGTTAACTTTCACTCTAAACTTTTTGTTGCTCAGAAAGTTTATGACGAATGATAATATATTTCCATCAAGTTTCCAAGATTTTAATTTACTGATTATGATATTCTTCCATGTCATGTTATAAGCCTTTCTTAATCGAAGAACACCACGCCGATCTTTTGTTTTAGTGCAAAAGAACAATCGAACTAGATTATCTAACGTTGACCTATTATGGCGAAGTCCGCATTGAAATTGAGTGAGAAGCTTTTCTTTTTCTAGTGTGAACATCAGTCTCTCCAGTAATTTGCAAATAGTGGAAGTTAGAGATATTGGCCTGTATGACGATGTGTAATACCTTTCTTTTTCTGGTTTAGGGACTGGTATCACAGTTGCCTCGCGCCAGTTATCAGGGAATTGGTGGTTGATCCATATAATGTTGTATATCTCAAGCAGATAAAATTTAGCGTTAGTAGGAAGTGGGTTAGGAATTCATATGGTATATCACCAGGTCCTGGTGAAGAAGATGTGACTCCTTGAAGGGCGTCTTTCAGTTCATCCAGAGTTATATATCTATTAATGCTTTGCTGATTTTCACCTATTATTGTTGTTTTCTGATTCTCTTGTGTTGACTTATATTTCAAAAATTGTGGAGGATAATTAGAGTGACTGGAGTTTTTCTGAAACTGAGTTACAAAAATTTCTGCTATATTTTCTGTGCTGCTTTCAATTCTGTTGTTGTATTCTTTGTATTTAATCTGCAATGGTGTTTTTGAGCCTTTGATCTTTCTTATCTTGTTCTATACGTTTGAAATTGTCGTTGAGGTTGCCATAGATGCAACAAATTTTCTCCAGGATTGTTGTTTGCTCTTGAGAATAATCAGCCTTGCTTTGGCTTTCTGATGTTTGAATTTTATCCAGTTCTGAGGCGTGTTGTGCCTTTTAAATCGATATAGAACATTCCTGCTATCCTTGATCGATTTTTCGCATTCTTTGTTCCACCATGGTGTTGGTGGCATATCTTGGGTGATCTTCGTCTTTCCTATAGATTTTTCTGCGGCTGGTGTTGAGGTTTTAGAAAAATAGGCTATTGTCTCATCTATACTGTTTAAACGTTTTTCCTTCGCAAACTCTTCTTCTATTGTGTTTGAGAAAGTTCCCCAGTCAGCTGATCGAAGTTTCCATTTAAGGGTGGTATTTGACTGTTCTACTTTGGAGTCGAGTAGGTTGTCTATGTGCAAGGGGTAGTGGTCACTGTCATAAAGGTACCTATTTCTGTTTCATACAAAGTAAGGCACAAGGAGTGCACATTGTTAAGTCAACTGCCGATGCGTTATTTGATCTACTATTGTATCTGGTCTTTATTACTGTATTTAACATTACCAGATCGTTAGCTTTTTACCCCTATAATCTGTTCTGTGGGATCCCAGACTATATATATATATATATATATATATATATATATATATATATATATATATATATATATATATATATATATATGTATATATATATATATATATATTTATTTATATATATATATATATAATAAACATTAAATTTAAATAGATATTCTATCTGGACTGCTACGACTTCTAGGTAGGTTGTGATATGGATTTCTTTTGAGAGGATTGTATCTGAGACCAATATGGCAACGCCGTCGCTCGCTCAAGCTGCATCCTATAAGTTTGATTTTGTTTAAAGTGGGTTTCTTCAAGACTGATGATTTTTGGTTGATTTTTCCTTATCAGTATTCTTAGTTGTTCAAGGTGTACCCATTTATATTCTATTGTAAGATGAAAGTTATTGTGAGTAAGAGGATTTATGAGACATTTAGGATGCAATAGAGTCGGTGTCTGATAAGTCTTCTTGTGTGTTATCCTAGTTTGGATTGGTTAGCTGTTTATATAACTTGTTACTTATTCTTGTGCACCGGTGCTTTATGGATTTGCTCACAAGATAAGGGTAGATATCACTTAACATAGTTATTAGTCCTTGTATATCTTTAGTATAGCCTAAAGGGGAGCTGAGTGGATCGGGGTTGTCTTTGACGTTCTCTAGAAAGTGATAAAGTTGACCGTAATTTAATACGTACTTACCCATTTATTTCTCAAGGAACGTTCTAGTTGAGATCAGTGTTTCTTCAAGGTCTGACAAACTTTCCGCTGACGTATATATTTTTTTGGTATCTTCTTTACGAGCTGTCGCAAGATCTTCGCATGATGTAGAAGTTTTTCGTTTCTTACTTTTTTTAAAATTTTCTTGTTCAGAAGCGGATTTTTGAAGACGGGTGAGGGTTTAGAGTCTTCTAATGTTAAAGATAGATTTTCAAAATCGTATGTATTTACAGAGTGGTCTCTTCTTGTACTATATCATTTTGGGTCTCCATTTTTCCTGTTTTAGGGTTAACTAGTACTTCTTGGTCTGTCCTGGATGTTTTGTTCTTGTTCTAGTAGCGCAGATGATTTAGCAGAGCTTGGGCAGCATTGTGCGAAGTGTCCTGTCTGTTACTTTGTATAGCGTTATCAATATTTTGATAACCACCAACTGAGTAAGTCCGTTTCCTATTTGTTTATAAATTTGTAAGTATATTTACGCTGATGCAACTGCTTCAAACTAAACTTCCACACATTAACCGAGTTGTAAGTAAAATGCCATCAATATTTTGAAACTTTGATTACAAAAATTTCACCTTTATTTAACTCGAAATAACTAAACACGTTCTCACTATCAACCTACTTCAACCAGGGTCAACATTTACAATATATATACTTAATTATACTTTTAGATTTAAATTGGTTTTAAATAAATGTAATAATAATACTGTTTTAATAAAACACAAGTGTAATTTATTTTCTTCGATTTTCATTAATCATGTCGATAGTAAAAACTTATAGCTATACGTATTAGAAGGTTCGAATTGTCAATTAAGTTTTCCTATGATTGCAATGCTGAAAACAGGCGTATGTGTATTATGAGAACATTATTTCTTTTGCTCTCACTATAAAAATCATTAAAAAAATTATTTGACTAATTTAACCTTTCTACTGGCAGCGACATGACACTAAAACATTTGGATTTGACGAAAATCAAATTAAATTTCCCGCGTGTGACTTAGTAATTCAGCCCGTCCGCCATACGGGCTGCAATATTGCTCAAAACATCAGCATTGGCGTTTCCCTTCTATAGGAAGCGTCCTGTGCAGTAGTGAGTTGTTACTTGTCTATCACAGCTGTAACAACCGCCCTTGTGTATTACTAAGTTAGAAAATGACATCAAGACAATATAAACAGGATGTTGATTCATTCTTGTTTTAATTGCGGTGAACTTATTGAAGTAGGAAGCAAAAAATTTGCTTTGGCAACAAATTTGGAGCTTTGCGAAGCTTATGAAGCATATTTTTACCTTAACATCTGGAATCAACATAAAAAATGGGTACCTCACTTTGCCTGTGTTAACTGCAAAAATACTTAAGAAGGTAAAAAACAAACATTTTTAATTTAAAAAAAATATCAAACATATTAAAGTTCTATATTAGTATTTCTTAATTTTTATGAATAAAACATATATTACACCAATTGCTTTTGGTATTCTTAGCCTGGTATCTAGGAGAAAATCGACACATGAAGTTTGCAGTGCCTAGACTTTGGAGGGAACCTAGTGATTATGTGCAAGACTGTTATTTTTGTATCGTTAATCCAAGTAAGCGTCGAGTTGGTGAAAATGCTGAAAAGATTTTTATCCTGATCTTCCTTCAACGTCTTCTCAAATACCTTATGGTAAAAATTTTCCCATCCCATCTCGTCCAGTACTATATAACTTGGGAATTCAATGGTCGTAAAGTTCAACAGCATCCAGTACGCCGCTTACTAACACCGATGGTAGTGAATACATGATAAAGTCGCAGAGTTTTGGACCACATTTCATCAGCTCTCAACAGAATTCAATGACTTAGAACGAGACTTAAACTTACCCTAGAATGAAGCAGAGATTTAAGGGTCACAATTGAAACAGTGCAATTCCTTGAAGATGATGTAAAAATAACTGATAAAAGAGAGCCCAGTAAATTTTTTCATGATTTTTTTTACCAAAGAAGCCGGAATTTGCTACTGTAATAGCGTGACTGATTTATTCAAGGAAATCAGAATACCATGCATACCTTCTGACTGGCGGCTCCTTATCGATAGCTCTTCAAGAAGCTTGTTCACTGTGGAAACCACTTCCCTAGTTTTTCCGTAGCACATTATGCAATGTTTAAGGAGAGTTACGATAGTGTGAAAATGATGCTGGAAAAGTTAAAATTTACAGAATACAATTGGCCAGTAATAGGCGATTTTAAGATGGTTGGTTTTCTGATGGGAATGCAAGTGGGTATACTAAATACCCTTGTCACATTTGCTTATGAGCTAGCAGATTCGTTACATTACCAACAGCCTTATCGAGTAGAATTTCAGATAGGAAAACATAATGTCAAATCAGAACCAATTGTAGAGCCTAAGAATATATTCATGCCGCCGTTACATATAAAATTGGGCCTAACAAAGCAATTTGTAAAAGCTCTTGATCCAGATTCTAAAGCTTTTCATTTTTAAAGGGATGTTTTTCCAAATTATCTGAAGCTAAATTAGAAGCGGGAATTTTTGTCGGACCACAAATAAAACAAAAAAATTCTGGACGCAGCAAGTGCGTTATGGTAGTGAATTTTCATAAAAATCTTTTTAATAACAAATATGTGTGTTTTTTTAAGAAAGCAGGCATCAAATTTGGTTACCAGTATAACCTATATAGTGAAAACAATGTGCCATGTTCCATTAAAATAACTTTATTGTGTGAAAATGTACAAAAATTTCCAAAAGTAAACTTAAAATGTTCCCGAAAAAACACGTTTCTTGGTCAACCTTATAGGTTAATAGCAAATTGAGCTGTTCAAATATGAAACATTTGATCAAAATTCGCTACCATAACGCACTTGCTGCGTCCAGAATTTATTTTCTTACAAATATGCATTATATTTCGATGGAAAATGCAAAAATGCAATAACATAAGGCGTTTGATTAAAAAAAAGGAAATTTGTATCACCAACGACTTATGGGCCACCCTGTGATTGCAGAAATATTATTTTAAGATGTAGCTCAAGACACCCTATAATTAATATATACAAATTTTCTTCATATCTTATATAATAACGGATATATTGAGCTTTATTAATTTTTTACGAAAATTCGACAAAAATTATATACCATTAAATGATAAACTCTATAGCTAAGGCTACTGCCAAGCATCAGAGAAAGGGTCTATTTGAAATGAATTTTCTGCAAAAATTTTAGTAAAATGAAGGACAATGACGGTTGAAACTAAGACTTTAGGGTTTGTAAAACATTCTTCTTGAGACATTTTATTTCTATAGCCCGTATTAGATTTAAGTTATTTGCCTAAATGTTGCCAATTTTGACATTTTAAATCGCCACTTTGACGTTTTGAGGAAAACCCCAATTTATTTATTTTTAAATGCCTATAACTTTTTTGTCTTTTGATCTACATAACTAAATTTTGGTATGTAACTTGGCTATAAGGATGTAAACCTGCGTACCAAATTTGGTTGCCCTTACTTTGTTAATTCCGGAGATATAATTTTTTTTTGAAAGAAAACACAAAATTTTCCGGGAAAACCTGGGCAGATTTTCCTGACTAACGAACTCATCCAAGCCATTTGCAAAAGGAATTTTTTCACCAAATTTGATCAAAATCGGCCCATTATTTTTTGAGTTATCGGTGTGATACATATATATATATATATAAATATATATATATATATATATATATATATATATATATATATATATATATATATATATATATATATATATATATATATATATATATATATATATATATATATATATATATATATATATATATATATATATATATATATATATATATATATAAACATATAAAAAAAGTCGAAGACGCAGCAAGTGCGTTATGGTAGTGAATTTTCATAAAAATGATCTGGCACAAAATATTTTATTATAACTTTTTTTGCTTGTAACATAGAAATCTAAATTTTGGTGTATAGTTTACTTTTTATATCGTAAACCTACCTACCAAATTTGGTTATGATAGATTTTTTTATTTTTTAAGATAAAAATTTTTTTCAAATGAAAACTCAAAATTTTTCCGGAAAACCTAGTCCGATTTTTCTGATTAACGAACTTATCAAAGACATTTCGAAAAGGAAGGTACATGCCAAATTTTATCAAAATCGGCCCATTATTCTTTGAGAAAAAAATTTTTTTCGAATGAAAACTTAAAATTTTCCCGGAAAACCTCGTCCGATTTTTCTGGGTAACAAACTTGTCAAGGACATTTACAAAAGAAATGTACATGCCAAATTTTATTAAAATCGGCTAATTACTTTTTGAGATAAGAATTTTTTTCGAATGAAAACTCAAAATTTTCCCGGAAAACCTCGTCCGATTTTCCTGACTAACGAACTTATCCAAGCTATTTACAAAAGAAACGTACATGCCAAATTTTATCAAAATCGGCCCATTATTTTTTGAGTTATCGGTGTGATACATATATATATATATATATATATATATATATATATATATATATATATATATATATATATATATATATATATATATATATATATATAAATATATATATATATATATAAATATATATATATATATATATATATATATATATATATATATATATATATATATATATATATATATATATATATATATATATATATATATATATATATATATATAAACATATAAAAATTGAAACTGACCCCGGATATGGGTTCTAGGGGTCCTAGCTCGCGCTCATTTGCAAAAATTTTTTCAAAATTCAAAAGTCGGGATCTCCCCATTAGTGAATTTTTTCTACGAAAATTCACTAAAATAGTAGTGATGATTTCACATAAATCTTCAATGATCAGGAAAAACAAGCCTGGGAGAATTTTAAAGCAGTAGTTAATGATTTTCTTGGCAACAACAGAGCTGACAATTATGAATAGTTGATTCTATGCTTAAAAACTTTAAAATTATGGGCTGCAGAATGTCCCATAAAATTCATATGCTACATTCGCACCTAGATCAATTTAAAGACAATATGCGTACCTACTCAGGGGAGCAAGGAGAACATTTTCACCAAGATGTGATGGAATTTGAACGACGTTACCAAGGGCAGTACAACGAGAATATGATGAAAGATTACATTTGGGGTTTCATAGGAGAAAGCCCCTAAGAGAACTAGTAAAAATATTCTATTTTGAACTTGACTGTTTGTTATTTCACATTTATATGTTATTGTTTATCACAATTATTGAATTAAAAAGACTTTGATGTTCAGCAAAACGTTGTTAATCGTAATTAAAAATATAATTATAAAAAAATATTCAGTATAATTATTTAAAAAAAAAAGTCAGTCACATAAAATTCGAAAGCGCTGCGTGCCAGACCTGTTCGAATGCTTGGGATATGTCTAGAGCGACAATCTGGGATTCACCGTGTAGTTCTATAGACTTGTTTCAAGAATGGGTGACAAAGGAAAGGAGGTCGGCAGTTGAGCTGCGCTGACAGAATCCATACTGCCTGTTGTGGATTAGACTGTGTTTTTCAAAAAATTTTAGTAATTTGGTGACGACTGAAAGGAAAGAAATAGGCCTGTAGTTGCTAGGAAGCACTTTGGATCCTTTCTTGAGGACGGGTTGTACTCGAGCAGTTTTCCAGTTACTAGGGAACAAGCCTCTATTGTAAGAGGTCTGAAACAGACGAGTCAGGACAGGAGCAAGTTCTAGTGAGCATTTTTTCGGAACAATTGCTGGGATCTTGGCAAGTCCAGAGGCTTTCCTGGTATTAAGAGAAAAGAGCACCTTTCGTACCTTTTTATTTTTGAAAATGATACCCGTCATTTTATGCGCGGCATTGTGGACTGTTGCTGGTTGAACATTTGGAGGTGGGTTGAGAGTAGAATTGCCGGCGAACAACGAGGTAAAAAGTTCAGCCTTGCCTGGGCGGCAGAAACAATTTCATCCCCTGAAACAAGAGGTCTAAACGTGCTCTTGCAGAAATTATTCCCAATTGATTTAGCAAGAGTCCAGAAGGGTTTGCTGCCATTGGAGCTTGAGAGGACTTTGTTTTTGATGTGGTTATTAAACGAGTTTTTTCCCCCAGAAAGAATGCGGACATTGCGGTTTCTTGCGTCGTTAAATGCTTGACAGTTTTCTTGACTGGGATTGTGTAGAAGCGTTTTGTGAGCTTTGATCTTTTCAAGTCTGGCCTTTGCACAGGATTTAGAGAAGCAGGGCTTTTGAGTGGGTGAAGAGGTTTTCTGTGTACGTGGAATAAACATATCCATGGCAGCTTGAATAATTTCGGTGACGTTCTGTGAGATATCAGAAGGGTCAGGATGAGAGAAGCAGACAGACGCCCATGGAAATGAGAAAAGGTAATCCCGTATTTCGTCCCAGTTCGCGGAGTTCTAGTGCCAAACGATACGTGGTTGTGATGGCTGTGTGACCTTGTGTTGCATTGCGCAGGAAGCAGTGACCATGCAGTGATCTGAGCGACCAAGGGGGGCGGTGACTGATGTCTTATAGCATTCAGGTTTTGTAGTAAGAAGGAGATCCAAGGAATCTGAGCTGTGTGTTGGGATGCGAGGGAAGTAAGTAGGTTGCTGAACCATATTGGCTTAAGAGTTGCTGACTGTAAAGGCCTCCGCTGCTCTTGCTTGTGGATCGGTTTTTGAAGATCCTAGCCTCTTTGATTTATTTCGGGATTTTTTATAGATATGCACAGTAATTGATCCTGAATTTATTTCATGTGGCTGTTCCACACTGTATAAAGGTATTCCAGGGGATGCAGGCTCACACAGTTATCTTCGTTTTCAACGTAGAGGGAGAAGTTCGCCCAAGAAAAGTAGGACAGAATTTTAAAATCATAACAATTAGCCAACAAGACAAATTCAATTAGATAAACATTCATTTAAAAGTAAGATTGTTAGTTTGTCAAATTCTCTGTAACTTTTTTATTTGTCCTAGGATTGAAAAATACTATAGAAAATTTAATCGAATTTTTTAAGACATTCTAGCGCTTTCCTCGAGTTTCCACTGATTTGTAATTCATGAAAAAGCATCGCTGCATCGCAGATCCCATTTGCATTATAGCAATGAATCAGCTAATCAATTTATTTTCTGTCAACTGCGCTGCAGTTATAAGATTATTTTGTGTTAACAATAGGTAAGTGAGTATTGTAACCTGTGATGAGCACTGATAAGTTCACTTTGGAGAATCCAATTTACTACACATTTCTTTGGCCAGACGGTGGTTTAACTAGCAAGATTAGCGTTATCAAAGGATGAATGATTATTATTTATTCTCTGATGTGGTAAATGAGGCTCTCCAAAGTGTACTTATAATAAAAAATAACCTAAAATATCAATAACAAAATAATTGCAATAAAAACTGTGCCTAAATAAATAACCTTAAAATAATTGTCATTGAATGTTCCTTTCCTTATATTTTGAGCAGATATCGTTTTTTTAAAGATAATAATTTTTTATGATACCAAACAGTAATTAGTTTTCCTATAAACGTATACAACATTAACCAGTGAAAATACCTTTGTTACATATTTTTAGTGAATTTTCGTAGAAAAAATTCACTAATGGGGAGTTCCCGACTTTTGAATTTTGGAAAAATTTTTGCAAATGAGCGCGAACTAGGACCCCTAGAACCTATATCCGGGGTCAGTTTAAATTTTTATATGTTTATATATATATATATATATATATATATATATATATATATATATATATATATATATATATATATATATATATATATATATATATATATATATATATATATATATATATATATATATATATATATATATATATGTATATATATATATATATATGTATATATATATATATATATATATATATATATATATATATATATATATATATATATATATATATATATATATATATATATATATATATATATATATATATATATATATATATATATATATAATGATCAGAAGTCTGCAAGCGGTTACGGAAAGTACAACTTGAATGAAACAGAAAGCAGTGAATCAGTGACGCAACATGGAGTCAGATCGAAGAGCGAAAAAGAGAGAAGCCTAAGATCAACAGGGGCACAACTATCCAAGAAAACAGAGTGTAGAGTAAGGAGTATACAGTACTACTGAGCAGAGCGGAAAATAAGTCGGCCAGGCAGACAAAAGGAAATAGAATCTGGCAAAAAAGTATAGCAAGTAGCTGAACACTATAACATGTGTATATTTTACGTAATTTTGAAGCAACTCGGTAATAAACCAAATCAAACTACAAGGCGTACCAGACCAAAAACGGGAAACTACTAACGACCACAAGGCAATAGCTGAGCAAGTGACGGAGGCACTTTAGCTTGATGCTTCACCCACAAGAAGAGCCTTATGCTGCCATTGAAAAGGTATACGAATGGGACAGAACCCAACTGCTCTACAAAAGACTACATAAACGCCCTACGTGTGATCATAGAACAATCAATCGAGTAGAGATCTCCTCTATATCTTACACTCATGTACTCCATAAGAGCGTTTAACAGTGTTAAGCACGATACTATCTAGACCGCTTTTGAAGAGAACAGGTGCCACGCGAATCATTACCATCCTTAGGGAAATGTAAACAAAAGCAACCTGCAGTGTAGTGCACAAGACACTGCGACCCTTGAAAGTCGCAAGAGAATTGCGTCAAGGATGTGTGCTGTTGCCATTCCTATTCAACACTGTCTTGACTCCATGATAACCAAAATCGACACATCGAACGGCATAATATGGACACTATTCACCTACCTGACTGATCTGACCTATGCAGATGACATCTTCCCTATGTCACATACTCATGGGAACAAGTAAATTGACTCGCACGGAAGATAATCAAGAAAATACGGTTTCAAAATTAACTGCCGAAAGACCAAGTCTATGACAGTTAACACAACGACTTGTACGTTACTGCATCTTGAAGGAACATCGATTGAGAATATTGACAAGTTTACTTACCTCGGCTTTGTAATCAACAATTATTTTATATATCCTTTGATTTAGTTCATCCTATACTAAAGTCACGTAAACGACAAATAAAAATATATCCAAATAAGTGAACCTAAAATATATACACAGCAACTATAAAAAACATCAGATATAAAACACACAACAAGAATAAAGATAAAACTATTTAACAGAAGACTACTTAACATAAATAACCCTCAGTACAAAGCAAGCTATTTTATCATTACCATTACTACCCATCGCAACCCGTACATCTATCGTAAATCTCTTAATGTTATAAAAGCATCTGTCAATTAAAAACACCTTTAATCTATTTTTAAAGGCGCCCAATGTGTTAACAGTCTTTATTACTCTAGGAAGCATGTTAAAATACAAGCAACCAGCATAAATTGGTAATTTTTGTAGATCATAAATTTATATTTAGGTGTATGTGTGTGTGTTTTTTTTGTTTCTTTAACGTCGGCCTATTTCCGCGACTATGGCCAATCACCGACGCCAGGGAGCAGTTTTACCTCACTATCCTGGCAATTTTGCCAAACCCCTGCATTTATGTAAGGAGGGTAGGGATCTTTAACGTGCCAGACATCGCACGGACACGGGACCGACGGCTTTACGCCCCCTCCGAAGTGCGGTACGTGCAGACATTCAACTTGCTCAAATACAACGCCAGAACCTCGGTTGATGTTAATTTTACAGTTTGTACTGAGAAAGTGAAATGAGTACCCTGGGATCGAACGCAGTACCCTTCGGTTTAGAGGCACACGTTCTTACCCCTGAACCACCGAGGTTCTTTTATATTTAGGTAAATACATATTGTTTTTTGTTCGTGCGGAATGACAAGGAACGTCATTATTTTTTTAGATACTTGTTTTTCTGGGTAAACATGATGATCAAAATTCTACATAGATATAATGCCTGTCAGTATTAACATTTTGTTTTGTTGTGAAGCTTGACCTACACGATTCTTTCCACTGAAGTTCGAAAACCAAGCGATAAGTTCGCTTTTGTCCTAAAGATACCCTGTCTATATCATTTGAGTCCCAATACAATTATGTTATAAGCCAATACGCTGTGAACCAAAACATAATACACGTTGATGACACTTCATTTAGCGTGTTTTTCAGCCTCATTATGCAAAGGAAAGCCTTATTTAATTTACTAGATGTATTATCTATCTGTGACCCCCATGTTAGGCTAGCGTCAAAAGTGCAACCCAAAAATCTGGTAGAGATTGTTAAATTAATATCCTAATCATTAAACTTAAACCGGCATTCAACGCAGGGATTTCGACCTATAAATTCCAGGCGGATGATTTTGGAACTATTTACAATCAGATGATTGCTGCAGCACCATCGATCAAACTGCGACAACACCGAATCTACTTTGTGTATAACCTTTGAAAGCACATAATCCGACACTATAACCGATATGTTACCAGTCTACATTAACAACCTCCCCCCAGTTATATGGTGGAAGAGGTCGTTCATATAAAGAACGAACATAAGCGGGCCCAAGACACCAGCTTGAGGTACCCCCAGCGTTGGTCCATATTCATGTTATCTAGAATTTTCTATAGAGACAACCAGTTTTCTGTCCTCCAAAAGCAACACTTTGTTAAGTGACCCTCTAAGACTAATTGCGTCTAACTTCTTAGACAGAAAGACACAATTAATTGTGTCAAAACAAAAAAAATAAGCAATTATACAAAATTCAAAATCAGTATTGATAAATCTAAATATATTAAAACAAATTTTTTTAATACTGACTTTAAATAAAGGTTGCTGCTATCTGTTCATTTAAAATTGTATTTTTTGGGTGAAAATATTTTTGTGCTTTTCTTATTTTTGGCGATTTTTATAAATTAGATGTTTGTTATTAATTGTCACTGTAATAAATTTACTTATATACAGATAAAAAGTTATATGAACGATCGCCTATTTATGGAGTAGGCTCAATGATTTAATTAAAAAGTTTTAACTTGCTAATTCCTTTAGTCAACCTGGTGTTACCGCTTAATCCCCGATGCGATTCCAGATTTTAAAGTGATTATATAACGCTAGGTACCAACTATTTCATTTAAAGAGAGCTGCTGCTAGATAACAGAGATAAAGTTTTAATCGTAATACAGTCTTTGTTATCAACAATTTCGTAATAATTATATGCAAACTTTCTTAATAGAAATTGAAACAACTGCCTTGTTGAAAATTCAGTACCCTTAAATACATGTTTGCCTTTGTAGTATATTTAGCACATCTGCATATTTGTATATCTACTCTTTAGATTATACAACGGTTTTACAAATAAGCGAAACTTATGCATCCGTGTTACAAAACATCAGCGTGAAGGAAATATTTTAATGCCAAAATATATATCATGGGAAAAAACTACCACTTACAAGAAATATATTTGGGTTTATAGGGTAATGGGCCTATAGGGCCGAATAGGCGGATTAAAAGTATGAGAGGGAATATCAACACAAAAATGTGTATAAAAATGCTATACAAATAAAATACTCTCACTATCTCCAAATCTCTGGACGGAGCAAGTGTGTTACGGTAGCGAATTTTCAGTAAAAAAAATTAAACCAAATATGTCTTTTTACAAAAAACAGGCATCAACTTTGGGTACCAGTATAACCTATATAGTAGAAGCAATGTACCACGTATCAACAAAATAACTTTATTGTTTAAACATTAACAAAAATTTTCTGAGAACAAACTTAAAATGTTCCCTTAAAAAACTGGTTACCTGGCCAACGAAACTTATGTTAGTAGCAAATTGAGCTGTTGAAATTTAAAGCATTTAATGAATGTTCACTACCATAACGCACTTACTACGTATTATATTTCGATTTGAAATGAAAAACTCAAAGACGCTGCAAGTGCGCTATGGTAGTGAATTTTCATAGAAATGATCTGACACCAAACATTTTATTATAACTTTTTTTTCTTGTAACATAGAAATCTAAATTTTTGTGAGTAGTTTAATTTTTATATCGCAAACCTACCTACCAAATTTGGTTATCATAGCTTTTTTACTTTTTGGGATAAAAAATTTTTTCGAATGAAAACTCAAAATTTTTCCGGAAAACCTCGTCTGATTTTCCTGACTAACGAACTTATCCAAGCCACTTACAAAAGAAAGGTACATGCCAAATTTTATCAAAATCGGCTCATTATTTTTGGAGTTATCGGTGTGATACATACATATATATATATACATATATATATATATATATATATATATATATATATATATATATATATATATATATATATATATATATATATATATATATATATAAATATAAAAAATATATATATATATATATAAACATATAAAAATTGAAACTGACACCGGATATGGGTTCTAGGGGTCCTAGTTCGCGCTCATTTGCAAAAAATTTTTCAAAATTCATAAGTCGGGATCTCCCTATTAGTGATTTTTTTTCTACGAAAATTCATTAAAAATGGACAAATGTAATAATAGGCGTGTTCGATTAAAAAAAAATAGAATTTGTATTACCAACGATTTATGGGTCACTCTGTGACCGTAAAAATAATTTTATAAGATGGAGCTCAATACACCCTATAATTAATAATACAATTAGGACCCTTGGTGGTTCAGGGGTAACAAGGTGTTCCACTGAACCAACGTGTACTGGGTTCGGTTCCTAGGGTTTTCCTTTTACTTTTTCAGTACAAGCTGTAATAGGTTAATATCAACCAAGCTTATGGCATTGTATTTGAGCAAGTTGAATGTCTGCACGTTTCGCCCCTCGGAGGGGCGTAAAGCCGTCGGTCCCGTGTCCATGCGATGTTGGGTGCGTTAAAGATCCCTACCCTCCTTTCAGAAAGACAGGGGTTCCGCAAAATTTCTAGGATAGTGAGGTAAAACTGCTACCTGGCGTCGGTGATTGACCATAGTCGCAGAAATAGGCCGATTTTAAAGTAAAAGAGATCTATACAATTTTTTCTCGTATGCATAACAACGGATATATTGAGCTTTACCGTAGTATTCGGTCATCCTGTATATATGAAAACACATAAAAACTGAAACTAACCATGAATGTGGGTTCTAGGGAGTCTAGTTTGCGCTTATTTGAAGAAATCTTTTGAAAATATAAAACTGATGGTCTCCTCAGGAGCAAATTTTTTCTACAGAAATTAGTTAAAAATTATAGACCATTAAATGATAAACTCCATAACAAAAACCACCGCCAAAGCATCAGAGAAAGGGTCTATTTGAAATAAGTTTTCTGTGATATTGTAGTAAAGTGAAGGATAGTGACGGCTGAAACTCAAACTTAAGGGTTTGTGAAACACTCTTCCTGCTACATTTTTTCTACGTAACCCGTATTTGTTACAGGTTCTTTGTCTAAACGGTGCCAATTTTGACGTTTCACATCGCGACTTAGAAGGAAAATACCATTTTTTTAAATGCCTATAACATTACATTTACAGGCCTAATTTTGGTACATAGTTTAAATTTTATGGTATAAATTCGGGTACCAAATTTGGTTGCCATAACTTTGCTATTTCCGGAGATATCAAAATTTTTCCAAAGTATATAAACACATAAAAATTGAAACTGACCATGGATATGTGTTCTACGGGACCTAGTTCGAATTAATTTAAAGAAACTTTTTCAAAATTCAAAGGTTGCAATCTCCTCATTTGTCTTTTTTTTCAAAGTTGACTAAAAAGGTAACAACTCATTTGATTTTACTTTAGTTTTAGTGAATTTTCGTAGAAAAAATTAACAAATGGGGAGATCCCGACTCACAAATGAGCGCGAACTAGAACCCCTAGAACTCATATCCGGGGTCAAATTTGATACGCAGGTGTATGACGTTAAGAGGAAACTATATACCAAATTTACATTTCTATGTTACAAGAAAAAAATTATAAAGAATATTTGGTGCCAGAACATTTCTATGAAAATTCATTACCACAACGCACTTGCTGCGTTCAGACTTTTTTAACTTTGCCCTTGCTAGCTAACAAAGAGAAACCTTAATTTACTTTTATAAGTGTAACAAAAAAAAAGTAATTAGTGCAGCTCGCAAAACTTGTTTAGAGATTTTGGTATATTATTGCTTTAGCGCTAGATATGCTACTGTTAAGAATTTTCTTTAAGTAGAGTTTATAATTGAATTTCGTCGGTTTGGTAAACGTATCTTTGCTATATAGTCTCGCCATTTTGACACACCATTTGAAGCCAAAGCAAATATTACCAAAATAACCTTATATATTCTTCCCTTTAAGTAATTAAACTAACTTGTTAAGTAATTTAATACTACCACTTGCAAATAGGGACAATGTTAATGTTCTAACTGACGTCATATAGGTTATGTTTCCTTGTAATGTAAACAATTTTTGACTTAATTAAAAACATTTTTTTTAATTTTCGTCACGATTTCGTTATACCTAAGCAAATTATTTCTACTACATTTGGATAACAAAAGATTACAGTAGTCAAATTTTCTTATAAATATTGGTTTAGTATATTTAAAAGCAATTTTACTCTGAAATGTGATAAACGCAAATTCAAAAGGAAAGGTTTGTAGGTTATAATACACCTGTATCAATATTTCACATAATTATGCATATAGGCTACCCGTGCAGTTAATAGCGACTGGGGTGAATAAACGTAAAATTGGAAATTTAGATTTTTTTCCGCAAAAGTTGACTGAAAAATACAATAGTTAAAGGTTTTGTGTAAGTTTTGGTTTCAAATGTTTCAACATAATATCACCCTACAATGTGACGATTGTAAAATTAAAGGGAATGGTTTTTAGACTATAATATGTGTGTATCCACTTCTTTAAATAGTTATGAATATTGGTTACCGGTAACGTATTCAACAATTGAAGTGAGATAAGCTTCATTTATCAGGAAGTAAAATAAATACGGTAGAGATATGTTCCTATAAACTTGTGTATAAAAAGGTTACAAAGCTAAAGTAGTTATTTGTAAATTTTAGTCTGGGATATTTCAAAACCACTTTGTTCTTAAATTTAACCAATCCAAACTTAAAGGGCAAGGTTTTTAGATTATAATATACCTATATCGACTTTGTCAAATAGTTATGAAGATGGGGTACCCGTAAAGTAGATAACGATTGAGGTGAAAAGAGCTTCATTCATAAAAACCTAAAATAAAGACTGTAGAGTGCGCTTCTGTAGAGCCAAGCGAGCTCCCAACTTCAGCCAGGGTCTGGTCGCTACGATAAATACTGGATTCTGGATGCTGAACGAAATAACTAGGTCATCGATTCGCTCACACAGTTGGTCGTTGCTTGATCGTTAAAAATTGAGTATTCTGAACAAAAGAACTGCTTTGTCGCATAACGGTAAAAATTAATATTTGTTAAAGTCCTGGAAATTAATTTTCCATATTTCACATAATCTTTCTGATGTTACAAGAATATTATAATACATTTAATAAACCATTATTACAAAACACAATTACTATAAATACAGATCATGTTTATGGGCTACCGAGAGGTACTTTGAACTCATAAAATATTCAATGGCGAAGAGCGCAGCCCAGGTTACGTAATAGGAAGGGCACATCGACATCATTTTAAGGCCTTACAAAAATCTATCATCACTAGATTCAGCAATACGTTTAGGAGAAAACCAATTCATAACACAATTTTAAACATGACAAACGTTTTGGCAACAACTTAGCTTTATAAATGGATGAATTGGACCAAATGAAACTTCTTTGTATAACCATAACTTGACAGTCACACAGGTCTGGAATTGGAAGGTATTTTACTGTTTTTCAACTATTATTGCAGAGGTGCATTACTTGAGACAGTTTTAGGCGAATTATTTTTTATCACCGAGGAACATATTATATGATAAAATCCTTAATATTGGTTGAATATGAAAATAGGAAATAATCACAGTTATCTTTTACAATCGTAAATCTAAGTAATCAATTTAATATACTCCCACGACATAAACGAAAAAAAATAAAATTTTATACTAAAATTAAGGATAATCAAATTAAACCTTATTAAAAAAAGTCTGGACGCAGCAAGTGCGTTATTGTAGGGAATGTTCGTAAAAATGCTTTTAATGGCAAATGTGTTTTGTTTTTAAAAGAAGGACATTTGGTAGGCAGTATAATCTATATAGTACTAACAGGGTACCACATTTCATTAAAATAGTTTTGTTGTTTCAAAAAATACAAACATTTTCCAAAAATAAACTTAAAATCTCCAGAAAAAACTGGTCCGATTTTTCTGGCCAACGAACCTCTTTAAGCTATTTACACACCTGCCAAGATATAATTATCCACAAACAGCTTTAAGACCAAAATAGAAAAAAAAATTAATGAAAATTTGCAAAAATTTGCAAAAATTTCTTTTACAAAAATTCACCATTTTTTTAAATAGAAATTGCCTTCAGTAATGTTACGCTAATTTTTTTTTAAAACAACTTACTAAAAATTTATTAGTAATTACCAACATATCACAAAAACCTTACAAAAAATGATTTCTACAGAAACGCTAAAAACATTTCTGCGAAAACTTTCAAATTCAGCCCCTATTTGAGAGTGTCTGTATACGGCAACTTGATTTTTTCGACAAGTAATCACCAGCGACTTATGGGCCACCCTGTGATTGTCAAAATAGGTTTATAAGATGCAGCTGGAGACGCCCTATAATTAACGTATATAAGTTTTTCTCATATCTTGTATAATAACGGATATATTGAGCTTTACCGTAGAAATGCCTCGCCCTGTATATGTGGAAATGGACAAAAACTGAAACTGACCCGGTGTATGGGTTTTAGGAGTTCTCGTTCGCAATCATTCGAAGAAATCTTTTTAAAATTCATAAGTCGCCGTCTTCTCAATAACGAATTTTTTCTACGAACATTTGCTAAAATATAGACTATTAAACCACAAACTCTATAGCGAAACTACCACCGAAGCCTCAAAACGAAGGTTTATTTGAAATGGATTTTCCGAAAATATTTTAGTACAGTGAAGGACAATGATGGTTGAAGATGCAGCTTAAGGCTTTTTAAAACACACTTATTATGACATTTCTTCTACATAATCCGTATTTCTTTCAGATTCGTTGTCTGAAAATTGAAATTTTTGTGTTTGTAATATTCAATTGGTTTTATCATACCACATATTGGTCCCTATTTTGAAAAATGGGAAATGAATTGTATATATGAATAAATTAACTACTTTTTTGAACTCCTTGACCCTCTAAAAAAATCTGACACCAACATCCTTTTTTTAGGTTGAGTGGTTTCTACAAAATTCGAACGATCAAATATTTGCATCTGTCATTTTCGAAAATGGCGCGCAGAAAATAGGATCCTATTGATACAGTCACCACCGGTCAAAATATCTGTACCACTGTAATATAAAATTTAGCATGGTAATTGCTAGTTAGGTTTCAGGGTGAGCCAAATTTGTCATTTGAACATCTGCCTCCCCACTATTGTCAGACCTTTACGCTTTCTGTAGCTGTTAGAAGCTTTGTTTACTTATGTCATTCCTACATGCTGGACCTAACGGAAACCTAATTTCTGACACAACCAACTTTTCTATTCTAGGTATTAACTGATGAAGACGGTTCGAGAGAAGCAAGACACGTGGGGTTTTTAAGCGAAAAATTCTGTGTGTAGGTTTGAGCCTTTAATTTATTCTGGAAGTACCTTAAGACTTATCTATGGATTTTTTCTTACATAACTTGAATATAATACATCTATTGTTCAGGAAAATGTTAACTGTTCTTTCTTTTTATGTTGCTTTTAATGTGTTTTTAGGCTTGTTAATCTCAAATAGCAGAAACATTATCAAAAGTCTGCCTTATATCCTTGGCTTCAGAGGCACACAATCTTACTACCGGTTTGCCAAACCTGTTGCTCTATGTAATAGGATAACGTAAACTATTTAGACTAAGCATAAACCATTTAAGCTCTTTTGGCTGCAACTGTCGTAAGGTTCGAAACGTGTAGCGGTCAGCAGAGATCTTCTATTGCCTACTGCTACATTTTATTACATTAGGTCTTAACCTAGTTTAATTTTTAATGCAATATTTCGCCAGTAATCTGAATGTTAGTGCTCTGTAGTTGAAATTTTCTCAATTAGATGTCACTTTTTTAAACATTAAAGTTAATTATTGCTTACGTATTTACTTAAAACAACCTTGTATCTGTAGGTATAACATTTTAAATATTAAATTATTAACTCGTTAACTGCATAAATTGTTACCCTATTTAACGTGGATCAAAAAGTGCTGCTTCCTTGCGATAAACTCCTAACGTTTTCAAGGGTTTTTAATATAACTCATATTTGATTTTGCTGCATGTAAGAAAAACAAATACAGATGTATTTCCTCGCCTTAGCATATATTCAAAATGGCAAGTAGTTTTCCACGCTCGGTTCTCGGTCCTTAAAAGAACAGCAAAACTTTTCACATTCTGTATCTTTTGCTTATGCCTTACGTTTCAGTCTGAGGAACAGCACAGCTTTTTAATATAATCTGGAGTCTGCTATAAATCCTTTTTTCTTAGCTGTTAAATTTTAAAAGATTTATGTAGCGATTGTACAAATCACGAGATTTTAAAGTATTTATCAATGCTACTAGAACAGCATATTTAAAATGTTTATTTTATAATTCTTATTAAATTATTATCAAAATTAGAGTTACAACAGGTAGTATAACAAAAACTCTTGGTCCCGTTTACAAAAAATTAGACGGAGCATTTTACCTATATTTTAAATATTCATGAGAAACATCGTACAAGTTTTAAGCACTCAAGTTGTAAATTTTATAAATTTCATTTCAACACAAAAAAAGTTGCTAACGCGTTTTAAACAAAACTAACATTGGCGTCTATCAAGAATGTTGATAACCTTTTATGTCGTCTTGTTAAGTGATATCGTCTAAAGAAGTTACCTAAATTGTTTTTGCTTGCTTTCTTATTAGCAAGAATGAAACGCGTTTACTTATAAATTTTTTAGCGTGTTGTAGCGAAGTTCGTCAATCAGATGACTTTACTGTTCATTTTTCAAAGAATTTTAAAACCATAGAGTTTTTTGAATAAAGAATCGAGGTATCGGCTTTACTTCCTATGTAAAAATTTGGGCGTTTCAACTGTCACTCGAAGGGGGCGGTGCAGATTCCTGCGTAGGCGTTTACTGTTTTTCCTTTAGATGGTTTTACTAATTTCTGCATTCTGTAACGCTTGGAAGTCTTTTATCCCCGTCCATTGACGGATATTTCTTAGCCACGAATTTTTTTTCTGCCTATTCCTGAGGCGTATATGTCTGAGATAACCAATTTTTAGTGAATTTAAAAAAAAATTCACTAATGAGGAGATCTCGACTTTTGAATTTTGAAAAAATTTTTTCAAATGAGCGCTATTTAGGACCTCTGGAACCCAAATACGAGGTGTGTTTACGTGTCACACCTATAACTAAAAAAATAATGAACCGATTTTGATAAAACTTGGTGAGTACCTTTCTTTCGCAAGTGGCTTGGATAAGTTCGTTAGCCAGGAAAATCCGCCGATGTTTTCCCGGAAAATTTTGTGTTTTCTTTCGAAAAAAATTGAAAAAAATTATATCTCCGTAATTAACAAAGTAAGGGCAACCAAATTTCATACGCGCGTTTAAATCATTATATGCAACTTACCTACCGCAATTTAGCTCTGTAGGTTAAGGGACAAAAAAGTTACAGGCATTTAAAAATAATAAATTTGGGGTTTCCTCAAAACGTCAAAGTCGCGATTTTAAACGTCAAAATTGGTAATATTTAGGCAATGAACCTGAAACTAATATGAGCTATGGAAGGAAAATGTCTCAAGAAGAATGTTTTACAAAGCCTGAAGTCTTAGTTTCAATCGTCAATGTCCTTTATTTTTCTAAAATATTCCCAGAAAATTCATTTCAAATAGACCCTTTCTCTGATGATTTGGCAGTAGTGTTGACTATAGAGTTTATCGGTTAATGGTATATCATTTTTGTCGAATTTTCGTAAAAAATCTTTAAAGTTGAATATATCCCTTATTATGCAAGATACGAAAAAAATTCACTAATGGGGAGATCCGTGTTTATATATATATATATATATATATATATATATATATATATATATATATATATATATATATATATATATATATATATATATATATATATATATATTATATATATATATCGTACCGATAACTCAAAAAATAATGGACCGATCTCTATCAAATTTGGTAAGTACCTTCCTTTTGCAAGTGGCTTGGATAAGTTCGTTGGCCAGGAAAATGGAACCAGGTTTTCGTGGAAAATTTTGTGTTTTCTTTATAAAAAATTTTATATCTCCGGAAATAACAAAGTGAGGGCAACCAAATTTGGTACGCGTATTTATATTATAAAGAGTAAACCATGTACCAAAATTTAGGTCTCTAAGTTTAAGGACAAAAAGTTACGTGCAGCTAAAGAAACAAATTTTGGAGTTTTCCTCAAAACGTCAAACTCGCAATTTAAAACGTCAAAATTTGCAATGTTTAGGCAAAGAACGTGAAACAAATACGGATTGTGAAAAGAAAATGTTGCAAGAAGACTGTTTTGCGAACCCTTAAGTTTCAGATTCAACCATCATTCACCTTAATTTTACTAAAATATTGACGGAAAATTCATTTCAAATAGACCCTTTCTCTGATGCTTTGGCTGTCGGTTTAGTTAAGTTGATGCTTTCGTTGTGGGTTTAGTGAAGTTTATGGTTTAACGGTCTTTAATTTTAAGCTAATTTTCGTAGAACAAATTCTTTACTGCATTTTAGCATTTTTTATCGAAATATGATGCATGTTTGTAAGAAATAAATCTGGACGCAGTAAGTGCGTTTTGGTAGCGAATTTTCACTAAATCCTTCAAATTTCAATAACGCAATTTGCTATTAACGTAAGTTTTGTTGTTTAGGAAGCGAACATTTAACTTTATTTTCGGAAAATTTTTGTATAAACTCGGCAAGGGCGTTTTGGTAGCGAATTTTCATTAAATGTTTCAAATTTCATTAACTCAATTTGCTTTTAACCTAAGGTTCATTGGCTAGGAGACCAGTTTTGTAAGAAACATTTAAAGTTTATTTTCGGAACATTTTTGTACATTTTCAAATAATTATTTTGATAAAATATGGTTCATTGTTCCTACTATATAGGTTATACCGGTAACCTAATTGATGCCTGCTCGCATTAGAGCGATATATTTGTAATTAAAAATATTTTTATGAAAATTCACTTCGATAACGCTCTTGCTGCGTCTAGAGTTTTATTTTCTTGATATTTTTGAAAAGTTCTCGTTCTGCTAGGCCGGCTCTTCGTTAGTACTATTTTAGTACAAAATAATCTAACATTTTTAATTTAAAATTAATTACTCTACATACTGAAAATTATTAGCCTTTGATCCATCTTGTAGAATATGATCATTTTTGGAAAATATATACTATCAGTTTTCAGTAAAAAATATATTTCCCGAAATGAAATAAAAAAGAAAGTAAATAGATATAGTTTTTTGCACTAAACGGAGTATCGAAAGTGGTTTTATCAGTGACATTCATCCGACTCGAATGGAATGCAAAGTTGATATACAAACAGCTTATCACTGTAAACCTTTATTTGACACCTTCCTATGTAGGCTAAGACTGATATTATTTTTTATCTGTCTACACAATACTGTTAGGATATACTGAGGTAACGTGACGTGATACCGGAATCAAATCAGGTCGCTTTTTAAAGACTCCAACTTCTTCCTCAATATTATGTAGCCAGCAGAAGACGTATGGAATTCGGGCATGTCAGATTTAAGATGCTGCTGTTAGGGAAAAACTATTTAGTCAACATCAATATGTCCTGATACCTAATTTAGATACTATAATTAGTAGCATCTTCGTAAATATAGCCGTGCGAGCCTCAAAAATAGACGAAGTCCTCCAGTGGTTGAAAGTACTAGAATTGTCTTTTATTGAATAAAGGCGGGATAAGTAAAAATTAAAAAAGTTCGTTGGCTAAAGCTACTAAGGCTGCTTTCCAGAAAAATCTTCGATATAGCGTTCTATTAAATAAGTACAAGACAACTAAAAAGTATATTCTTTCAGGATCGGTGTTATATATAATTAGCTGTGTTTCTGGATTTGAAAGCTGACGTCTGTTAGAATTGACGTTTCAATACAGTTCCGATAGACATTTATAAAGGCAAGATGGTAGCATTAAGTCATTTAGTTCAATACTTGATTAAGTCAGGCGTTCTTTTGTAGTGATTCAGATATTCTATTTATGTTGTCCTAACAGGGATGGGGGTTATTGGCGTAAAGAACGAGAACGTGAAGTTAAAAATTACGAAAATATTGTACAATTTCATGCTCATTAAAAATTTGAAATGAAATTCGGGATAAATCAAGTTATCTAAAAATTTTCTTTTCAAAACTGAAACAATTGCATGCATGTTTAATCGCATATTCACAGTACACCAGAATCAATTAGTTTCATGACAACTCGATCCGCAAAAAAAAAAAATTTTTCAAAGCTAGTTATTCAAATTATATAATGCAGTGTATCACATCATTCAAATCGTAATTTTTTACTTTATTTAACTTTATAAAAATCCAGCATAGCTGCCATAAGAAAATCCAAAGTTTGCTATGAACAACAGAAGAAAGGGGGGAACTTATCATCTGTTCGGTGAGGATTTAAAAATTATTTTAGGTAAAGACAATATTTCTCCATAGTTTCGGTCACTATATTGCTTCATACTCTCATCTCCTGTCCTAACCAAACCAATTAGTTAATCTCTATACTATCTGTTATAATACGTACGTACGAAACATAATATGGATGACGTCGGTTAGAATTCAGTCAATCAACATTAGCATTGTCCCTAATTACAAACGGTAGTATTCAATTATTTGTCAAGTTAGTTTAGTTACTCAAAGGAAAGCATATTTTAGGTTATTTTGATAAGAATTGCTTTGACTACAATGGTGTGTCAAAATATCAAAACTATAGGGCAAACATAATTTACCAAACCAATTAAATTCAGTTGCAAACCTTACATGCTTTTCATTCGGCTTACGATTTTTAATTTGGGATCAGTCAAATTCACTTACGGTTGGGCCTATAAAATGGTATCTCTTTTAATGTCTAAATTAAATACCTACGGTCTACTCGACCTTCCAAAAATGTGTTTTGTATACAAACAAACAAAACTAACCTCAATATTTGAAAATCTCTGGACGCAACAAGTGCGGTATGGTAGCGAATTTTCTTTAAAATATTTTTTATAGCAAATGTCTTTCTTTGATGAAAGCAGACATTAAACTTGGTTGCCTATATAGTAAAAATAATGTATTATATTTCATCAAAATAAATTTATTGTTTGAAAATATATAAACATTTTTCAAAAGTCTGGATGCAGCAAATGTGTTATGGAAGTGAATTTCCATAAAAATGTTTTTAATAGCAAATGCGAGCAGGCATCAATCTGATTATCGGTATAGCCTATGTAGTAGAAACAATGTACTCTATTTTATCAAAATTACTTATGGTTTGAAAATATACAAAATTTTTCCGAAAATAAACTTAAATGTTGGTTTCCTAACCAACAAAGCTTACGTTATTAGCAAATTGAGTTATTAACATTTGAAGGGTTTAATGAAAATTCGGTAAATTTGCAGATTAGCTCCCGAGCGCTTCTCAAAAAATTGTTTTCAGAAATATTACAAGGACCCCACCTGTATGCACAAACCACAAGAAAAATTTCTGGTTCACACCCCCCAAGGAAGTTACGGGACTGGGAGTGAATAGGGGTGCTGGGCGGGGTAGGTAGTAAAAAGGAAATATGAGCAGAAAAAGCGAAGAAAACTGCTTGAAAGCTGTCTATTTGAAGCCATATCCCCATTAAACCCCGCCTACACAAGGGGGGAAGGAAAATGCCTACGACGAATCAGACCCCCCCGCTTCGACTTGCGGTAGGGTTGGGGGTGGCTGCTTCGTCGTGGGGATTTTCCTTCCCCCCTCGCGTGCATGCAACTACCCTCGTTGCATAAACCACAAAAAAATTCTTGTTCATACATGCCAAGGAAGTTACGGCACCTGAGGGAATATGGGTGCTGTGCGGGGTAGGCAGGGTTTAAGGGGATATGGCTTCAAGATGTGAAAAAAACAACTTTCAAGCCAGTTTTATTAGCATTTTCTGCTCATATTTCTATTTTACTACCTACCCCGCCCAGCACCCCTATTCCTCCTGGTCCCATAACTTACTTGGGGGGTGTGAACAAGAAATGTTTCTTGGGATTTGTGCATCCAGGGGGGGGGGGGGTCTAGGCAAGATTCTGAAAACAGTTTTATGAAAAGCGTTCGGGAGCTAATCTGCAAATTTATCGAAAATTAGCTACCAAAACGCACTTACTGCGTCTAGATTTTTTTCTTATAAACGCATCATATTTCGATAAAGAATGCAAAAATGCATTAACGAATTTGTTCTATGAAAGTTAGCTAAAAAAATTATAGACCATTAAACCATAAACTTCACTAAACCTACAAATAAATATCCAAAAAAGCATCAACTTAACTAAACTGACAGCCAAAGCATCAAAGAAAGGGTCTATTTGAAATGAATATTTTGTAAATATTTTAGTAAAATGAAGGGCAATGACGGTCGAATATGAAACTTAAGGGTTTGCAGAACACTCTTCTTGCAAAATTTTCTTTTCACAATCGGTATTTGTTTCACGTTCTTTGCCTAAACATCGCCAATTTTGACGTTTAAAATTGCGAGTTTGGCGTTTTGGGGAAAACTCCAAAATTTGTTTCTTTAACTGCCCACAACTTCGTTGTCTTTAAAGCTAGATACGTAAATTTTGGTACATATGTTTTGAGACTTTCTACGCCGTTTTAGCAAAGAAAAAATTCGAAATTTCTGTCATCGATATTCCAGCCCCACGCATTTAACACCTAATTTAGTTTCAGCACAAAATACCAAATATTTGATGTAATTGAAAGTTTTCTAATAAAAAAACCCTAAAAGTGTATACTCTAACTTGAGTACTAAACAACTAGTTATATCAATTAACACTTTATGTCATTTAGGCGTTTAATAATAATCCAATCGACGAACTGATGCCACAATTTAATGGAATAAGCACAGAACAAATAAAATTACATTACTACAGGACCTAAACATTAAAAAAAAACGAATACGAACAAAGCAACTATATTTAGAGCATATGTTCAAAGAAACCTCCACCATTTTCTGAGCACAAATATGACCTTTTAACTGTCGATTCTAAAACCGTAGTCAACATTTGTGAAATAATACTGTCAAATTATTCCAGAACTAACGTGCTCAGATCTTGTAGAAAAAAATTGCTGCTAGATGATTCTTAACGTAGCCCATACGAATAAATCAAGTGGAGTTATATGAACGCGCTGGCCAGCGTGTTTCCGAATAAGTGCTGATTACCTTATATGGAAATCTCCTTGAAAGATTCTCCCGAACGGTCTGGAATTATGTGCGGCTGCTACATCCTGTTGTATCCAACAGTTGAAAACTCTCTCCAGAGGCATGCTATTAATTAAATAATATAACATATATAAAACTATCAATTAAAATGAAATAGTTAACAAAATGGATATCGGAAAGATTGCTACAAATTGCATTAATCTACCTAATTAAATTAACCTAAATTAAACTGCAACTTTAGAAGCAAAACAAGAACAAATTAGAGTAAGTGCTCAAAGTGTTCACCATTTACTGCAATGCATTTTCTCACTCGCTTATTGAAATTATCTCTTACTTTAAGAAATGAATTTTGTTGAGCTGTGTTATCATTAACATCCGGTACAATCTTTTCCCATAATTGCTGGCGGCTACTTGTTTGATCTTTGTAGACCAGTGACTTTAAGTAACCTTAAAAGTAAAAATCTATCGGATTTAAGTTGGGACTACGCGCTGGCGATCGGTGCACACTACCTCTACCAATCCACATTTGAGGGTAAATTTTATATTTCATAAAATTCAAGCTACATCTTCTAAAATGATCGGTAGATTAGCTCTCAAAAACATGAAATACGTTGCTCCGTTAAGTCTAAGTGGCAGTTCAAATGGTCCCACAATACACTTTCCAAGAATGTCACACCAAATGTTTATTAAAAATTCATGTTGAAAATGATGTTCGCGGATAGCATGAGGATATTCAATCCAATAGATAAGGCTATTCCGCAAATTGAACATACCTTTTCTGGTGAATGAGACTTCATCAGTAAATAAAATTTTCTTATAGAACATTCGATTCTCTAAATAGCGTTCCCTCATAAACTAGTAAAATTGAAGTCTTCTTGGTAAATCCTGCGGCAAAAGCTGCTGAACTCGAGGGAATGATTCTGGACACGAAAGATTTGCTTATACCCGTTGCTGCACTAACGCGTCTCATGTTGGTTTCCAAGTCTTCTACAATACGAACTATGATTTCATCTTCCATATCAGCATCAATTACACTCGGTATTCCTGAGTTTCCGTTTTTGGGATGAAATGAGCCAGTTTAAGTTAAGCTATCGTTCAGTGCGTTGAACGTTTCATGGTTTGATTGGCTTCTATTAGGATAAAGCTCAAAATAACGCTGTGCTGCTCTACGCGAACAAAAATTTTCGTGTGCCCACCCCATATCTCGCATTTTTAATTTGAAAAATCATTATGACGCGGAATTTTAACACAAATAATAAAAATAAAGTGACAATTAAAGATACTCGTTTAATGTCAGTCAATTTTGCGGAGTTATAGTCAACAAGTTTCTAGTTGCTACCATAACATACTTAGCAACAAAGTAAATGCAGATTTTTGGCTCTCATTGAAAAAGTACGTTTATTTTGAAAACAGTTAACTTTTTCGACTTTAAAGAAGTATACCTTTTTTATGTGGAACTAAATGGGCTTTCTATATTTTTGTTCTAATACAAGGTGGACAAAAAATTATGACTAGGTTAATGATAATTGTGGCGCTCTCGGTGGCGCTACCTAGCGGCAGTAGTGACATTGACCGTCATTGTATTACACATGATGCCTAATAACACGGTGCCATATTTGATAATAATATGTTGAACCACTTTCAATATATTTGAAAAAATATTTTTAAGAAAAATTATAAACCCTATAAAACGAAAACATTTTACTAAGGCATATTGAGCCCAATCGCTTAATTTTTCTGTCAGCTATCACCCCTCAGCTAATGTTCAGTTAATTATGGTGCACCCTGTATACAAAAACAAAACGTTGAGATATAAACTTGGATGCGGTTTACCTATATGGTATATGGTATTTCTTCGATATGGTTCTAGTTCTATTTAACCCCGTTTTTTAAGAGGGTGAAACGCACTATCTCAACCAGTTTTCTTAATATAATGTTTCTTGTAAAAAAATTTAACACACGGTCAAATAGTACAGAATATAGAAAAAAAAAATTATATCAAAATTGTTCAGTTTGCGAGTGAAAATAAAATATAATACAACCATTTGCGCAAGGGTTAATTTCCATTGGAGGGAGGTGAAATAGACTGCTGTCTGTAGGATTTTAGCACTACCGTCAGTTTCATGAAGTCTGTTTATATCTTTGTTCCTCAACGTCTGTAATTGGGTGTTATTTATATGATTTATATGCAACACTTACACTTTTAAACTAATTTAGGTCAATTACGATGTGTCCCTAAATAGCTATTTTTTGGAACTAAAGTGTTTTTTTCTGTAAATTTCAGTTCAACTTAAGCGATTTTTGTAGATTTTGTAAAGTATCATCAACACAATATAATAATAAGTAGGAATACCAGCGCCAGAAAGTTATACTAAAAATAAGTGATTGTCAGTATTGTTAATTTTTTTTAATGATTCTTGAAAGTCGACTTCTATGTGTTTAACAATCTTTACAAACGTTATTATTGTTATGAAAAATAGAGGTTAAGTTGCCTTTTAAATCGTGAGATATTATATGTGTTCGCAAATATGTCTGCTGGGATGGGATTCCGAAACTAAGATACTCTAGGAAAATACGACGTTTCATTTTTGCTAAAACAAGTTTGCCCAGTAAATATTGCACGTAGGAAAACCCGCGAAGCAATCTCTGAGGAAACATGCCGATAGAGGGGGCAGAAATATTCAACCTTTTCTCTGCAGGTCTTTATCTATTTTTGGTGTTACTTCGCCATTTTTTAGATCAGTCTTCAAGGTAAGAATGCAGAGCTCAAACTGAGTATGTTAGATTGGTTATCATTTTGGAAATAGGTTTTTGTAACGTTAGTTTTATGTGTTTTAAAATAACGCAAATTATTGTCAAGAGATTTGCGAGGCTTACATATATCCACGGTCGTGCCTACCTTCATTGGTAAACGTTCTACGATTGAAAACATTTGATTTCCAACAAACATTCTGCATGTATTAAATCTAGTTGTTTAAGTAATATAGCATGACATCTAAGCAATATTAGACACACATGTCCAACTTTGTGTTTTATAACAACGGCCAAAAAAGCATCTCATGAAATTGCGATAAACATTTGAAATGTTCTCGTTAACAAACAGAAAATGTACTTTTATTAATCACGTGCTTTGACGTTCAAAAGTGATGCTTATACATTTACTTAGAAAAATAACCACAGAAAGTAAATTAATCATCAATCTGTAAAAATCTCATAAACATAAATATTGCTGTTTTAAGTATTAAATATGACAGCTTTTTACGAAGATGAGGCAGAGAAAGAGAAGGTTAATTTATTGTGATCAGCTTCTCCAAGATAATTCGACCAACCCAAACTCTGATTCTTCGATATTGTTTTCAAACGGATCACGATTTACGAACAATGGAATGTTTAATAAACAAATGAGGCATAAGAAAATCAGCGTTTGATGAGGTGAGGCAATTTTCAGAGATGAATATGAATTAATGTCTGGGCCAGAATTACAGGTCAAGCCTTACTGGAGCAATCTTTTGAAGAGTTGTCAGCGCAAGACATTTATGATTACATCCAGACTATATTATATAACTTTTAATTCTCAACCTGCAGTTTCAAATTAAAGGCTTTCCCAACAGAAATAAATTTTGCCGACGTTACAATGTTAAATCCGTTGCAATAGACGGGTAATTGGAATTTTTGTTCTTACAGGAAAATACAAGTAACATTAATTACTAAATTCCTTTTACTTTTTTAATAGCTGTATTATGATACTGACACACTTGAGTGACGTTTTGCTATTTCAAATAACAATCAATACAAACTTTTGTTACGACCTGAACTTTAGGCAACAATTTTTCTTTATTTCTTTTGTATATCGAATAAATACAGAGCTCATTTTTGTATTGGTGCAAAGATATGGTTAACTAAATTATTGACACATAAGTTTCCGTAGTTTCACATTTGCTTAAATAAACAGTTTATAGGAATTGGCAATAGATGACTTACCTGGATAATACTAATTTATGCCTAGAACTTAGATTGTGCACCCAATAATTGTTAAAATGGCGAGATGAAGGCAAACGAATTTGCAGGTTGTATTATTATGTTGAACAGGCACATCCACATCTGACTGTGTGCTTATCATGTTATGAATAGCGTACGTCTTTCACAGGTAAATATTTATTTTTAATGTACACACGGCAAAAGTTTGGTCTAATACCGATTCTAAACACTGAGAAATAACATAGCGAACCATTTTAACGCTTTAGTGTTATTGATTTATTTGCCTGTATCGTATGGGACATAAGCTGGAAATAAGGAATTTGCCGTTCGTAAATATACTTGCAGTAGCGGCTCCTGGAAATAAGTGAAAATTTGACTTTCAGGAACACATCGAATTCTCATAAGGTTAACAGAGAATCTAAGTTGGTTAGCTGCTGCAGTCGCGTATTATCGGTTAATGATAACATGCTGTGCTCAAAGCGCCGGGAATTTTGAAATTAATCATACAATTAGACATGTTGAAACAATACCCGCCGCTGGAATATTTACTGGATGGTTCAGATGTTTAAAATATGGGTTCTTTAACATATTTGTCTTGGCAGTATGTGACCACTGCCACCTCCGCGGGTCAATTTGAATATTTTCAAAAATGTCCAGTTCTTTAAAAAGCAATTTCTGCCTTTCATTTAAACCACTTCGGTAACACTTGAATGTGTTATATATTCAGAATTCATCATGTCAAGTTTATAGTTTTGTTCATCGTAAATTTGCGTATTTTTGAATATTTGAATAAAGAGTTTCCATCTCCCACTCTTCGAAACCCTACTTCGAACGGTTTTTTTTCTATGCTGCTTTTCCCGTTTTCTTAGGAGAACTTTGAACTGCCCGTTTGCAATTTTTGATCTGCAGATCTTATTGTGAGCTGTTGTATTTTATTATCTTTTTAGACAACGGTTATGTGTAAAGTCATTATAGTTTATGGTAATTGGTAATTGTTGTGACTGGCTGTTATGTTCTGCAGTTGGTAAGTTATAGTGTTTAAGTTTTCTGTTATCGCATATTCCTTACGACCTCCATTGCATTTCCACAGGATTTGCTTGAAGTGGCCCTTTTTTATGTTTGCTTCTAAGTGAGTAATCGTGGGAGTAATCCGTATTCTGCCCGGAAGGCCCTGAAATCTGCCGCATTTCGAGATACGTTGGATGAAACCACCCAGCAGGTTACGAGATTTCACCCCAACGATTCATCCCCAGGTATTAGCGTAAGGACCTTTGGCCCAGAGATCTTCCTGTCCAGCAGTTAGCTACCAGATGCTATTTGGATCCCGTGGCCTCCCCGGCACTGTCCAGGATTGGTTCCTAAGATAAGTACCTCCCAATTTTATATCGACTACGTTGTTCCGGAATTTAATGGGATTATCAGGAGTATTGAGAATCGTTTTGTGGACTATTATGCTAATGAATTAAATACACTCCACACCATTCTGTTGACTATTTGGAGATACGTCACGGGTTAAATGTAAACCTCCGCATAAAATTTATTAAATATTGGGTAGTCTTGTTTATTTAATCTATACGATTTTTTTAGCTCTTCTGTAATAATTTTTGTGAACGTTCTTGCAGCCAATTACAGGAAAGATAATACTGTTCGATTCTTACCTTTAACTCATATTATTATAATAACTATTGATATTCCAAATTCACGAAGTTAATAATTTTCAATACACCGTTAACCTATCAGATATAATACTTTTGTTTAAAAATCGATACCTTATCAAATTATTATCATACATTGTCTATATTTTAATTTAAATATTTATACACCTACATGTTAATTTGTGCACGTATTATATTTATATAGGTATATTATCTATTTTATTATTTTCTAGTAAAGAAAAACTAAAACTTTAATTTAGTCAGTGAATTGTTTTGGTCAATGTTTTACTACATGTTCTATGGGTCCTATAATTTTTTTGCTCCTCATTTAAAGCTTAGGCAAGTATACTGGACGTACCTATGACTTGATGCGTCTTCCTTTTCATCCTTCCATTGATGTTATTGTAATAATTACTTTTATGCCAAGCATTACCTAGGACCTTTATATCATTTTTTCTAATTCAGCCGTGTCGTGAATAAACACTGGCCATCTATAGTTTGCAGTCGACTGCGGGTATCTAAGACTGCTGGCGCCCTTATAAATTGTTTATTGAATTAATGATTCTTCCATAAATATACAACCAGAGTTGAAAGAAAAACGTTCAACCCGAACCACCCTGAGGTAGCCGGAGCATAAGCGTTGCCTGCTATCTATTCAAGATTCACATTAACTTCATTTTTAGATTGTTCTGTTATTATTTTTTATTAGGCTATTACAGCAGAACGGAAGATTGGTAACACTTTGTCAGTTTGATTTATATAAGTCAAGGGTGCTTCCGATGGGACCAACCGGAAAATGAATAAATATAAGTATGTATGTTACATTGTTAAAACTCAAATTTACAGTAATCTAAATAAGTACTTTAATTTTACTATATACTAAAATCTTACCGAAAGCAACATGCGTGCTAAAGGGTTATTTTACAATGGGTTTTGGGATAATACGTTTTTTTAGCGGCCACGAATAAAACTAGCATGCTTTGATAGTACCTCATACCACATATGGAATAGTCGTAAAAAAGATTTCAAAGGTGCATCGGAGCCGAGATATACAGGCTGATTCATTGGGAGAGTGACATTCATTTCTCTGTAATTATAGCAGCTAGAGCTTCGGAAAAACATTTGAAAAGTTATTTCAAGTACATTTCAAAAAATATTTTATTTTTATTTTCTTACTCCTGCTACCAGATGACGCATTATTGGTGGAAACTTTTTAAAGGCCGTTATCTCAAAATATTCTTATTATAATGTTATCTTCTTTTTATTTTTCCTAAAACCCCTAATTTTGTTCTGTATATACTTTGTAAGTTACGACGCTCTTATACAGGGTGCTCACGGGAATCGTTTACAATAGCTATTTCCGTTATTATTGGAGCCACAATGTGGTTAAAATGGCAAAAGTTATTCAAATTTTCACTAGCATATCGAGTATGACGGCAAAAAACAATTACGCATTGAATTGCTGATATTGACATATCAAGTTTATTTTTCTAAATGGAACGCTAGGTATTTTCGCGGCTACTTCAACTGAAAATTCGATTGTCCATCTTATGAAGCTCACATGTTCTTATCGATTCTGCATAGTTCCAGAGATATCTTAGATCTGGATATGCTTGTTCACAAGAATCGTTTACAATGGCCATCTCCGTTATTATTGGAGCTACAATGTGGTTCAAATGGTAAAAGTTATTCAAATTTTCACGAGCATCTCGATTCTGACGTCAAAAAACAATTTCCTAGAGAAACCTTGAAGTTTAAAAAGTACTTAAGAATGTTCCTTATTACAGACGTCCGGCGTACAGGGTCCGGCAAGTTGAAAGGATCACATAATTATCTTCGCAACCGCTCTACCTAGAAATGTCAAATTTGGCATCCATGGATATACTAGTTTTTTGCATAACCGGAAATAAGTTTCATGTATACAGATTGATCAGTTTCCCTGTGCCACACCCAACTTGTATTTTTTTAAATGGGACATCCTATATTTTATTTCATTTTTTGATAGAGCATTTTACGGCGAGTAAAATGATGCTCAATAATAGGGGCCTGGAATTAACGGTTTAGCAGTTATTCAATTGTTTGTCCGAAATTTTATTTTAATTCAACATGACAGTGCTGCCATGTCCTCGCAAAACCTATCAAGATCTAGTATTACCATGACTTTTGACTCAATGTAGCATAATAAAATATGGTTATATAGCTTGCGGAAATATCTACTTATACAGGGTGTTACATCATACAAAGCTCAATTTTTCTCATAAATTCCAAATAGAAGACCCTGTATATGACAACGGCATCAGATAGCGGGTTTAATAAGCTTTCTTCCAATATCATATTTGCTGGGGTTCAGTTGGATAGATTAACAGAAACTGATGGATCATTTGTAAACGTCTGGGCTTTCTTCTTTCTAATTGTGAATTATAATTTGTACAGGCTTTTAATGAAAATCACAGACATGGCATTTTTTTTTGTTGTAAATTGTTACATCGTTTTTAGATAATTGTATGATGAAATTTTTTAACTTAATTTGTAAACAACAAAAATTAAATAAAAATAATAGTACCACATTAATTTAAGACATAAACGAAAGATTTCCAATTACTGAAATAATCAACTAGTTAGCAAAATAACAGTTTTAATAACAAGTCTAATCTTCGTATGATTTGCCTAAGGGTAGCAGCATACTCAGAATAATTCCGATTTGAGATAATTATCACTGAAACGCTCAAGTTGTTGCCTAACAACAAACTACTGAACTTTTAATAAAAATAATAAAGCTATTTCACTAGTTTAACAACAAAATAGTGAAACTACGTGTATTAGATTATTTTTGTCAATATAGTAATTAATCGATGTCTGCATTCAGTATGGATTATTAGGTTCAGGAGAGAAAGGATATGTTAGAGAAAAAGTGGCGGCCCGTCCATCGCGAAGATACAGGTAAATTTTCTGTTCATTTACACTGAGTTTCCATCTAATTGTTACAATAATTTTTTAGGAATTGGTACCCAGAGCGACGAGATCCGAATTATTGATCATTTCTGCGTATTTACAATACATTTTCACAATTCGGAAGTGTAATGGGAAACCAGCCAATAACCCACGTAAAGTAAATACTTTACTTCATTTGCAAGAAAACCCAGGTTTATCAGCTACACAACTAGCTTCAGTAACCGATATTTCAAATATAAGTGTTCGCAGAATAATGGAAATGTATAATTATAAGCCCTACCGGTGTCATTTTGTCCAAGGCCTCAGAGATGGCGACTATGTGAGCCTCTTAGAGTTTTCGTATTAGGCAAATAAAGCCTTAAATATAGGTTATAAAACTTTAAGCCATATCCTTTGGACGGATGAGTCAAAGTTCACAACTAATGGTGTGTTGAATAATCATAACAGTGTAAGATGGGCAACGGAAAATCTACACTTGGTTTTTTCGAGGACCCACCAAACTGAATATAAAACCATCGTATGGTGTGGGCTATTAGATAATAGATTAATGGGGCCCGTATTTTTTGAAGAAAACTTAATCACCTAAACACCCATCTGGACGATTGGTTGGATGATGTTCCACTGAATGTCCGATCTAGGATTATTTTTCAGCACGATGTATGTTCAGCTCACAACAGCAGGATAGTTGTGGACTATTTGGACCAAGTTTTTGGTCCTAATTCTATAGGTACAAATGCCCAAATACGGTGACCTGCAAGGTCCCCAGATTTGACTCCCATGGACTATGTTTTTGGGCCTACATTAAGGACCAAGTCTATTCAGATTTTGGCATAGATCCTGTAGTTAGCGTTCACAATCTACAACGGATATTAGTAGCATGTCGGAATGTTGATCGGGAGATGATCCATGCTGCTACGCATAGACAAATTATGGAAAGATTAGAACTTTGCGTTCAGCAAGGAAGGAACTTGTTCGAGCATCTGATTTGAGATTTGTTATTAAAACTGTTATTTTAATACATTCTTGATTATTTCGTTTATGTATTAAATTAATGTGGTACTATTATTTTTATTAAATTTTTGTTGTTTATAAATTAAGTTAAAAATAAATTTCACCATACAATTATCCAAAAACGATGTAACAATTTACGAAAAAAATGCCATGTCTATGATTTTCATTAAAAGCCTGTACAAATTATAATTCACTTTTAGAAAGAAGAAAGCCCAGACGTTTACAAATGAGCCTTCAGTTTGTGTTAATCCAGCCAATTTAACCCTAGCAAATATGGTATTGGGAGAAAGCTTACTAAACCCGCTATCTGATGCCGTAGTCATATACAGGGTGTTCCATCTGAAATTTTCGAGCAAAAATTTAGTTTTGTAAAATGTAACACCCTGTATAAGTGGATTTCCGCAAGCTATATAACCATATTTTATTATGCTAGATTGAGCCAAGAGTCATGGTAATACCAGATCTTGACAGGGTTTTGCGACGACATGGCAGCACTATCGTCTTGAATCTAAATAAAATTTCGGACAAATAATTGAATAATTTCTAAACCAATGATCACAGGCTCCTATTGTTGGGCATCATTTTACTCGCCATGGAGTGCTTTACCAAAAAATATAGGGTGTCCTATTTAAAAAAATAAAAGTTTGGTGTGGCACAGGGAAACTGATCACTCTGCATACATGAAACTAATTTCCGGTTATGCGAAACACTGGCATATCCATGGATACCAAATTTGACATTTCTAGGTGGAGCGGTTTTGAAGATAATTATGTGATCCTCTCAACTTGCCGTCTCCAGTATATTTTACACGTGCCAAATTGTTTCTGAACATCATATGATTGTTTGTCATTTGTGTTTAGTTTTAGCTAATGTTCAGTTTACAATCCATTTATTGTAGAACATTGTCACACAATTAAGTAATAAATAAAAGAATAACTATAAAGGATAATAATAATGATAAGCGCCGTGTATTCTGCAATTGATAACTGCATATGAGTTGTGACTTGTTTTGCTTTTTTTGTAAAAAAGTGTGAGTGCTTAGCAACATTTTATTTTGATATAAGCCATTTGAAACATAAATCATAACACTGCCTCATACAAACACTTTGTCATTAATGCCATGTTTTATAAGAATTTTTCGAAATTGCCTCCATCATGTCGAATACATAATCTTGCTCGCTTCGTCATATTTCTCATCATGCCCAGCAATTGGTTTCTGCTGCGAGATCTAAAGGCGCTGATAATATTTCTTTTCAGGTGATCCAAATTAACTATTGAATATATGTATACCTGGTCTTCCACAGCGAAAACTTCTAGATGAGTTAGAACAGGCGACCGAGCAGGTCAGTGTATGGGTCCATTCGCCCCAAGCCAAGCATCGATCATAACGTTTAAGTAGACTCTAATTCTAGTTGTTTTATGTGGTGGAGCATCATCGTTATGGTAAATAAGAATGTTTCTTGCAGCCAATGGTACTGGTTCAGTTAAAATATTATAGGATTTTTCTGAATTCAATGCGCCTTCATAAACATATGGACCGTAGATCGTTACACTCAAAATGCCACACCAAACGTTAGTTAAAAATCTCTTTTGACTTTCAATCTCCTCAATTAAATGTGGTCGATCCTAGCTCCATACATGAGTATTTTCCTTATTGAAGTGAGACTTATTGGAGAATTTGGAGTGATCCGTCCAGATGATGTTACTGACGAACATGTCATCTTTTTCAACATTTTTGAGGAGCTAATTGCAGAACTGGACTCGCATCTCGTTGTTTCTAGGGTGCATCTTTTATACTCACTGCACTTCAAATGCTTTACAATTGTATTTCTTCAGTATTTTATGCACGAAACCAATCGAACAGCCACACTCGGCTGCTACTTCCCTGACTGACAGGCGTTGGTTTATTTCTTGATGTGCTCATTTGGATTATTTTATACGCTCAAAGTTACCAAAGGTTGTGATCGTCATCGAGAGCATTCTGAAGTATGTGTGACTTAATGTATGTCGATTGGGATACCTCCTCTGGTATTGTATTTCAGGCAACTGTGCATTCTTTCGGACAAAAAGTAACACTCCAACATGTCATGTTTCTCTACACAGGAATAGTTCATCTTGTTACTAACTATAAGAAATAAAAGTGAAAAGATCCGTATTGAACTGTGAAAGTTTCACTGAAATTACTAACTTAGGAATTGACGAACATGAATTGACAACTACAAAAAAGGAAACAAGAACAATGTATAACGTAATAGAATGAGATAAACGCACCATGACGACTCAAAATACCAGAGATTAGTAGAAAATATGCGGAGTAGTAAGATCGTAGGACGGGAAACGCCAAATCACATTAGTAATGACATTTCAGTTCAATGTATTCTCGTTACCTTAGCAACTGATGCCATATCGGATAAATGTATTGCCATCCAGAGTAGTCAATGCAGTTTTGTAAACTTCCATAAGCGTTTGGAGTAGGTATCATAATTATGATACTGAATTTAGAAAGTTTCCTCGTGCACTAGAAACCCTTTTAGTTAACACTGGCCACTGTGATAGACATACCTACGATTCAAATTATTTTCACGCGACTAGCAGCACAGAATCATCAATGTGATTAATTAATATGATGTCATTCCGAGCCGCGCACTCTGATGAAAAATACATAAAACATTTTCCTGATATGTTAAGACAAAAAACAAGCTCTAAAAACGGTAACTGTTATCTTCTAAAAGTGGCTCCTTTCTTCATTCTAACACTCTTCTTCCAATAATAACGTAGATGGCTATTGTAAACGATTCCAGTAAGTAAGCATATCCAGATCTGATGTGGCTGTAATTATGCATTATCGACAAGAACTTGTTAGTTTTTTTAAAATTTTATTTACTGTTATACTGTTGATAGCTTACGAACACAACAAAGTATTTTGTCGTTGAACTACTTTCATCAATCCTATTAAATTATGTGATAATAATTTGCAACGTGCTTAGGGACGATTAACTTTTATCTTGTAGCAGAATCATTGATTATTTAGTTTCGTACTTAGTATCTCGTAGTAAAATCAGTTATGATTTATTTTCATAACAACAATTCGACCTAATTTCAGTTTCGAGTTAATTGCTGAATATTATCTCACATTTTAAAGATGAAAACTTGGTATGTAAAGAGAAGATGCTTATAGTAGTTTGGTAGCTCTCAATAACAAGCGAGGGAATATTAGAGGTAAAGACTTCATCATGGATAAAGCTGAAAATAGGGAAAGACATAACTCTTTAACCATTTCTTGTGAAGAAAGTGTTGGTGAGAAAGCTACCATAATGAAAGTCTTGATAGAAATAAATGCTTATAATGAATATATACAAAATTTTCCAAGCAAGATAAACTCTAATCTGTGTCAGGGGTTATTCTGAAACGTAGCAAGTTTTTATAGTGATGAATTTTGTCAAAAGTTAGACTTAGCAAAGAAATTAAATACTCGATAGATAAAACGTATAAAACGAAAGTCTGGACCCAGCAAGTGCGTTATTGAAGTGAATTTTCATACAAATGTTTTTAATTATAAATATGTATTTTTTTTACTGAAAGGCATCAAATTTGCTAAACAGTATAGCTTTTATAGTAAAAACAACGTACCATATTTATATGAACTCTAATAGTATGCAAATTATCTGTGGGATTTAGTTGTTAATAATTCATGACAATCAGTGAAAGAGCTGTCATTTATGCGTGACTTTGGTTGTCGTGTATCACATGAATCATGGTATGCAACTATAAATACAAATATTTAAAAAACGAGAGACTTAAGGCTTAGGAATTGTTATACAAAAGCTGAAGCGGAGGGCATGACTTTTACTTCCGACATATAAAATACATGCTGTTCCATTTGAAATAATTTAGTTCGAATTCAGCCACTATTTGAGAGCGCCTGTATAGGGGATCTCGATTTTTTCAACGGATAGTATAAACAAAAACCTCTTTGAATGCGTAATTTTTATGAAATTTCTCTATTGGTAAAAACGACACGTCACAGTATTTGGTATGTACAAAAACGTAAAAAGTTGCAATGCAATTAAATAACACGAAAACGGCGGTGAACAATATCATTTTTTTTTCCTTATACATATGCAGCATAATTCGATGTCAATTGCAAAACTGCAATGATTTAAGGGATGCCAAAAATACCCCTTTCTATCACCAAAGACTTTTGGACCAACCCGTGATTTTAAAATCAATTTTATGGGATGGAGCTCAACTAACCCTATAATTAGCGTATACATTTTTTTCTTGCACCTTGTATAATAACGGACATATTGAGCTTTACCGTAGAAATGCACCATTCTATATATATATATATATATATATATATATATATGTATATATATATATATATATATATATATATATATATATATATATATATATATATATATATATATATATATATATATATATATATATATATATCACAAACTCTATAACTAAAACTACTGCCAAAGTGTCAGAGGAAGAGATTATTTTAAATAAATTTTCTGTAAATATCTTAGTGAAACAAAGGAAAATGACGGTTGAATTAGAAATGTTGAAAATGGTGACCTTGACGTATTAAGAAAAAAATCTGAAGTAATCGTACTGGAAAAATTTAAGCAAACCCTGAATTTGGATTTTGGAGCTTATTAAAAAAAATAAGTTGTGACCTCGACCTAAGTGAGTTTTTCTTATATAACTTTAAAAATTTTGTAAATGAATGATACTCGTAATGTCCATTACACTGATGTTTCAAATTAGGGATATAGAGATATGTTTTTTAGCTGTCACAAAATAGTAAATGCAAAGTCTGAGCTGGCACTGAATTAGAAAATTAATTACGTAAATGAAAAACCCGAGAAGTTTACAAAGGTGTATTATAAAAAAAAATATGTGGGCTTTAAGAGCCATGCGAAGTAGGCCAACATTTTTATAATTTAAGTAAAGTCTTTCTTGGTAGTCAAGTTGTAAATACCGAACTAGATGCAGCTTGTCTATTGATATGTTATCCTATTTGCCTTGGTGGAGAGTAAAGAAGCTTACTGGCTTACAGTAGATCTTACAAAAGAGATCAGTGCTGCACAGACGACGGATTATCTTATTATGTAATGCACTATTACAAAATGCACCGAGTAACAAAAAATGTTAGTCGTAATTACAGATTAAAATAACAATATTGCTAGAGTCCTTAACGTTTTGTATGTTATCTCTAATGGCCAGCTTCTTTGTTTCACCACACTACAGTAATAAGCCTAACTACACATACAGTAAGCGGCAAAATTGTGGAATAATTTCATTCAAATTTTAGCGATTTGTGTTTTGACGAAATACTTGGACACCTTAACTCTAGTTTAGAAAATACACATTTTGGCATAAACCTTACGTATCTGCCACTCCTGCTTTTCAAATATGACGTCATTGGATTTAAAAAAATAAGAGACCCCGTTTTTTATTTTGATATATCATCACCACACGGTACTATTACAATTTTTATACCTCAAATTGTGAAATTTTCGAATGAAAGTTATTTAAAGAGTGGAAAACATAAACTCTATTCAAAACAACAATCAAAAGATAACGAATAAGATAATATTATTTCCCGTAAACAAAATGTTCAAAATTGTATCCACAAGTAGGTACTAATCAATAATACAGAAGAATCAGGTGTACGTCATTGTCAAATAAACATTAATCTTTATAATATAAATATCTTTTGTAAGGTAATTAAGTATGGCACATTTAAGTGATACCCAGTAAATAGAAATTTTAATTCATGTTGAATGCGATGATAAAACCAGAAAACAGCAAGGAGTGTGCAATTTGTTTAATGAAAAATATTCAGATAGACGTGTCAGCCAATCCACTGTAAGTAAAATCAAAAATAAGTTCAGAGAAACACATGTAAAGTGCAGGATGTTCTAAGAAAATTGACGAGGACGTGAAACTTGATATTTTATAAAGTACAGGTGAGAATCGTGATGTTGCATCTCGATCAATTGCAACAGACTATGCAATTTATCAGTGACCAGTATTACGGGCATTAAAATTAGAAACTTACCATCCTCACAAATTACAGCTGCTGCACGAATTTAATGAAGATGACCCTGACCAACGAATGCATTTTCGTAAAATAATGCAAGATTTATGCAACCGTAATACCGTAATCCAAACTTTATTCGCCAAATCCTTTTTTTTGGGACGATGCATCATTTTGGCTAAATGGAACAGTGAATAAACAAAATTACAGGTATTGGAGTAAAGACAATCATCACTGGATGACTAAAGCACATACAGAATACCCAAATAAAGTGACATGTGGGCAGAAATAGTCCACGATATAATCCTTTCTTCTTCGACAAAACTCCCACTGTGCAGCGATATGATAATTTTCTAAGAAATGAGCATATTCCTTTTTTGTTTTCCAAACAAAGATAATCCTGATTTACCAAGTGGTGATATTTGGCTTTAGCAAGACGGTACACCTCCGCACTTTGCACGTCCTGTTCGCGAGTTTTTAAAGAACTGCTTTCCTGGCAGGTTGATCGGTAGGCGAGGACCCCTAGAGTGACCCCCCAAGTATTTAAAATTAAACATCTTTGTTAACAAACCAAATAACCCAGAAGATGTGAAAAATCGAATTAGGTATGAAATGTGTCGAGTTATTCAAATTTAAAGCATTTAACAAAAATTCTCCACCATAACGCACTGGCTGCGTCCCAATTTTTTTTTCATAGTGAAGTACCAAATATTAGATTTGATCAGGTCGGTCATTAGTTTCAACAGCTTGGAATACCAAAGAAACGAGATAAGAAGGACATTATAGTACGCAGATTTTAATTGGTAGTTGTTTGTTCTAGGCCAGAAGATGGTTAGAAATAACAGACAAATGTTAATGCAAAATAAGTTATAAAATCCTTAAAAGAAATTGGGATTTTCTTTTTGTTCACTTGAATATTTTCGCTACCTAAATCTTATTGAAAATGTCCATTTATTCATTGAAAGCGATGTGAAAAGAAAATATTTTGTTTTCAATAGTCCACAAGTACACTTGGAGAAACCCAAACCACCACAACACAATTTAAAAAGACCTGACGATCGTTTCACTAACCAAGTTAGCGTCATCAGAGGATGAAAAATTATCAGAATGTTTGTGTTGTGGTGATTTGGGGTTCTCCAAGCTTACTTGTCAGTGCTCATCACAGGTTCCAATCTTTACTTAGTTCAATAGTCCAGTTAAGAGAGTATATCATATAAAGTATATCCTAAAAATATAAGTAACGATATCAAGAATACATAATGAAAAAATAGCGTTTTCTGGCTGCACTCAAGGCATGCCTCAATGCACTGGAATTTTGATAGAGCTGAAGACGATATAAAAGATGTTAAATTTTCTCATAATGTTCATAAATATTTTTTACTTTTAAATATTTTAAGTTGTATAAATGCTTGACTCCCATGATATATGGCATATTCAAAAAAGTCCTGTCCTTACGCTGTAAATACGTAACAAATTTCGGTCAAAATGCTTTCATAAATAACATTTCTATCAAAAAATTGTAGTAAAATGTAATCAAAAGTTAAAAAGTCTGGACGCAGCAAGTGCGTTATAGTAGTGAATTTTTATAGGAATGATCTGGCACCAAATGTTTTTTATGACTTTTCTTTCTTGTAACATAGAAATCTAAATTTTGGTGTATAGTTTACTTTTCATATCGTAAGCCTACCTGCCAAATTTGGATACCATAGCTTTTTTGTTTCTTGAGATAAAAAAAAATTTCGAGGGAAAATCTTTCGAAAGACCTAACTGACAATCGTCTCTGAGCTCTTTGTATATGATAGGTACACTTGGAGAACCCAAATTACCACAACATATTTTTAAACACCTGAAAATTGTTTCACTCACAAAATTAGCGCTATCAACAGGTAGATAGGTAGATGCTAAGTTCTTCATCCTCTGATGATGCTAACTTTGTAAGCGAAACGATCGTTAGGTCTTTAAAAATGTGTTGTGGTGATTTGGGTTATACAAGTGTACTTATCAGTGACCATGACAGGTTCAAATATCTAGTTAGTCTGTGTATATGTTCAAACAATTTTAAAGTTAAACCCGAGATCCAAGTATGTCTCACATTTAGTATTAGGTAGTTTCATTTATTTTATATTTCACTTAAATGCAAGGTAAATGTCACTTTAGTGAAGTTTTTATAGCATACGGTTTTCTAATTGCAGGTGAATTTTAAACTAATCAGTACATCAAATAAATTGATAGTTACCTTGAATAATCAGCCGCCATGGTATACTTGTTTAGCAATATATAACTATAGACTCAAATATTTTCCAGTCACAATTAAACCATCTATCACATTAATTTAACTAAAACATATATAGACTTAGATATAAACTACTGCTTGTCATTATAATTATAACACAAATTGACTAATATAGCCAAGATTCTGCAGTTTACAAAAGTCTGCTAATCGGTGAACACCTGGAGACTGAAGGAATAAAATAACCCTGGTTTGACTACTTACTTAATTCTACCACTTAGGCAAAAGTTTTAGGTAAAATATCTATTCAGTGAAAACTATGCCAGTTAATTATCATTTATTTGCAGATCTGTATAATTGGTTTTATTTGCAGAGCTGTACAATTCGTAACAGATTTAAACAATATTTTAGTAAAGAAATATTTAAAAAAGATGCTTCTTATTGATAAAAAACATTTTAAAATAATGATACTGTTTACGCCTATAAGCTAAGTATTATTTTAGAGAATCGTCAATGTATAGATATAATGGTTTTTAGATACATTTCTATTATATCACTCAAAATATTGAGTAATCTCTGAAAAAGGATAAACAAATAAATATTGGCAGGCCTGATAATCTACTTTTATGCTGATATTGGTTTTGAATTACTAAAACCTATTTACGTAACGTAAACTTTCCATTCGAATACACAATAGGTGGAATTTTTATCATATGTGTCGCAAAAATGTTATTTAATTAAATAAAGAGTTTTAGGCGACCACTTCTTACTATATTGCATAATAAATTAGTAATAAATAACACAACAATAGGCAAACTCCTCACTCTAAGGTCCTAGATTTGTGAAGAGGGGGAGCTTACACACACAAACAAAGGACATTCATTAGGAGTCGGCTATTCCACATTTAAATAAAAACAAAACGATTGTCGGAAAACAGGACTCGAACCCTCGACCTAATCATTTGTAGTCTACAAGTTACTCTCCCAGCGAACTCGTTTGCTTGGCCAAGTATATTTTTATATTGCGCTCACTGACTAATCTTACCAGCAGATCTAAAACAGGTCTTTTCTTAAGCGACAAGAGCGAAAATAACTTGAGAGGTAGCTCGCGACCCAGTTTAAGTAGCTCCCGTATCAAAACGCTGGAGAGTTCCCTATATGTCTGGCATGCAAAAAATATATGATTCAGGCCACCGATAAGGAGTTGTCACAAGTACAGGACTGTGAGTCACTTAGATCAATTTTAAAAAGGTAACTTAGAAAGCCACCGCGGTTGAATCTCAGCCTTGTAATTAAAACTGAATAAAGTTTGGGACAATCAATTTCAGCAACATGTGCTATGTTTTGATTTGGATTTACCAGAAAATTCGGATTTGTTGGTGTTCAGGCATAATTACTACATTCTGTTTCCCACCCGATTTTCAAATTTTTGCGTTAATCACTGTAAATATCTAAAGGAGTAGTACAAAATGCTCTTAAAGTACTAGATAGTTGCAAAAGTAGATTTTCATAGAAAATTATATTAATATGTTATTATGTTAACTTTATTTATACAGTGTGTCCCAAATTGGTGGTTGATGTGTTGTGATCTCGGAAACAATAAGATATACGACAATGCTAAATGGGGAAAGTTGTAGTAAATTCAGTTATGAGGTTATATCCCTTCGAAGGCTGGTTATAACTCTGTTGGTTTTTAAGATATTTTCAAAGAACCAAGAATATGTATTTTTGCAAAAAGGCTGCAATTTCTCCAATTTGAAATAATTAGCACATCCGTAAGTATATTATTTAGACACTTTTTGCCGCATATCAACTCTTGAGTTTTCAATTCAGTTTCGGTTCACAGATAGCCTTATCAACTTTTTTCTCATGACAGCCATTTTGTTTTTCAACATAATTTAAAAAACTTTTTTATGAAGATGTATCACCCTTTATGAAAATATTACAATTGAAGGTCAAAAAATCATGAAGATTGTTACTTAAAGACTAGCCATGAGTTTGGTAGCCATTTGAGATGCAAAACATTTGCTTTACCCTATTATGTCAAACTGACACAATTTTAATAGTGTTGACAAGTTTGCTGTTCATCTTAGTAGCTTCCTAAACTTGATAGTGGCTTTTAGATTTTTAAATGAAGAAAAACTTTATCTTTTAGACTGATATTTCAAAAATTATCGGAAGGTTGAACGTGAACTGAATAATTATTCACATAAATATCCAAAAAGGTATCAGCCTAATGTACTATACTGTGGACGACTTGTGAAAAATTTGGTAAACCATGGAAGTTTTGAAAAACCACGAGCGAAAAGTTACAAGGTAAGTAACCAAAATTATTGGTATTCAAGACTATTTTGACAAATATTCGTTAATATGCAAGCGGACTGCTCAACGGGCAATTGGAGTACCCAAGTCAAAAATTCATAGTTTTAAGAAATCAAAAATATCGGTTGCATAAACCAACCATTGTACAGGAATTGCGTGCAGGTGATCCTTCGAGGAGAAATTTTGGAATTGGTTTCGAGGAAAATTCCATGAAAATCCTGATTTTGCCAATTAAGTTTATATGGACTGATAAGAGCCATTCTAGAAATTGTAGCATATTTGACAAACATAATCGTCGCCATTGGCCGGTATCCAATTAATACGAGTTGAACGGAGACTGCAAACTCGTTTTGGACTTAAAATTTGGTGGTGTGGTTTATACGGTAAAAGCTTTCTCTTAATATCTAACTTTAGTAATAATAATTTCTCAACTTTCTAGACAACACGTTGCTAGGACCTTTCTTTTATGACTGCACTCTCTCTCTTGTAAAAGGTATTTCGAACTATCGCAAAATCAAATTATTCCGACCATTACAACTAAAGGAAAGTGGAATGTAAAGTCACCATCGTACTGATCAAGACAAACTGCAATCCTAGATGCGGAAACCTCTCCGTCAGCGATATCTGAAAGAGGCCTCTCAGCACCATATCGACAATATGGAGTTGGCTGGTGTCCGGACATATGTTTTTAGAGACAAAGGGGTTTTGGTAACCATACAAGCTCAGGTCATTCCACCAATAAAATACTTAAAATATATGGGTCATGGATGTCATTCGGTCCAAGACCACAAATGCAGATTTGGGTGTTAGTTATTAGAGACTATACAGCACGTCTCTGCATGATGACAGGCGTTTACTGCAATAGAGTGCAAAGAGGAACGCCGCAGTCGCGTAAATACTTCATTAAGAACTATTGCCACAAATGGGACTTTTAAATATTAGGAAAGTGCCTTGCTATAGATATAGTTCTGAGCCTTTTCCAGAGAGCTCCGTAAACAGGGTCCACTGAAATGAGACCGTGGTTTTAAGCCAATAAGTTGCCCACAACAGACCACATATAAAATAAGTGGATATGTTTTGCAAACAAGTGACGATAATTGATGTGGCCATTACAAATATCAAAAGTTTGGTGAAAAAATATAAGGAAAAGATCATCAAGTCCAGAGACCTTGAGCTGCAAGTAGGAAGACAGTGGAGGCCAGATAGTGTCTGAATAATCCCGATAGAAATGTCCTCAATCGGTGTGGTTTCTAAGAATTTTCTACAGATTATTAAAAGGCTGAGCTTTGGAAGGCACCTTTATAGGACCGTGCATAAAGCGGTAATGCTTACAACGGTCCACATCCCGCGGAGGTTAAAAAAGAAGTGTTTTTTTGTCGTTTAGGACCGGATAACTGACCTTAATCCCCCTGGTATCTGAGACACCTTGGATGAGTGAATGTTGCTCTTTGGACGAATGTGAAGTCATAATAATAATTTTAGAAATCTATCAAAATTAAATTAAATAAACTAATTTTCTTATGTTATTGTGCCAATCTAGTAATTCTAAATTTTGGTGATATAACTAATTATTTTTTATTATCGTGACCTCGAGAACAGTAATTTTTCCATTAAAATTCGCTAAGATTATATTATAACTTTGAGTTTACGTAAGTTGTTTAGGCTTATTTATATTTGAAAATCGACAAGTAGTCTGGCTGATTTCAAGTTCAAATACGCTATGTTATAATTTTCGCTATTTACTTCTAAGAACAAGGATAGTGTCACCTGAGAGACTCAGGCTTAAAATTCATGAGTTGTTGAAAGTTTGACAGGCTTAGTACGGTTGTACGGTTTTCTTAACTTGAGTTTGCATTAAAGTCAGCGGTTCGAAAGTTTCAGATGGAGTATGAATGGAAATTTCCCTACTTAGTAACAGCATATACCAATAAATATTAAATAAACTTTTTGACATTATATCAATACCAATTAACTTCGACATATAAATGCGCTACTAATTCAAAGTTTAACAAAAGTTGATATAGTAAGGTGGCTTTGATAAAACAGATTTTAAAGAACTCGTTAATAAGAGAAACCAATACAATGAAGTAAAGTTTATAAGAAAAAAATATATTGACGGTTTTAAGTGACATTTTAACGACACAAAGCTGTACCAATTTTATTAACCTTCTTATATTTATTTTGCAACCCGTTGTAAAGAAAAATACAAAAAATGAAAATCAACAAACGAGGCTAGTTTAATTAGATAAATACATTGAACAGCATAAATGTTTAATTTTTATCTGTGTCAAATTCTCTTAATTTGCAATTATCTGTGGTTGCGTGTCTTGGAAAAAGTGCTGAAAGTCATCTCTATTTAGGGCATTAAGGAGGTGGCCCTTGTTTTTGTGGCGCCTTTAATGGTGACAAAATGCGTCTTTTTTACAAATTGGTAGTAACGAGTACACGACTTCTAAACTTCCAAAAATATCTTCAAATGAGCACAAACTAGAGCCTTTAGAACCCACGTTGATGATCGTTATGATCGGTTTTGGCGCGTATATTTTATATATATATATATATATATATATATATATATATATATATATATATATATATATATATATATATATATATATATATGCCGTGGAAGCTTAGAACCGTGACAAACCTGGATTCGGCACAACGCGCTATTCTTCACTACACGCTGGGGCAATGCCGATTTTAGGGCATATATAAATATAAATTTACTTAAGAAATATTCAATAACACAAATCACTGTAGATTTTACACTGTATTAGTATGTACTATATTATATTAAATACCTACAACGATGTTCCTTTTTACATACAAATGTAAAAAATCAGCATAATAATAGAGTGTAAATCTAACTTTAATTTGCATTATTAAATGCTTAAAGATGGATCAACACCAACTATCTCTATCTAGGTTTAAATGTAGTTGACGTTTTTTCAAAACTGTTAATTTTAGGTGGCCTTTTGCAAAAGAATGCAGAAGTTAGTAACTGACAAACATTTAAATTGTAGTTCTGAAAAACACACATATTTTGGTATTTTGTAAGAATATAGTAAGTTTTCTATAACCATAGCAACATATTACCAGATTATTACCGTAAAGGCGCCTTCTTGTCTGTTACAATATTGCTGCGTTTGTTATTAATTAATTGTTTGTCTAAATATGGCTTTATGGCATTTGTTTTATGGAAAGGTGTATTTCGATAAGTAATATGTATCTGTTGTCATTCATATGGAGCAAAGGCAGGTATTGTTGGCAGGTCCCCATTGATATTCAAATAATCTGGAACCCTCTATCACGAGCTGCAAACATGTAATCTTTGGTTTACCTTTTTTGAGTGTGTTAAGTAAACAAGTAGCAGCACTAACTGTTGAAGTAGATTTATAATAATTTTCTTAAGAATGTAGCTTTAGAAATTAATGAATAACTTTGCCAGTGTTACCAGGATTTTTTTTTAACTTGATGTATACGCATTCCACGATAATGTTACAGCAAAATCGATGCTGTATTTGGATGATGGATGTACAACATACCCAGGGCAACATAACAACTTAGATTAAGTTCAAAGTTTACCAAAGTACTACCTTGGTCTTTAAACTGTTTTATCACAAGAAGAAGAAGATACTTTGGTCACCTGGCTGGCTAAAAGAGCCAAGAAAGAGCTTCACCAGCGAGGTTTAATAAGTTTTTCTATGACTTTAGACAAAGCTGATATCACTGAGGGTATGTCTTTTTCAGGGACAGACTGAACTGAGTTTGTTCCCAGGATGCTGGAAATGAATCCTCGTTATATGATATTAAAGAGTAGTGACATAAAATTTATGTCAGTTCAGCAGCACACATTCTAAGAACTGGTAGGGGGTTATCATCCTGATGCCTTTTAAGTGTCTGAATTTCCTGTACGCGCCTCTTTCGAATTTAAGGCAACATATCAAGAGAAAGATGGATTGAAATAAATAGAAGTTTTATAAAATCTATATTAATAAGTTTTTCCATGACTTTAGACAAAGCTGATATTACAGACTATGTCCTTTTTCAGGGACAGGCTGAACTCGAGTATGTTTTCAGGATGCTGTAAGTGAACCCACGTTACATGATATTAAAACGAGGCGACATGAAATTTGAGTCAGTTTAGCAGCACACATTCTAAGAACTAGTCATGGGTTATCATTCTGATGCCTTTTCAGTGTCTGAATTTTCTGTATGCGCTCAACAGAAAGATGTCTGAAAAATATTTTCTCATTTTTGACTTTGCAACGGGAATAGTTGGTGGCTCTCTCTCTCCCTATATCTCTGCGAATCAAGCATGTAATTTTTAACAAACACACTGGCATAACGGTCAGCTTTTAAGTAGTTTTAACTTGTATCTATAATTTTGCCATAGATCAGAACCGTCGGATATTGGTTGGATATGAAATAACTTTGTCTCTAATTAATTGATAGAAGTCTGATAGATTATCTGCCTAGAGCTGTTTTTTGCTGATACAAAGACGGTAGTTGAGTGAGTTTTGCTACTGAAGTATTTACGCCAAGAATTGTAGGCAGAATTTTTAGTAATTACTTTTTTTTGTCAGTTTTATTGAACCAGGATTTTGATTTGCAATTGATATATTTCGATGAATAAGAATTATAGGTTTTCATACCCAATAAGATACCTACAGTAATGGATCTGCGACATCCTGGATATTATTATTTTGTAGCAGACATCTACCCAAGGAATTGAATAGTCAACATTTCTTATTTCGTCCAATTCAGAGAATTTACAATGTTACATTTGTCTACTTTATCCATCTGAGAAGTTTTTTGTATAAAATATGCTGCCAAAGTGAAACGATGATCATATTCGCCTAGAAGAGTCCATGTTAGTACTTTGAAGTGTTCGGGGTGGGTCATCAGGAAAATAAAAAATAAAGGCTGCATCAAAGCTCGACTGATAGCAAATAGTTCAGCAGCTCGTCCTACGCCATTTACAGAATTTGAAAACTCGATCCAGTTAGGGTTATGGACATTAAAATCGCTAAGCAGAACGATTTCGAAATTCGGGTAGTTTTGTAGCAAATAATCATTTCAGGTGATCTAAAAATTCGTAGTGGTTGTTCACAATTTGACATTTTCCAGTTGGTTGACGAATTATTCAAGAAATTCACAAATTTGTTGGATAATCACTTGTTGAGTTGACTTAAATACACGTTTATTTGTTTGGCTAAAAAGAAATGTCTTTTTGTACGATGTCCGAAATGCGAATTATATTACTTGTGTTTCGAGGACAGATAAGAATCACGAGCGGTGCAAATTAATGAATAGCTGAAGCTCTGGACACAAACTGTCGACATGGTAGGATAAACTGAGTTGAACGAAGGACTGAGAAAAAAAAAGGCAAGAAGTGAGAACTCAGAGCGAGCTCATAAATAACAGATAATAAATGAATTACAAGCATGTCAGCAATGTAAATGATAACTTTAAAGGAAGAACTCGGGAAAAACTCAAATAGAAGTGAGAACTCAGGCAGAACAGATAAGATTGAGATCTAGTAAGGAACTCGAAGAAGAACTTTAAAAAAAAACTCTGAAAAACTTGTAAATAAGTGACAACGAGAGAGAACTGGGAAATAACTCAGAAGGAACTGGGAAGGTTAAGATCTAATAACTAACAAAGAAGTCGAAGGAAATGAATTGAGAGCTTGTAATCAACTTAATAAGTGGGCTTATATGGCGCTTACGTCCACCAGAAAGTTGAAGTAACAGTATTTTCAGGGATTGTGTAACAGTATAAATTGAGTAGCTAAACAGCTAGGCTAGTTTGGATGTATTTGTGGTTCCTCCTCTGCTTTGAACAGAGAATTATTGGCGACGATCGTGGTTATTTCTTCTGGCTATCCCTCGTATACTGAATAAAATTGAGATATTTCGTTAAATCATTTCTATTTGTACTACCCCTGGTATATCTTGTCGGCTGCCACGCCTGCGTTGCAGTTAAGAATGTTGGTGGTTCGAGAATGGTCCGCATGTTGAGAAGGATAGATGGCTGGGGACGTATGGGATGAAGTGAGAGCGAACGAGTGGCGCTACCGGCTGTCAGGGGGGGAATGCGAACATTCCGGAAGGTTCGACGGGGAGATTTTTCGTTGGCAGTAGTTGGAGTTAACACGTGGTTCGTTCTGAGAAGCAAGTTGGATATTAATTATCCCCCTTAGTGGATTTAGTTGCACTCAGAACATATCTGCAGTCTTTTGGTGATATCGTAATTTATATATTTGGTGTTGAAGACTGTAGAGATACCCGTTTGAGGGGATATAAGGACCACCTTGATCTTGTCACGTTGGAGTTTCGTATGCCCTCTTTGGAGGGTTCTTGTGTTGGGCCATCCTAGTATCGGATAGAGAGTTCTAGTATTGGATAGAAAATTCCTAGTATCGGGTATAAAACTCTTGTGCTGGGCAATTATTGTATCGGCCAGTTTTTGTATTGGGCAGTACCTTTGGCAAATCCACGTATCATAGGAGAATTTTTAGTATAATAAGTCTCGCATGGAATGGCGAATTTTCGTGTACCGAACGAAGTATGGATATTGAGTTAAATGGAGTTTTGTGTGCTAGTCAAGAGCAACGATAATCCCCGTCAGCTGTGAAATCTGGGATTTATGAACTAGGATCTCAGTGAGGAGGTCTTCGCTTTCCGTTGTCGCATTGCCTTTCCGTTGTTGCATTGTTCCCGTGGTTGCAGTCCCGTACCCTTAAAGGCCCTAGTTTGGTATGGAAATTGTTGGTAATTTTATGGCCTAGAAGTCCAGGAATTTCAAGTAAGAATTTTCCGTTTTGTGATAAAGAATAGAGTGATAAGAGAGACAATCTTGATAAGCTAAATTTTAAATATTCACCTCTGTTAAATTTGCTAAAATCAAACTGAATTTATTTTATTTAAACTTCAATAAATGTGGTACAGATTTTTATGAGACCTTTGTTAAAATAATTGCTTCACTTTTGATAGTTACCACCGTTTATTATATATTGTTAGCATTAGTCAAGCTTATTGATTATTCTTTGGGACTTGATCTTTAATCAGGCCACTTAACTTAATTAACGTGTAATTAATTACTATTTGGGGAAAATACGTTGTAAGCTTTGCGTGCACGAAAAGTGGAATTTTTCCATAGAACAATTATAGTTGGAGTACATTCATGCATACTCATTAAAGATCTTGATTATTTTGTGATAAGCCATTTCAGTTATAGAATAGATACTTTTTATTTTAGATCAGAATTTTATAACAGCTTTTAATAATTTCTTGTATGCCAAAGAAGCTTAATAAAAGCCCTTATTTTATCATATTATAGCTGTGTTTTAGTTTTGTGTTTGTGTTTTGTTTTCAGGGCTGTTGAGAATTAGATCATTACCGTTACCTTTACTTGTGGGTCTATGAGACCATACTGTTCTGAAATTTAGTTGGTTTTACCATAATTATAACTCCCTTGTATCTTCCTGTGCTCGATTGTGGTTGGCTATAGTTGCCAGTGTGATCCAAGAATTCTTGGTTGTGTTGGATCTGGGCAAGGAAGTATATTAGTGAACATCTTATTAGAATATCCGGGAGTGGAGGTTAAACAATCAAGTGGCGCCCCTAGTTAACATCTTATTCTGACCCACGCCCATCTCCACTGTATAAAAGCTGGCGGCCCTCTACTTTCCCGGTAACTTAGCTTATGCCAATGACAAATTAGGTTTGTGAATAGATTGGGAATTATTTGAGCATTTGTCATCTGGTATAAAAGGAAGTGCGTCGCAAATTGCCATAAATTAGTTGTCGACAAATATTTAGAAATATTTGAGATTACTACTAAAGCTACTAGCTGAAGGAGGAACCTATCAAGGTGAATATTTACTTCTTGCCTGGCAGGACTCGGGCGGAAAATAAATGCAAATGTACTAACTATATTTGATTATCGACGTAAAGGAATATTGAAGAATAAAAGGAACCAAAATTTTACCACATTTGGAAATTCCTCAAGGCTAGGTACACGTAACAGTGGAATTTCTCCAACAAGATTGGAGAACGACAAATGCAACCTAAAAACTTTGTGTAGTCTAATAATTGAGCTTTAAGTCACATGACATCATAAGAAATGGCGTTTAAAGACTCATGTCTTTGAACTAAAACATCTTGTAGGATTATACGTAGAAACCACTTCTGAACAGATAATAAAATAATTTAAAAATAAATTAATACAAAAAATAAAAGATGTGTGTATGTGTGTGTTGTTACCTGATGACATCGTAGATCAGCTCCACTAGCCACAAGCTGTTGTATTAGACAGACGAAAAGACAATATATGAGGTGCCGTGTTTAAATTTTTATTTTTCGTTGTTACTAGAAATCTTTTCCACTATCCAATTTATGTAAGGTATTACAATTTCTATGATCAGGTGATCTATTAAAATTAAAAGCAATTTAAGGGACGCCATTTAAAGGAAATGTATTTGACGTCATTAGCCAAAAACAAAAAGTTATAAAAATGTAATTTTATCTTTTAAACATAACCGACCACGCCGAGGGTTTTTGCAAAAAATTGGTTCAAATGTGAATGTTCTACATAATTCACCGACTCTCTGTATAAAAGTGCGTTTATGTATGATTATGCTTGTGTTAGGATGACCAGCTATGTAGATATTTTTGCATGAATTGCCTGTGGCCAGTAACTTAATAAAAGGTTTATTACATTCCATTGATTTTAATGTGTCACACAAAAATAAATATTTGCGAAGTATAAAGTAAAATTGTGATGATTGAAAAGCACGAATGTATAGTTCACGTTATATCAATTGACTTCCAAAATGGATCGATAAATGTCAATAAAATGAAATAGTTCCAGTTTTGGCATGAACAATGATTTTATTTTACACCAAATATGCATTAATGCTTTCAAGTATACTTGGTCAATACAAATTCGTTCTTTGATCATGTAATGAATTTGCTGGTATAAAAAACCAAAAAGAGCTTAATCAAACACGTATTTTCTTTTACCTAAAACTAAAAAGTACAAACTATTTAAAGTATGCTTATTTTTTATACCAAGCTAAATTATAATTAATACAACAATGAATTTTTATTCCCAAAAATTGTTTTAGATATAACTAAGTAAGTACATTACTTATTATTTGGCAGTAAAATCCTTTTGTAGCATTTTCAACTAAAGGAGATAACATTGTTCGCGAATCACCAGTCACGCAATTTTAGTAAGGTAGTTTTAATTAACATTCAATTGTTTTGCTATTACACTGCTTATTTAATTAACTTAAATGTTGTTTAAAATTTGGTCAAATCTACATTAATTACACTAGTTTACAAGCGTTTTGCTTATCAACTAAAAGTAGCTATATTATACCAACTTAAGAGCGCTGAATTCAAACATATCTAGTTTTTTTATGACATTTTTATATTTAGATGCAGACGAAGAAAATACATCTATATCTATCTAACATTCATTTTACATATAAGATATGACAAAAGCAAACCAACAAAAAACTATAAAACTAACTAAAAAACTTTGTGTTTAAATTTTTCCAGAAAAAATCACCCAAATTATTTTCACCCCAGAAGCCTTGATACCTACGTTCTAAATCTACAAGATGTCTAAGAAAGCGTTCTCAATATTTCTCGCTAACCATCCCTAACTTATCTGGACAAAAGTACAAATGGGAATGTAAAAAAGTGGATCTTTAGTGACATATTAGCTCTGATTGTATGGTAATTTTTTATCAATTCAGCAACAATTTTCCTATAGTTATCGCGTTTTATGTTACCTAAACATTCCGCAACTACATTGTTGAAATATCT